>CM031241.1:429398555-429903555 GCA_018340775.1 Taxus wallichiana var. yunnanensis | reverse complement strand
TATTTACAAAAGGCATTAGCTCTAGTATTTCCTAGGGTGCTCATAACCCTTAATTCAACCTTGTTCTTATCTTCTCACAAAGAAAGAAACCATTCGTTATGAAGTCATGGAAGCTTTGAGAAAAGAGAAAACTTTAAAGCTAAAGGGGTTGGTTTAAGCTATGAAGAGTTGAGGGAGATGTAATATTTGGATGGGAGTGTCAATATCTCTCGTGCATGTGTTCATGTATGTTTCTCGACTCCAAATTTAGGCAAAATGTTATTTTTTCAGATCACAATGTCATGGGTAAAGGGTGGAGTGTTGATTATAAAATTTATGCAATGGGTGGGATTAAAATAATTATGGAGCGAGATTCTTTGAGCGGTAAACAAAAAAATCATGATTTGAATTTTCTGCAAATAATTTTTTAGCGCGCGTGAACACGGGATGATAGATAATTGAGAGGAGGCTTTATAAATGGAAAGGATGTTGAATGAACCTTCGACTCTTGAGGTCTAAGGGCCACGTTGGTAGTTGACTGGAAGGTATAGGGATAATATGTTAGTATGTCTTTTCCTCTTAGTAATTATATTAGGAATACTTGTGTCGCAAGAGCGTGTAGTTTGTTGGTAGGAATTGAGTGCTCACCACCCACCCATTAATCCCCCAAGTTCTAGGGGAGAACTTACCCTTGCATCGACACGGTCAATTGAAAGGACTCCTTCTAATCCTCCAAGCACCAGGGATTAGTTACCCTTGCATTTATATAGTTGGTTGGGAGGAGTTGCCTTGTATTAGCACGTCAAGTAGTGTGCTAGAGAGTTGGGTCATTAACTCTTGGAATATCATCGAGAAAAATATTAGGAATATGTCCTTGACAATGTGTGCACTATGTGATGCTTAGGAGCACTTACACTAGTATGGATTTTAAATATCATTGTGATCTTTTAATTTTTATAGAGATATTTCATTTTAAATATCATCATGAATTTTTTTGTATAGAGAGATTTCACGTATGAGAAAATTCCTTGAAGTTTGGGAGGCTTAATACACATTGGATGACCCTTTCCTTTACCAAATTTAATATTCGGAGAGTTGAAAAAATGTTGGAGCTAATTAAAAAGGGAGGATTAGAGGGTATTAATTATACGAGAAGCCCAATTTGTGGAGTTTATTAGAAGAAAATCATGTGATTACTCATTATAGGGTAGAATAATGAAAAAAGACGAAATCAGCATGTACTTACAATTGTGAACCTTGAGAAAACTCAAAGGTCTTGAACAATTAATGAAAATCCAACTAAAAAGATAAATGGAGGTAGATATTGATATAATATTGTAGTCATGACTACCAATAAAAATGTTATTGAAATGAGTTTAGCATACACAAATTATTTGACCAAATTCTTACAATTTTAGGATATCTACCAAATGAATCTATCAACCTTGATGTTAATGGTAGAAAATTAGAAGGAAATATATTTTATAAATTTGAGAATGAGTTCTCTAAATTTTGTCGACAAAACAAGAACTTTTATAGAGAATGATTGATAGATATAAATAATATGTTTACAAAGTAATTTTTTTTCTTACAAATATAATTACACTGGAGGAATTTACAATTGCCACTGGCCCTGCCCTCTCTGACACAATTATTTGCGTGTACGAAAGAGATTAATATACATTGAAATCTAATGACTAAATGGGCAACAGAAATGCGGACAAGTTAAGTGGTGCCACGTTTAATTGGTGTCAAAGTAGCTATGTGCGAGTAACATTTAGCAACGCCCTCCATGGTGAAGGAATGCGCGACTCGGTATACAGATGAAGGAAAAAATTATTGATGGGAGACTCCCACCACCATTTTCGTGAGTTAGGGAATTTTGCCCAGGACATGCGAGATTAGAGGAGGTGGTGCGTTGAAATCGAATGGGCGATCTATTTCCAAATACAGACTCAGTTTTCGATCAGCTCGAAGTTCGTCTGCCTCACAAGGAGGCCACGTCAGAGGATGAGATCGCTTCCGGAGGAATAAGTCGGCCTGCACATGTTTGGAACCCGGGCCTCCCCATTTCATAAAGAGATTTTCTCCATTGTTTTCGATATTTCTGTCGACTAACCCTTAATAGGACAATGTTAGCGCCATCAAGAAAACAACGTTGTGGAGGACGTGATCCATCTGTTCAGCTAGTGGACGAACGTGTGATTCTTGGGATTCACTTCGATTGCTACCCTGTGAGCAACAAGGTTTCTTACAGATTTGAAGGCATTATTTTTTTCTTGGAAAAAGAATAAAAATAACTGCTTTGAGGAATTGCTTTTGAACTGAGCTCTCCTGATGGAGATGGGGACGATGGGAGTGTATATATAGTTATTGTTGGGGTTAAAAAATTCTTTTTGGTTTTGTGCATCGTGACAATGAAAAACAACGAGTTGACTGACGAGATATAATATGTATGGGTTAAAAATATGACGCAAACTGCGATGTCACACTCATGTTTGCCATAATTTTCCATTTCGCCATCGTACGTTTTTTTCAATTGGGTATGGGTGGCTAGAGATCCCCTCTTGGCAAGTCTCGCACTGACCAGCGTATATTTGGTTTCGATTTATGGCGTCAAGTTTTCATCATATCGAACTCTTATATAAATTTGACGTTTTATAAAAATTGGTTGAGGCCTTTCCTCCACATACATTTACTCTAGAAGGCGTACTTATCATTGTTAATATTAAGTGAGAATGTTTCTATATCTACACATGCATTATTTTCATTCATAGACAACCATCTATTAGAACATGGTACATCGTATCAAAGTTTAACATATTGGATTTTTATTTATCATCAGTTTTTAAGCTACACCATTATGGCATGAAAAATCATTCATGAGAATTTGGCTCTAAGGATTAGGGTGGCTCTCTCAACAAAAGGAGGAGAAGAAAAATCATGGAAAGGGTGTGAAGAGAGAGTGTAAGTCATGAATGGTGGTGATACCTCGCATTGCATTTTCCTTAGTCAAACTCAAATTCCAACGATATAAGAGTATTGTGATGTATACTAATGGCCCAGATAATTTAAGGAGGGCCACATTCTTGATTTAGAGTGTTTTCGACTTCGTAGGGTGGAATGTCATGGAGATGGATCACAACCATTGTGTACTTTCCAAGATGGAAGAATGCAAAAAAATTATTTGTTTGGAGGATTTCTGGAGGAGGTACATCATGGTGTTCAAATATGGCTTGTAAAGCAATATTGCTCTCTAAAATGAAAAAATATTGATTGTTTCCTTCCCTGCCAGAGTCAGATTATGTGCTCAAATATGTTTGCAAAGAATATCAAAGATGTCTATGACAAGTTTTCTCAAAATTTTACAGAATGTTGTGTTGTTCTTCAACAAAGTTTGTTGGTTTCAGAATGTTTTGGTGTCTTCTCATGATCTAGAGGATCCTCACAGAGAAACACCGATCTAAGATCTTCTCAGAATAAGTTGCAGTCATTTTTAAAGCGTGGAGAAAAATTATATGATTCCGATGACATCTTGTTTGCAGGAAACGGAGCTCGTTTGCAAAAGTTATAGCCCGCTGAAATTTTTGGGCAACTGGCAAAATTTGGAGTTTTGTGCAGGTTGGACATGTGCACGCTCGCCAAGTGTTTCGATTATATTGCGACACGTGGACGAATTGTGTGACGTACTAAAAAAATGGGTTGGAACGCCGGTCTTGGACACTCGGATTCGGACAAATGGACCCCGCTATTTACTGGCTGGGGGCCCTCAGCCAGGTTCGACACACTTGATTATGGAGGGGTGCCTTGGCCTCCTTCTCATTTAATCATTAAACCAACTTGTGTATATAAACTCCTATATTTTCCTTTGTGCCATGCATGTGGGACATTTAGGCATGCATTATTTAAATTATCCACGCCTTTTTATCTATTTCCAATTTCCACGCATTATCTATTTCATTTTCCATGCATTAGTCTACACTATTCACGCATTAAACTGTACCACTCATATTTGATGGGATTGTTTTGGCACCTAAAAGTCAACAATGCACCATCCCCAAGAAATGTGCCCCATATAATGTGCCTCCACACAAGAATAAAGGTGGCTCTTTAGCCAATGTAAAACCACCCTCCATGCATTTTTAAATGCATTCCATTTTTTAACGCCCACAATGTGGGATAAAACTCTAAAAATGCACCTAAGGAGAAGAAGGAGATGTGGAGGGGATTGGAACAGCTGACCTCCCATCCAAAAGTATAGGCGCCCAACCAATGCGCCAGCTTGTTTGGAAACAATATAAAAGGAGGTTTATCATATTTGTATAGTATTCTGGATGTGTGAAATTATGTAATGCTCATAACTTGAGCTAGGAGTGGAATTTGGAGGAGATGTAAAAACAACCCTCGTTATTTTCGACAGAGGAAGACTGTGAGAAGGTCATAATTTTGTAGAATTATTTGTAAAGAATTATTTTCAAGATTTTAATAGATCGGTCCCATTCAACCATACTCGGAGACGTAGGCCTCAAGCGCCAAACTCGTTATCAATTCTTCGCGTCACATCACTGGTGAATACTATTCATTTCTTTCAATATTTGCATAGTACTTGCAGTTTTTATTCTTTTATTAAAAATACAAAAAGAAATAATGCTCAAATTTTACATCGAAAATCAGCACAAAGCAAGAAAAATGTGTGTGCACAATTGCTAGTTAAATTTGGTTTTCAGATCATTGGTATCAGAGCTGGTTTTGACTGATTTTTGGTTTAGTTTAACATGTTTTGGATTGCAAGTTGTGTGTTGGATGTTAACAAGGTCTCGATCTAAGAAGGGTGAAGGAGAATTAGTTGAAGGAGATCCCAAAATTGGTACCAGATGATCTCGAAGTCCTACAATGGCGGATCGAGAGGAAGTGGAACAAAACTTTCGTCAATCCTTCCAACAGATGAAGGAAATGGTGGAAGAAATGTACCAAGATAGGAAAAGGGAAAAGGGGACTAGAGAAGGTAAGAAAGAAGAAAGCTCTAGTTCTGACATTCCAAAAAGAGACTCTTTAAAATCTGATTTTCTTTCATTAAAGTTAGATATCAAGTTTGAATTGCCTATGTATACTGGAGAGCTAAATGCAGAGAAGTTGGATAACTGGGTCAAGCAAATAGAAGTATATTGCAGGGTTTAGAGAATTGTTGATGATGAAGCAAAGATTCATCTGGAAACTCTTCGGATGGGTGGAACAACACTCATTTGGTGAGAGAGTAAGCTTCAAGAAGTGGAAGAAAACAAAGGTATAGAAATCACTTCTTGGTCTGAATTTGTTTCAAATCTTAGGCAACAATTTTATCCTCTTGGTTATAAGCAACAAGCTATGATGGATTGGCAAACATTAAGACAAACTAAGGGACAAAGTGTTCAAGAATACACACAAGAATTTAGGAAAAGGGCTCTAATTCGGAATTTCCCTAAACACACAAGAAACACTGCTCAAATATATTGGTGGATCGTGATAGTTATCTAAGGCATATGATACTTGTTTTAGGTCCTACTAATCTTGATGCAAAGATGTGTTCAAGCAACTCATTTGGAAGCACGAGGGAAAATGAAAAGGAGTCCTCTTTCTCTTCTTTTAATCAAGAACAAGCAATCAAGGAAAAGGTTCGAAAGAACAAGGAAAAGGAAAGGGTAAGCATAAAACAAACTCTATCAAGTTAAGAAGGAAGATGAAAAACCATTTTGTAATCATCAAAAAAAACCATGATGAGTCTAAATGTTGGAAATTACATCCTGAAAAAAGCCTAAATGGATGGTTAAGAAAGGAAAAGAAAAGAAAACAAACACCGTAGTGCATGATCTTGGTTTTTATTCAGGTGATGAAACCAAAATCACAAAGCTATGGGTTTACAAGGTAAATCAACTCTTTCAATTTCCAACAATAGCACTACAGATGTTGCATCTTCTTCTAGTAAACAAACTATACCTGACGATAAGAAAAGAAATGAGCTTTTCCACATTAGAGTAATTTCAAAGCATATGAAAATTGATACTCTTTTTGATAGTGGATCTCAAGCTAATCTAATTTCGAGGAGGTCATAAGAAACTAAGACTCAAAACTAAACCACATCCCAAGCCTTATCCTTTGGGTTGGGTTTGTGATGATGTAAAACTGCAAGTAACTAAAACTTGTACTTTGAGATTTGCCATTACAGACAAGTTTATTGATGAGGTTGAATTGGATGTAGTTCCTTTGGATATTTGTGGGGTGGTTTTGGGAAGTCCTTATTTGTATGATCGTAAAGCATTTTTCTATAGGGAAGAAAATAAATATTTGCTTGTAAAGGATGGAATTGAGTTTATTATTCGAGCTCACCATGAAAAGAATAATCTATCCTTGGTAACTGCAGGTCAAATGAAAAGGCTTGTAAACTCAAGCAAAAGTTTTGTGCTCATGGTGGTCAAAGCCAAGGAAAAAGAAAATGAGATGGCTTTTGAGACTTGCGATCTAAAACATAAGGATGAATTGGTAAAAATTGTTTCTCATTTTGATGATGTTTTTCAGGATCCACAAGGTCTACCTCCCAAAAGAGGGGTTCAACATGAGATACAGTTGCTTCAGGATGCACCTCTTCCCAATATCGGAATGTACAGGTTGTCAGTAGTAGAGAACGAGGAAATCAAGAGACAGGTAATGGAACTTTTGGCTCAAGGTATAATTCGTCCAAGTACATCCCCATGTGGATCACCAATTATATTGGTTCCTAAGAAGGATGGAACTTGGCGAATGTGTGTTGATTTCCGTGCTTTAAACAAGATTACTATAAAGAATCGTTACCCTCTTCCTAGAATAGATGATTTACTGGATCAATTAAGGAATGCAATTTATTTCACTAAGTTAGACTTAAGAAGTGGTTATCACCAAGTAAGAATTGCAGAAGGTGATGTTTGGAAAACTGCTTTTAAAACTAAACAAGGATTGTTTGAATGGTTAGTGATGCCTTTTGGTTTGTGCAATGCACCAGCAACATTCATGAGAGTTATGAATGAAATTTTTATACCATTCATTGATAATTTCATTATTGTCTACTTAGATGATATCCTTATTTTCAGTAAATCATGGGATGAACATATTAAACACATCCAGAAAGTCTTAGATGCACTAAGGAAAGAGAAATTGTATTTGAAGATGTCAAAATGTGAATTTGGAAAAACATCTTTAATTTACTTGGGGTATATTGTAGGAAATGGAGAATTGAAAATTGATCCTGCAAAAATAGAGGTTATTGTGAAATGGCCTAGACCCACAAATGTGATGGAAGTTAGAAGTTTTCTAGGTGCAGTTCAATACTGGAGGAAATTTATTGCTAACTTCTCATATATTGCATCTCCTTTGCATGCTTTGACAAGTATTAAACAGGTCTTTCAGTGGGGAGGAAAACAACAAAAAGCATTTGATACACTGAAAGAGAAGATAAGTACCGCTCCGATCTTGGCACTTCCAGATTTACAACATTCATTTGAGATTGAGATGGATGCTAGTGACTACGCAATGGGGGCAGTTTTGATGCAGAACAAACGACCAGTGTGTTACCATTCAGAAACCTTTACAAGTGCGGTAAGAAACTATCCAACTTATGATAAAGAGTTGTATGCTTTGGTTCAAAGTGTTAAAAATGGAAGCATTATTTAATGGGAAAAGAAACAATTATCCATACTGACCATCAACCGCTTCAATACTTACAAACACAAACCAAATTGCAGCAGTCTAGACATTTCAGGTGGATGGGATTTTTGCAACAATTTCATCTTGTAATCAGGTATAAAAAAGGTATTCAAAACAAGGTTGCCGACATGTTATCCAAACCACTAGTGGTAGTAGCATCTATCCTTTTGCAGCATAGTTCTTTGGCTCATGTTAGTTACAAGGAACAATATGCAAATGATGTTGATTTTAGAGAAGTGTATGAGGATCTAGTAAGTGGGAAACAAGTAGGAGAAAAAGATTATCATTTGCATGAAGGATTGTTATATCATTCTGGAAAACTTTGTATTCTAGAAAATGAGCGTGTGCATATGATTAGGGAAGCACATACTTCTCTTATTTCAGGGCATTTTGGTGTTAGTAAGATAGTTGCACATTTACAAAAATATTGTTATTGGCCTAGAATGCATGAACATGTAAACCGATATATTAAGGGATGTGTTCTTTGTGCCACAAGCAAGCCAAGTAACAGGAAATTAGGACTTTACACTCCTCTTCCTGTTCCAACACGGCCTTGGGAAAGTGTTTCCATGGACTTTGTAGGAGGCTTTCCCATGACATGGAAAAAACATGATTACTTATATGTGGTAGTGGACAGATTTAGCAAAATGTGTGTGTTGGTTCCATGTACTAAACAAATAACTGGTGAGGGAACTGCACATTTATTCTTTCAGTTTGTTTGGGTTCATTTTGGTTTACCTACTTCAATCATATCTGATCGGGATTCTAGATTTCTTGGGGAATTTTGGTCAACATTGTGGGGGTTAATGGACACAAAACTGAAAAAGAGCACTGCTTTTCATCCATAGACTGATGGTCAAACAGAGGTTGTAAACCACATAGTGGTACAATTACTTAGGGGCTATAGTAACAAACATCCTAAATTGTGGGATGAACATCTTTATTATGTGCAACATGCTTATAATCGTGCCTTACATTCTTCTACTTTGAAGTCTCCATTTGAGACTTGTTATGGATATCTGCCTAATTCTCCATTAGATATATATTATGGACATGAAACTGTTGTTAATGGTGCAAGTGATTCTAACAAGGCTAAAATATTTGTGCAGAGAATACAACAGGTTCATCAGTATGTCCATGAACAATTGGAGAAAATCCAGGCTAAGTACAAAGCTAGGCATGATAAACATAGAACTGATCACAAGTTCAAAGTTGGTGATTCAGTTTGGCTTCACATCAACAAGGAAAGACTGACAGGTGAAGGTAAAAAATTGAAACCTATACGGTATGGTCCGTTCCAAATATTGGAAAAAATTGGTAACAACGCTTTCCGGTTAGATTTACCTCCATATATGCAAATCTACTCAGTTGTAAATGTTGAGAATTTAAGATTGTATGAACCGCCTATGATTGTTGATCATGATGATTCTAACATTATGCCTTCCATTGATGATTTTGCTCCTGAGTATCTTAATGAGTTGCAGGAAGACATCATTTTGGACAGGAAAGTAAGAACTTCGCGAAGGGGTGATATTGAGTATCTTCGTGTTGGGTTCAAAGGCATGCATCCGAACAAGGCTAAATGGATGGAAACTGGAAAGGTGAGGGAGAAATACCCTCACCTATTCACCAATTAGGTTTACTTTTTGGGTCCAAAAGTTTCTTAGTGGGGAGGAATGATCCAGAGGATCCTCACAGAGAAACACCAATCTAAGATCTTCTCAGAATAAGTTGTAGTCATTTTTAAAGCGTGGAGAAAAATTATACGATTCCAACGACATCTTGTTTGCAGGAAACGGAGCTCGTTTGCAAAAGTTATAGCTTGCTGAAATTTTTGGGCAACTGACAAAATTTGGAGTTTTGTGCAGGTTGGACATGTGCACGCTCGCCAAGTGTTTCGATTATATTGCGACACGTGGATGAATTGTGTGACGTACTAAAAAAATGGGTTAGAACGCCGGTCTTGGACACTTGGATTCAGAAAAATGGACCCCACTATTTACTGGCTGGGGGCCCTCAGCCAGGTTCGACACACTTGATTATGGAGGGGTGCCTTGGCCTCCTTCTCATTTAATCATTAAACCAACTTGTGTATATAAACTCCTATATTTTCCTTTGTGCCATGCATGTGGGACATTGGGAATGCATTATTTAAATTATCCACACCTATTTACCTATTTCCAAATTTCCACACATTATCTATTCCATTTTCCACGCATTAGTCTACACTATTCACGCATTAAACTGTACCACGCATATTTGATGGGATTGTTTTGGCGCCTAAAACTCAACAATGTGCCATCCCCAAGAAATGCACCCCATACAATGCGCCTCCACACAAGAATAAAGGTGGCTCTTTAGCCAATGTAAAACCACCCTCCATGCATTTTTAAATGCATTCCTTTTTTCACGCCCCCACAATGTGGGATAAAACTCTAAAAATGCGCCTAAGAAGAAGGAGAAGAGTGTGGAGGATTGGAATGAAAGTGACCTCCCATCCAAAAGTATAGGCGCCTAACCAATGCGCCAGCTGTTTGGAAACAATATAAAAGGAGGTTTATCATATTTGTATAGTATTCGGGACTGTGTGAAATTATTGTAATGCTCATAACTTGAGCTAGGAGTGGAATTTGGAGGAGATGTAAAAAGCAACCCCTATTATTTTCGACAGAGGAAGACTGTGAGAAGGTCAAAAATTTGTAGAATTATTTGTAAAGAATTATTTTCAAGATTTTAATAGATCGGTCCCATTCAACCGGACCCGGAGACGTAGGCCTTAAGTGCCGAATTCCGTTATCAATTCTTGCGTCACATCACATTGTTGGTGAATCCTCTTCATTTCTTTCAATATTTGCACAATACTTGCAGTTTTTATTCTTTTATTAAAAATACAAAAAGAAATAATGCTCAAATTTTACATCGAAAATCAACACAAAGCAAGAAAAATGTGTGTGCACAATTGCTAGTTAAATTTGGTTTTCGATCATCTCAAGGTCTCTACGCTGAATTGCTGCAATACTAATCGAAATGCCTCACATGATTGAAAAAAATTATCAAGTACCATGAAGTTTCGAGTCCATATGCATGCTTGGAGAAAGTACAAGAAGTCTATGGGTAGCTTATTATGTACAAGACCAAGTTGTCGATATCAACGACATATTTTTCTATTTCTCTTCAGTTCATTTATCATTTTTCATGTATAAGTCTTTTTCATGGTCACCATTTTTCTCTCAGTATTACCTCTCTGTTGGCCACATTTCGAGTAAGGAAACATCAAGTTATATATAAATACATATTAATATTGGAATCTACAACACTTCATGATTAACAAAGGAAAGATCAAGTTATATATAAATATATATCTATATTGTAATATATATAAACACAGAATAATTACACTTTCAACCCATACCATCTTGAGAAAATACCCATTTTATTAAAAGTTTGATATACACCCAACCCACTTTCATATTTATCAAACTGACTTGGACCGTCTCTTTCTGTTGGTTCCCATCACGACCCCTTGAGTTTGTTTCTTACCATTGGGAGGTGACCAACGTTACAATGAAGTCTAAATTATGTGAAATATTGAATACAATCCATCAAGATGTCGTATTTAAATAAACGCCTTTCCTAGCAGATCCCACTATTTCTTAGGAGTACCCAGGTTGGGGTCCTTAAACAACTTTTTAATACAATGCTCAATAATACATTTTAGCGACGATACATGAGACTTGTGCTGGCCATATTCAAACACAAGCTCGTTCCATTTCTGAAAAAGACACAAACGAAATTAAACAATATGAGCTGAAATCCATAAACATGCTGATGAAAGAGTTGTTAAATTAAGCTACGTCTATTATTGCGTTGAATTTTTCCTTTCAATGCCAACAATAGAATATCCATACAACTAGATGAACCTCCCACTGTAGTAACGCTTGCACTTTCTTGGATTGGGAAAGAATGTTCCGTGCAAGAAGATGGTAAGTGGCGAATTCAGCAATTTCTTGCAGCGCATCCTTTGTAAGTTGTGTCAATAATTTTATTGCTTGCTTCTCTTCATTGATGTATTCATGTATGAACATTCGCCAATATAAAGGTGTGCACCGTTTCGAATATGTGTCAGATTCCAGGTCAAGACATACGTCATTCCATGTGTCTTTTGCATTAGATAGAAAATGGTTTCCGTGTAGAAAATCCACAGTCTAACACAATGAAAAACATAAAAGAAAATAAAAAGAAAAATTGATTAACTTGCATAAATAGAAGAATATTCGAACTGACACTAATGTGTGTAATCTCTATTAATAAAAGTTTCATCATATTCTGAGATTCAGCTCTTTACAATCAAGTTGTGCATGCAACTGTGTGCTTTCAATGCACATCCTTACTTTCTTGTGCAGATTTCACACATCTGTGTGTGCATACAAAGGAATTACAATTGTTTTTTTAAAAATAGAATAGCTCACCACTAGCAACGCTTCAATCGAGCATTCTAAATTTAAACTCATGCTTTAAAACAACTACATGTTGTGTATGAATTAAAGTAAATTTATTTGAATTAAATCTAATCCTAAAAATAGGATAAAGTTGAGTTAACTAAAGCAAAACTAAAACAAAACTAAATCTATTTTTAATATTCCTAAAAATCTACGGTTGGAATTACATGCATATTTCCAACACTCCCCCTTAATTTCAAACTTGTAGCTTTCACTCTTTTAGAGCTTCGTTTTCTTTTTCAGATCTGTCATGCGCAGGATCACAAACTCCCAAACAATCTCTCAAATATTCAAAAATATCTTTTGCCAAAGCCTTTGTAAAAATGTTTGGAAACTCGATATTCAGATCTACAAAATTCAAGATGAATTTCCTTTTGTTTACCAACTCCCGATGAACTCGATACCACATATCGATATGCTTGCTCCTCTTATGAAAAACATGATTTTTTGACAACACTATGGCTATGTTGTTGTCACAAAAATCTACGTAGCTTCCTCTTGTTTCTATTGTAAATCGGTCAACACTCTTCTTATCCAAACATCTTGACATGCTGCTCCTGCTGCGCTTACATACTCTTCTTCTTCTTGAAGATAATGTGACAATAGGTTGCTTATTTGATTCCCATGAAACCACTCTTGTTCCAAAGTGAAAAGGATATCCAGATGCGATTTTTCGATCATCTATATTTCTAGCACTATCACTATCTATATACCCAATTCATTTGAACTCATCTAAACTTGATTAATGAATTCCATGATTACTTGTTCCACATACATACCTCAAAATTATTTTTCGAGCTTGCCAATGTGAATCTTTTGGAGATTCCATGAACCTTGATATGAGGCTCGCACCATACATGATATCAAGCCTTATGGTTGTCAAATACAAAAGACTTACAACCAACTTTGTAAACAATGTTGGATCTACAAACGATCCTTCATACTCTTTTCTCAACTTCAAACCTACTGCAACTGGTGTTGGCATTGGCTTGCAATTTAACATGTTAAAACTTTTCAAAACATCATTTGCATATTTTTCTTGTGAGATAAAAAAATCACCTTTTAATTATTGAACTTGAATGCCCAAAAAATAATGCATAAGACCAAGATCTGTCATTTCAAACTCCTTCTTCATGGCTAATTTGAATGACATTGTAGATAGATTTCAGTAATAATCGAATCATCTACGTATAAACAAACAATTAAAATTTTACCTTTCTCATTTATCTTGGTGTATAAGGTAGGCTCACTGCTGCTCCTACTAAAACTATTCTAAATCAAATAAGAATCTATTACATTGTACAAAGCTTTAGGTGCTTGCTTGAGACCATAGAGTGTTTTCTTCTATCTGTATACTTTTCCTTCATGACCTTCAATCTCATAACCTTCTAGCTGATTTAAATAAACTTCCTCTTCAAGGAATCCATTTAATAATGTTGATTTAACATCCATATGATAAAGAGGACATTTGTTTTGAGTTGCAATTGCTAAAACCATTCTTACCGTGTCCAAATGTGCTACTTTTGGTGCAAATGTTTCATCGTAGTCAATTCCATATTTCTACGTAAATTCTCTTTGCAACCAGCCTTACTTTATGTTTTTGTATTTTTCCATCAGCATTTTGTTGTCTTATAAACCCACTTGACTCCTATGACGCCCTTTCCTTTTGGAACATCCATCATCTCTCATGTCTAATTCTTCTCTATAGCATCGATCTCATCATCCATAGATTTTTCCCAAACTTCAATCTTTATAGCCTCTTTGTAATACATGGGATCTGCAGCCTGAGAAAATAATGCAGAAAAATAATTAGTTCTATCAAAATTCTAAATCTCACTTAGACTTCGTGTTTTCCACTACGCAGGACTATTTAATGCGGGAATGCTTTTTGGTGATGGAGTATTTTTTTGTTCTTCGTGGTGTGTCTTGCATGGCTAAATATAGTTGAAATCTTGGTGGCCTCCTGAGTGTAGATGGAGGTGTAGCTTGTGCTACAACTTGTGGTGTATGTCAAATATTTATAGATATAGTACCTTTATGCTCTAAACTTTCATCTGCCATATCATCATGTGGAATAGTTGTTGTTATAGTTACTATTTTCTCTATACTTCCATCCCATGCTTCATTCTCAATAATATGTACATCTCTGCTGATCAAAACCTTTCTAGTGACTGGATTGTACAACTTGTATGCTTTTGTATTCTCTGAATACCCAACAAAAATACACTTTTCTCCTTTGTTGTCTAACTTCTTCCTTAGCTCATCAGGTACATGTGCATACACTACACAACCAAAAATCTAAAATGTGAAACATTGTGTTTCCTGTTAGTCCATGCTTGTTGAAGAACCATGTTCCTAACAAATTTTGTTGGACACCTGTTCAAAATATAAACAGAAGTTGCTACTGCTTCTACCCAATAATCATTTGGAAGATGTTTTTCCTTCAACATGCTTCTCACCATCTCCATGATGGTTCTATTTTTCCTCTCTACCACACCATTTTGTTGTGGTGTATACCTGGTAGTAAATTGCTTGTGTATACCATGATATCTACAAAAATTCATAAACTCATTAGAAACATACTCACCTCCTCTATCTGTTATGAGAACTTTGATGTAGTATCCACTTTGCTTCTCCACTAATGCCTTGAACTGCTGAAATGTATCAAAGACATCTAATTTATTTCTCAGAAAATAAACCCATGTCTTCCTTGTGTAATCATTAATGAAATTCATAAAATAAATGCAACCTCTAATAGAATTTGTCCGGATAGGTACACATAAATCTAAGTGTACAATCTCAAGTGGTACATTTTTCTTGTTGTTTTGCCAATTGGAAATGAATCTCTATGTTGCTTCCTAAAATACAACCTTCACATACCATTTCAGTTTTTGAATCAATATAAAACCTTTAACCATATTCTTTTTATGAAATAAATTCAAACCTCCAAAATTCAAATGTCCATAGCTTAGATGCCAAAGCCATGATTCATCCTTCGTGATTGAATGAAAAGTTGATTGTATTCCTTCACATGGGACTTAACTATATTTACATAGGAATTAGTGCAGAACTCACTTGATGTAGCACATACTTGATTTGTATTGGTGTAGGACTGTTACACTAGCGAAAGAATCTTTTACCTTGGAACATGACTCATCTGTTTGAGCACAAGACTCACCAAAAGGCTGATTTAGCTTAACGTAGGACTTTCCTGTGAACTGAGCTGCTGATTTTGCTGCAAAAAGATCTTATTTCTTCTTTTTTCTTGGTTTTAATATCAATGGAAAAATTCCAATGAGATTTTTCCACAATCACACACTCATTGTCTTCCATATAGACCCGATATGCTTTCTGTACCAGCTGCCCAATACTCATAAGGTTATGTTTCAAACCTGTAACATAGTAAACATCTTGCATACTTGTTTGCTCCCTTGTCTTGTTAGAATACTAACCATGCCTTTTCCTTTCACATAAAACATATTCTTATTTCCAAGAGTTACATCCCTCTTAATCGAATCATCCAAACTAGAAAACAAATCTAGACTACTTGTCATGTGATTACCGCAACTTGAATCCAAATACCATACATCACATGGATTCTCTTTTGGAAAACTCAATTCAATAGTGGATAAATTAGGTATTGCTTCGACAATCCTTGTGCATGCAATAAACATGGGTTTAGAAATAGAACTTCTAACCTAATTTTTATTTTTCCTCTCTTGATCTTATTGGTTTTTCTTACAATCATAAGTATAGTACCCATAATTTTTTCAATAATGGCACTTGAACATGAGACTTATCTTGTCTCGACCATAAATTTTTTCTTAATTCTATCCTCTTCCACCTGATCTTGATGAACCACTATCACGTCCTCTAGATGGAATTTTTCCTCTCTCGCTTCTTGGGCTAAAACCACCTCTTCTTTTGCCACGACTACCGATGTTTGAGATGCAAAATCCGATCTACACTTGCATGTGATCTATTCATCCTCTTTTCTTGATTGATTAGTGATGCATGCAACTCATCAATAGAAAAATGACTCAAATCCTTAGTTTCTTCAAAAACAACAACTATAGGATCAAATTTCAAAGGCAAACTCCTAAGCAATTTTTCAATAATCCTTCTGTCTTCAAGAGTCTCACCATGGGATTTGATTTGATTGACTAAGCCAACTAAATAAGTAAAAAATGATTGTACAGAATTTGAATCTTTCATTTCTAAATTCTCAAAATATCTACGAAGTAATTGTAGCTTGGTAGTTTTTACTTTCTCCTTACCTTGATATGTAACTTGTAAAGTATCCCATCCAGTCTTTTCTTGACTAGCTACTACCACTCTTGGAAGAATGCTTGCATGCATCACTTGATGAATATAGAAAATAGATTTGCCATCCTTCTTTCGTAACTCCTTCAAAGCATCTTTCTCTTCCCGATAAAGTGTTGTATATGCTATCGCATCTACAAGATTTGTGTACCCATCTTCAATGATCTCCCACACATCTTGAGCTTTGAATAGCACCTTCATTATCAATGATTAGTATTTGTAATTATTTACATTAAATTGTAGTGTATGCATGCGGATGTAGAAGCCATAACTTGCTACCAATTTAATAAGTTGCAGGAATAACCTCATTCTGATACCAATTTGTAGAAAATATGCAGTCTAACACAATGAACAACATAAAAGAAAATAAACAAAACAATTAATTAACTTGCATAAACAAAAGAATATTCAAACAAACACTTTGTTTACGTAATCTCTATTAATAAAAGTTTCATCATACTCATAGCTTCAACTCTTTACAATCAAGTTGTGCATGCAACTATATGTTTTCAATGCACATCCTTACTTACTTTTGTAGATTTCACACCTTTGTGTGTGCATACAAAGAAATTAAAATTGTTGTTATTTAAATAGGATAACTACCCACTAATAACTCTTCAATTGAGAATTCTAAATTTAAATTCATGCTTTAAAATAGTTGCATGTTGTGCATGAATTAATGCAAATTTATTTGAATTAAATCTAATCCTAAAAATAGGATAAAGCTGAGTTAACTAAAGAAAACTAAAACAAAACTAAATCTAGTTTTAATATTCCTAAAAAGCTATGGTTGGAATTACATGCATATTTCCAACATGCCGATTGTAAATTATAAACTTGTTTTGAAAATGAAAGGGAATTCTATGTAAGATTCAAAAAGATAATTATTTTAACCCTTTGAATGGGTGCACTCATACTTACTTCCGGCAGTTTGGATGTGTTCTGTAACATTTATACCACTGGCATTCCTTGATGTGACAACTTGTTCATCTAAATTGGAGTACACATTGTCATCAGCATAAGCATAAGATAAAAATAAAATATGAAATTACTAGTCAGTTCTAGGCCTCTATTACTCAAACATAACATATTCGAATTAAGATAAAAATAAAATATGAAATTAGACCTACCAAAAACATTAAAGTAAACTTGTGCATACCCGGTCACCCGAAATTCCAACCGTGAGAGGTGTTGGAACATCTCGCGTTTAAAATTAGTGCAGCCAAACCTTTAGCCAAAAACCTATCAAGTAACTCATTAGTTTTAACGCAATGCTATTAGATATAAATATGAAACACAATCTCTTAAGCCACTTTGCAGCAAGACAAAGGTATGTCTAAAATAAGAAAAAAGATTACAAAATATATGCCTAAAAAAAAAATGAAAATAACATAAAATATTGTTTGGAGATATACGTTTTTATGTATTTACCGATGATAGTGGGTACTAGACCTTGGCGTTGTTCGAATATCGAGTCGAGCACTAAGATGTTTAGCGAGATATCATCATTTTATGATTGCAATAATTTCAGAGACCGTGTAACCAATTTAGAAACACTACATTACATGTATGAATTAAAAATTGGTATTTAGTATATCAAAAGGAAATGGGTTTCAATAAATCATACATAAATGTTGTTCCTCATATAAGGAATTACTCCAAAAGAAGTTTCTCATGTTATTTCCAAGCTCCCCTTTCCACCAAAGCAGTTTATCGTGTCATCAAGAGTGCATGTCTTTGCCATGTTCCCCCTAGTAATAATTCCTTTGACATTTTTTTGCCTTCTACTTTTTTTGTTGGATTAGCTCCGTTGTGTTTTTTATTTATTCTCTATTTTGAGCTATTGATGATCTTGTACTTGTATATGCTTCCTCTATTTTATCTAGTATAATAAATTTCTCGTAAATGCCATAACTATAATATTACAAATGTTGACTCATAGATTTTTTCTTGTTTTCTCTGCTAAAATTTGCACTCAAAACATTCCCTTGGAGTTGTGTTGTCCGTACATCTATCTTCAATGATAGTTTTGGATCCATGTTGCAATAGGTGCACCACAACATTCAATAATAGCATCGTGAAGAGCCCTTCTCTTAGATGAATCAACTTGATCAATATAGCTTATATTTTCTCTATGTTAACTTTTGACACTAGAGCGTAAATCTTTGTTAGACAACCCTTAGCGGTTACTTTATGTAGGGTTGTCCTCCCCTTGTCGTCTTGTGAAGTAATAATTTTCTTCACTTCCTCCAATGCACACAATGATTTGAATGATGTTATTTTGAATCCAGATCGCATAATGTAGTAGATCTTCCCGTATTGATCCTTTTTAGCTACATTCAAATGGCATTCTCGGATAAGAAATTTACAAAGATCGATGTCTCCATAGAAAGATGAAAAATGAAGAGTGGTCCTTCCTATTTATCTTTAGCATGCTTACACAACCCTTTTAACTCCTCTTTCCTCTTCTTTGTGTCTTTCCCTTTTCACCTCCTTTAAGATGCTTTTAGAAGGAAGTATACAACTTCAATGATTTCATCATCACAACATAACAATATCATGAATTTTATCGCATTAGTGCGTAAGGTAACTCCATGGTACATTTTTGGATGAAGGAATTATCTGCAACAAGGAAATTGACAATTAGCCTCCATAAATTATTTTGGTTAGAGCGCATTACATGATGATACCTGGAAGAGACAATTAGCTTACCTTTTGGTCTTTATACTTTTGTTTTAACTAGAAGCATGTACCCTATGTTTGGCCTGTACTGTAATACACTTATATCCATAGCGGGACATCCACCCATCCATCCAATAGAGGGCAATATCCCACTCATCAAGGATTTTCTTCTCCTTAATCTCTTCCAGTTGCATTCAAATTCATCCATAGTAGCAAATGTCGGTAATGTTGTAGTGAATTGTTTGCATCCCTAGAAAGTTTTGGAATTCCAAACTTGTAGCTTCACAAATTTTTTGTATTGATAACTCGCCATTATTTGCAGCAAATTTATATAAATAAAGGATGTTTCTTGCATTAATAAATGACCGCAACAAATTTTATCTCTAAAATATGATCAAGTGGTAAAAAGGGAAGCAAGATCCTTGTGCCACACCACAATAAATTTACTTAATAAAATATGGTTTTTAGCACTCACTAGGGTAAATTCGGTAACACATGTTCTATGAGGATGTCGATAAATACAAAAATAATTTTTTTATTATATATAGTGTCAAATTTTCTTGAACACTTACTATATTTTGATTCAATTAGTGTTGACTATAGACATGGACATTATCATATCATTTTGGTTTAGCATGTTATTAGATGATAGAGATATTTTGACTATTGATGTATTATGATTCATAGTATGATTTTTGTGGATTATTAGACACAAGAGAGACATTTTATATGGATGATGATTATGTGTTGTTATATATATATATATATATATATATATATATATTACTGAGACATTTAGAAATCTCGTCATGTTGAGTATATTTTAGCATTTGAACTAATATCATGATATTATTAAAGGCATCGCAGTAAAATACCGTCAAACCCACATCTATAGAGGATGCCACCAAGGATGAAATGGTAGTTAGTGAGTTCAAGGAAAGACCTCTAACCATATTTGGATAAGTAGGAGGGGATTTTCGATTGTGAAATATAGTCAAAGATCTGGGTATACCAGAGATCAAATTGATTAGTTTCGATGATATTTATGCGAGGAAGCTCATTAGCATGTGATGGTTGATCGATGTGGTGGAAAATAATGAAGATCTTGGATTCTTCCATTGTCCAAGGGACGAGAGATGTATGGGAGGATATGGTGTTTGAAAAGTTGTTAGATGAACGAGGGATGGTTTGGATATTTATTAATCAAAAGCTTCGAGAAGAAATTCTATGATGTCCTTATATTTTTAAGGACTTCATTTTTGCATTGATAAAATCCCTTGATTTTATTGATGATGAGATGGGAATCACCATAGATATTGAGGATTTGGATTCTGAGCATGATAGTGGTTTAGAGGCCCAAGATGAGGGCTTCATACTCATTCATGTTGCTAGTACACTCAAAGTTGAGTTTGTAGGCAATAGGAATAGGAGTTTCCCAAGGAGGAATGATGATGATGCCAACACCTCCCCTTACCGAAACTTAGATCCATGAAAGAACAATGTCATTTTGAGGGGAGAATACTCATGATCAATGGTATGGATGGATTCGTCAAAAATTACTTATGAGGGAGTTGATTGTTGGGAAGTGGATTCGGCAAGTTTATCAATGATTACCTAGTCCTTGATTGATTTTTGAGAGATGAACTCTAGATCAAACTTAGTCATGATCATGAGACATCGAGTGATGTGATTTTTGTGGTATGACTTGGAATACATGGTTTTGATAAGGTTGAAGCCGGTGAGGATGTAGGTTTTATGATTGAGAAGATAGTGGAAAAGAAAAGAGTGTAACACAAATTTTTAGCTTCATTGTAGCGGGTTTTGTAGCCATGAAAAGTGCAGCTGATATTTTAGACAACTTGGTCACTTGCACTCATCATTGTGTGCCAACATGGAACACAGAGCATGATCACTAATAGATATGTAAATATAGAAAGTATCCCCCTTACATCAAGGTATGAGAAAAAGTGGTGATATAAGATAATTCTTTAGTTCTTCAAAGGCCTTTTCAAATTTGGCATGCCACTTGAAGTGGGTGTGTTTTTAAAGGAGATGATCTGGAAAGGTTGGAAACGATCAAAAATTCATGAGATGAAACGATAGATTGATTAGAGTGGGCCTTGAAGACTACGGTTGTTTAAGATTGGAAGGAGGAGGTATCTCAAGGATGGACTTGATCTTGGTGGGGTCAACTTCAATACCCCTAATAGAAATGATGAAGCCAAGAAGTTTTCCAGTTAAAACTCAAAAAACACACTTGACAGGATTAAGATGAAGGAAGAAATGGATAAGGTGCGTGAAGAGGATTTTAATGACAAATTAATAGGTCCTCGACATATGGATTTATCCAATAGGTCGTCGACATAATCCTATATGGTTTTGTGGATAAGGTCATGGAAGATATAAGTCATGGTGCGTTGGTAGGTGGACCCTTCATTTTTCAAACCAAAGTGCATGACATGATAATAGAAGGCTCCCTAAGGGATTATGAAAGATGTCTTATGATGGTACTTTTTGTAATGAGGATTTTATTGTAACCAAAAACCCATCCATAAGAGAAAGCATCTCATGGCCAGCGGTGAGGTCAACAACCTGATCAATGTTAGGAAGGGGAAAGTCACCCTAGAGAAAGTGAGATTTAGGTCTCAAAAGTATATATAGATGTGAAGCTTTCGATAGGCTTTGGAAATGGGGATAATATTAGAAACCAATTAGGGATAATTGATAGGTTGGATGAAGTTGGTGGAAAGGAGGTGCTACAAATCTTCTTCTTTAACTAGAAGAGAAACACAAGGGTGCATGCGGCATAACTTTTGTTTAACCTACTTAGCATTGGGGATGCTGATTATGTTGTGGATGAAAATTTTAGGATCTAGGCCTGACATGTCATCATCCAACCATGCGAAGGCCTATCTATGCTTAGAATGATTCTAACTCTTGTTAATCAAGAGACTAGCCAAGCTTGAGGATGCGGGGTTCTTACAAACTCCCTATAATGAGGTCGATGGTGGATTCAATGAGGAGGTTTGATGTATCAGGAGGTAAGGACTTATGAATATTATAATCTTCTATCCCCGTATAGGAAACAATGGAATCTTTTTTATTGCATTGAAGAATATCAATGGTAGGGGAATCCTCCTCTATCATGTTAGTGATTTTGAGAGGAAGTGACCTAGTTTCACCTTCATATTGATAGGTGACCAGTCCTAAAGTGATGGTGGAGATAAAAAAATAGTTATAAGAAAGGGACATGGTGTCATCCATTTCCATGCGATCATTAATTAGATAAAGATTGGATGATGGATCAATGTGCATGGGGCATGTAGAAGAAGTAGGTACAAGAGGGCTAATGGGTTCTCTTTAAAATGCAAAGATAAATTTCTCATGAGATTTGCAAGATTGGATAATGATAAGATCATGCATTCCTACTTCATAATGTATAAGATTGAATACCTTCCATGTATAGTGGTGGAGGTAGGTGCAAGAAAATGATTTTTTGTAGAGGAAGTTCAAGCTATTGGTGTATGTCTTAATGTGGGGTTAATAGCAGATTTGAGAAGAATGGAAATTGATGCCACCATAGTTGAGATTGGTTTTCAGATGAGGTGGACCAAAGGAAATGATATCCATGACATTAGGTTGATAAATAGAATCTTTTAGGTATACCGAGTAAATTAGGTGTGGGAAGAGCATTAAGGGTGAGGAGTTGATACTCCCCAATGAGAGACATTGCATCATGGTGTCAAGAGATTCATCATTAGGAAACTTGGAGGTAGGTACATGTGAACTAGTGGATGCTTTAAAAGATGAATCCCGCTTAGGAATGAGTAGGTCATTTCGTTGGCTGGTCATGTGACATGCTTTGAAGGGAGGAAGATCAACTGGGAGTGTGTGGATTTTCCCCTAATATTCCTACTTAAGGCAGCGATCAAGAGTGGATGGGACATAACACATGATGTAGATCAATGTGCATCCGAGCGAGATGTTATATTGGAACTCCCCTCAACAATGTAAAAGAGCTCACAAAGGAGTATTTAAATAATGTAGACGGGGAGGATAACTATTCCTAAAGTAGGGGAAACAACATCGTTGAAAGCTCAAAGAACCACGGGTGATTGAGTGACAATGGTGTTGGGAAGATTCAACTAATTGAAGGTATGGGATGAGATTATATTGTTATTAGCACCATTATCAATCTTATAACGTTGGATAAAGGTTTCATCAATGAAGACAATGACGAAAAGGGGGACATCATGATCTTTAGATCGGATGTCGGGAATTTGAAATCATAAAAGGAGATGGCGGTCGAAGTTGTAAGGTCCACGATAAGGGCCATGAAAGTCCAAGGCTCATATTTGGTGATTGGGATACACTACAAGGCTTCGATGGGAGCCTATTGATTGTTAGGGGAGATTTGAATGATTTCATAGAGAGATATTTTGACCAGAGCATGATGCATCTTCTTTACAATGTTTTGCTTTATAAAAATAGACTTTTGGGTATATAGAGTGGCTAGGATGGATACCTTAGCCTTGGATGATGTGGAATATGGAGTGGGCTCATTAGAAGGAGCAACAACGACAACTTTTCATTTTAGTTGGGTAGATGGATGCAAATCGTGGGGTTGAGAGTGAGTGGTGATACAAACAACATTGATGAAAAGAGGGAAACCTCCTTTGGAAGAGGTAGTGTTTGGAGGTTGGTTTGTGATGAAATATTTGGGTGGAGAATCAAGTTTAGATGTTTTATAAGTTGTTGATTTGATTGGAGGGTTGTGTTTAGTTGTGGATGAGATGGTAGATGGAAGAGGGTGGTATTCTTGGATGAGAATATCATATTCTTCTATGAGATTATTAATGATGGTTTGAAGAGACTTGAAATGCTTTGTGTCATGTCCGGGGACATGATGATAAGTAAAAATAATTTTATAATCAAACCATGTAGGTTTCGCCCATGTTAATTGAAGGATTTGATGGGATGAAGGGTGATTGCAAATTCTTGGATGAGGTGATGAAAGATGTAAGTGAATGACTCGATGGGGTTTTTGAAGAGGGGTTTTGTAAATTACAAAGTGATTTCATATGGGGGAGGAGGATGAAGGAAAAATTGGTGCCTTAGTCTTGTGAAGTTTGATAGGGGTCTTGGATTCTTATTTAGGATTGAAAGGAGGAGTGGATCTTTTTATTTAGATTTGTTAATGATGGGGATTTGGATAAAGGTAATAGTCCAAAAATAGATAGGAAAGTTCCTAAGATAGATGATTGGGTGTTATGTTGCTTTGATTGATGGTTATTTAAAGGGGGTCCAATTTCTTGTAGTGATGACAAAGATATTTTTGGGTAGGAGTGCCAATGTTTTTAGATTTTTACTATGAAGGTTTACCCTTGGTGGGGATGACAATGATTTCAATTGTGGGATTGTCCTTGAGGGTAAGATTACATGATTTGGATGTAGATTTTGTTACATTTGTAAGGATTGATGAGGAGGAGAGTTTTTGGATAACACGGTTGGTAATATGAGGAGAGGTTGCAAATTTTGTGGATCTTGGAGGTTTCGATATAGGAATGGTTGTACTTGTTGAATATGAGGATGTGATTGGGACATTATTTTTATTGAATCAAGTAGGGATGTATGCTTAGCATAGAATTTAAGGGATGATGTGGATGTGGGTGTGGATTCAAATGTCGATGTAGGTATGGATACAATTGAGGATGTAGGTGTAGAAGTGGGTGTAGATGTAGGCATAGATGTAGTGGTAGATGTTGAGATAGACGTGGGGATGGATATAGGTATAGTAGATATGGGTGTAGTAGATGTAGATATAGTAGATGAGGATGTAATAGATGTAGTAGATGTGGATGTAGTAGGTATGGATTTTGATATTATGGAAGATGTAGGTGTAGATGGGGAGATAGGTGTGGATATGATAGATGTGGATATAATTGATGTGGATGTAGTAGTCTTAAATGTAGTAGAAGTGGGTATAAAAGACGTAGATATAGTAGATGGGGATATGGTAGATGTGGATGTAGTATATATGGGTATGATAGATGTAGATATGGGTAGGGATGCAGATCTGATTGTAGATGGATGGGTAGATGTTGAAGTATATGTGGGTACAATAGATGTGGATATAGTAGATGAGGGAGGTGGTTTAGAATCCTCACATAAAGTATTGATTGTATGGGCATTTAGTGCTTGAAAGGTGAGAGGGATAATTGATTATTTGGTGGATGATTAGGTAAGGGATGCGTGAAGAAATATAATGATTATTTAATAGGGATGTTAGGATTTTCCAACTTAAGGTCCCTCTAGACACTAAAATCAGGTCACACTCCCCTTTCGTACCTTGACCAAAAAGCACCCTTTATTACATTTACCTATCCATGACCCCCTTTTACGCCACTAATATTAATTTAATTAAATTAACACATTATTCTCACTATATTTATTATTTGAATATTTTATTTACATAATATCCACACATACACTTCACTTAGACACCTCACTAAGCCAACTCAACCTAAGACCTATTCTTAGTAAGTTTCCATAACTAACTAAGACTTACCCAAACCCTAAAAATCAATTCCTACATTCCCTCTAACCACATTCCCGCATGCTCACAAGAGGCTCTCAGTCTAACTCATGGGATAATGACATGAGATCAAAGAAAATCAGGAGGATCTCCCTAGTTTAGTAAGCCTAGGAAATCCTACCTTGACCGATGTTGGTTACTCCTAACTATTGCCGGTTAAGTTAAGCTAGACCACATTGTCGGTTACCCCTTTTAACCCCTAAACTACCTTATTCTCAAGGTTGGAAAACATTGGGAGAAATTTTACAAGCAAGAAAACATTTCAAGAGATAACGCATCTTCAGAGAGAAAAATCTAGCGAAAAATCACATCCAAGGAATGAGATTGAGCATCTTCTCTTGCACAACCATCCCAACCATGATCTGATCTATCCAAGCAAAGAGAAGTGTACATGCAGCCCATACAGAAGATTTTATTCATTTTTTGATCACTTGCAACCTTCAAACCCATCATCAAAACCTCCATCCCTCACACACATACATTCAGGAATGAAATCCAAGTAAGTATAACATCATACTTTCTTGGTTTATTTCATTTCATCATCAGTTTATCATCCATTGTTATCTTGCCCCTTATTGACCTTATCCACTTTTTCACCTCCATATACCCATTAAAACCTTGCTAAAGCCTACTCTAGTCACCCAATACCTCATATTGACTAACAAAAGTCATTTGTGCAATCACAAAGGAGACCAAAACTTATTCTGTGACATTTCCAAATCTCACAATAATAAAGATCGGTTACACCGTTCGCCAGCAATGCGTGATCACCAACACCGGTCTATGTATTTTCCCACACAACCTAGAATAGAGACGTACCCACCTAATTTCATCTCACCCTCATTCACCTGTGATCTACCTTCAAGACCTCTATCAGACCTGTAGAGATCCAGAACCAATCATTTTACCTTTGGATTCTATTCTAGCTTAGCCTGTTAGATTAGATCTATTTCTTATTGTGTTTTAAGTGAGATACCTAAATCATTTTAAATAACAATAGGATTTACTTTATTTACAACATTAAATTTTTTTAAAGGATTGGGACAACCATCTAGGAAGTATCATACTTCTCGGATCTAGCATACGTTAGGTAGTTCACTTTGCCCATATTGTTTAATTCCTTCGGGGTCTTTTTTTTCATTACAAGTAGTTCCTCCTAGCCAAAGGAAGCTCTCACAATCATCTGTGGACTCAAAATTCATACACGTGTAACAACCCATCAACCAACATTTGAATAGGTATTCATCCTACACCCATTACCCTATATGTTTCATGAACACTTCAAAGAAACGATCTAAGAAATAGGTGAAACATTTTGGCACACCTACTGGGACTCATCCGGGGTTCATTGCATTTCATTCATTCCTAGGAAAAAATTGTGTATTTTTTTCCTTTTTGAAAAAAGAGTACACACTAATTTTATTCCTTGGTAACCCACCTCTTCTTTCTATTTTCTCTAAAGGAAACTTTTATTTTGGTGTAATTAAAAGAACCATTTCTTCATGTTTTCTATATTGTAGTGAAAGAGCATCCCTTTTCCTTTTCATCTTATTGTGTCATCTAATTTCACATTTTGATTTGGGCTTAACAATAAGTGCATTCCATTCGATTTATTACATTAGCTCACATTAATTGAGGGAAACCTATACATTGGAAGTCATGCCCGGTGATCGTTGAAAAACAAACCATAGAAAAGTACTTATATCCTTTTATCTTTCTTTGAGTCTTACCAAACCACACACAAATTTAAAATACATACATTCTTAAACAACATCCTACCCGGAAGAAGCTATAGGTGTGTTGGTCGTCAAATAGGAATTCAAGAAGAGCAATGCATCGGGGACAAGAAGTCCCTCCTCTTTAATGGGAGAGGTTCCTTATTCATAAATGAACCTATTTATACATATATAAAACATGATTTTCTTGTGGAACTTAGATATTATGAAAGTGTTTTCTATAAGGATCATCAATTACAAAAGGATTGAGGAATGAGAATGTGAGAACGATCGAGAAAGGCACCATTCGAATTATAGATGACGAGTAATGCCTTATGTATGCGAGGGTACAGTGAATTAGAACAAGATCATTTGTATCATATTAATAAGATGAAATTTGAAAAGACACAAAGTTCTGTAAATAACATCTGTAAGAATACAAAGATTCTTAGCATAATACAGACAAATGATCTAACAAGATTAAATGAATAGCTTGGGAATAAAGGAAACCAGATAGACAAAGAATGAAAAGTCCTTCTGTATTGATTTCTTTAAGATTTATTTACACTTTCAGAAATAAGCCAAGTTCTTCCTTCTCAAAATGGCGAGGAGAGGCCATTATATAGTTTACAAATCAGTTACTCTCGGTAACTACTTCTTTTAACTAAAGATTACTAAAAAGGGTTCTAATCGCAATACCCCAACTGATTACAACAAATCCGAGAGAAAGAAGGGGAAGAGAAGAGAAGAATTAGGAGAAGAAGATAGGTGCTTATGACTGGGAGGGACCCACCAAATTTAAGATCTGCTATCTGAATCTCTTCAATGCCTTGGCTATGTCTCTGCCACGTGGGACCGATGTGTTGGTGGTAGACTGAGTCCAAAATCCGAGGCACTTCTCCATTTCCTTGTCGAATTCGACATGAGTATGATAATCCTTGTTCGCTTCCTCTATAGCCGATTGAAGAGAGTAGATCTCCTTCATCTTTTCCTTGGAAATGGAACTCTCCTTAAATAGATCACCTTCAAAAAAAGCTCTGAATTGAGCTTTGATTTCTTGTAAGGAGAGAGGCACACCAGAAGTCTCATCCTAAAGATGGCAATGTATATCTTTGAAAGCAGATACAACTAGTGTTTTGAAGGCTCATCCAGGACTTTGACAAATTATCATTTGTATCCTTGAAGACTTTTCTTGCCATCAAAATATTTTCATCTGTTTGTCCCATGAGGCAGAGGTCTACTATGCAACTGCTCCAAAGTTTAAGTTCTTTATCAATGCTCCCAATAGTGGAGGAGAGCTTATGTTGCAAGTTGTTCACCTTCCCGTGGAGTTTGAAGGCTTCATCAATGAAGTTTAATCCTGTAACCAGCATATCATCCACCATGGCCTCCATAGCTCTTCCATATACAAAATACTTGTGCATGTCTTTAATACTCTGTACTTCATCCTGGCTCAGAATTACAGGTGGTGGAAGGGTAGTCAATGGGGTAGGATCCAAAACTTTATCTTTGGACAGCAGGGACTTGATGAAACTTGTAAGAATCTGGGCTTGTTCCTCCAACTGTTCAATGGTTTGCTGCCCTTTCTCTACCCTCCCAATGACTCTGGTAACTGTTTCCTGAAGATTGTGGATCTCACCTTTAGGGTAGACTCTCCCATGGGAATCCTTGAGAGCTCAAGATCAGACGCTTGCAAATCTTGCTCTGGCTTATCTGTCTTAGGCTTGGCTATCTCTAGGAATTGTTGGCCTTGAGCATCAGACACTATCCTGGAGGTAATTTTGGCATGTTTGGCATGACAAGGAGGATTAGTGCCTAACAAGGCTTCCACAACATCAAAATTTGGTCCTGAGATCCGGGAGGAAGACTTTCTCTTCCTACTGTCAACAAGAGGCTACACCCATGCAAAAGAGGAAGAGGAGGAAGAAGGTGGGGCAAGAGGGCCAAGAGACAGAGAACTCATGGTGCCCAAGGTTTACACTGCTGTTGCCTTGAGTTGAGATATGAGTGGAGCGCTTGGGGCTCCTGGTGCAGAGGAATCAACAGTGCTTGGAAATTCAGTGCTCTGGACTTCTTTATCCTTATCCATTAGGGCTTCAGGGGCACTTGCAGGAGTTGGCACCTCACTCTCTTGACTTTCACTGAGAACAATAATGTTCTCTGGGTCCCGAAGGCAATTCGCATGCTTCCTCGGAGATATTCTTCCACAGGCTCCTTTTTAACTTCTTTGACTTTCTTCTGATACACCTGGGTGGATGAGGAAGGAGTAGAGACTGCAGGTCCTTGAGTTGATGAGGCAGGAGGGGTTTGCATAGGTGCTTCTGATCTAGGTGTCAATGCTTCCCTCCTTGGTGTTGAAGCATCCTTGGAGGAGGATTCCCCTGAGTGCCTCCTATGCTCACGAACTTTCCTATCAAACCAGATCTTGGTCCTGACTAAGACTGGAGCTAGGATTTCAGCCAAATCATCCTTCTCCTTTTTGAACCAATCCAAGTCCTCCAAGGGAGTGTGTTTGACCACATTTTCATACTCATATGAGTACAGGTCAGAATTGTCATCTTGGAGCCCTTCAGGAACTTGGTACAAGCCAAGTTCTTGAATTAACTGTAGGGAAAACCTACCATAATGCCTCCTTCTGGCTTCAAAATCTTCAGCACAGTTAGCCCAATAGTCTTTTGTGTCTGCCCTATGATGATAGGTGATCTTGATGTTATGCTCAATAAAATTTGTCAAGTCAAAGAAATTTCTAGGCCTAAAGAAATGGACAAGAATGGGAACTAGGGCCCTTTCTATATTTTGTGCATACGAAAGGTGGCTGTTTTACAGGTGTAATTTCCCAAAGAGATGGGGAAGTGCAAACCAATAATTTTCTTGTCTCTGCAGGTTCTATGCAATTTTTCCAATTACCCGCAAAATTCTATCAAGGCCATCTTGTCATTGCGAGAACATAGGGAGGTTGAGAGGAGTGCTCTCATGCCAAGAGCTTTGATATAGGAAAATTTTCTGAATTGGATAAAATAAGCACCGTAGTGCGATATCAGACTCATGGCTTCATCAGAAAATATTCTCGCTGTGTCACTCTCAAGAAGCCTAACCATGTACATGGTGAAAGCATCATTCACCCTTCAGAAATTGCGATTGCTGGTCTCTAGGGTGAACTGCGGGCAGTAGGCATACACGGGGTCATCCTTGTGAGCATCGATGTATGAAAAGCCAAACCATTGCCTCGATGTTGCTAGAGTATACATCAGGTATGAAGTCACATAGAATTTCTTCATTTGTTGTACATTAGACAGCTACTCCGCTAGGTTCATATTGATGATCTCTACCCAGTTGATATTCTGAGTTCCCTCGCACACCATATTGATAAGCGGGCACATCCAGAAATGGAACTCATTAGTAGAGGGTAAGCCCATAACCCGAGCCAGTAGGATTATGAAATCTGATAGTTCTTTATTGAAATCGGCATGGAACAGAACCTTGGATAGATGATATGCCCCCTTCTTAGGGTTTTTTAGCCAGGACATCGCCACCCGCGCCTTATAATTATCACTGTCTTGATTGAAAAGGGCACTCGTGCCTAATTTTGAGAGATAACTACAGCATTGTCCATTTCGCAATCCTTAGTGCAGTACTAATGGCGGCAGTGTCAAGTTTTGCGATGAGATCCCCATGCACGTTTTTCAACTGACTCGAATCAGGGTTGAAATGAGCCCCGCATGAGAGCACCGTGTGTCCGTGCATGCACCGAGATAGGAAACCACCAACAAAGCCGACCACTGTCATGAATCATTTGTGCCATCGGTGAAGGATTCACGTCTGTCATCCTTGTCCAAAAATCCCCAAAGTCAAGGTGGTGAACTTCACTGTCCCCGATATCGGGAACAACAGACTCGAGTGGTGAAATTTGTTCCTGCCCCTGGAATTTTATCTTCATGTTGATAGTAACTCGGAGAGCAAAGCTGCAAGCTAGACTTGGGATGGAATTGCAGGGGGAATGGATACGCGCACAAGAATTTTGGTTGCAAGGGTTCAAGCAATAAATAGCATGAAAGCAAGTGCATGCAATAATGCATAGGGTCGATTTCATTATATAGCCGTTTAGGAGAGAGAAAGGTAATAAATGCACATTAAATACATATCTACCAGATTGAAAAGCAAGATATTCGGGTAGAGCGGGAAAAATTAGCACGAATGGCACTTGGTTCATTTGGGACACAAGGGACGTGAAAGCGCGAAGTACGTGGTTCGGTCGATTCGGGTGATACGGGGAAAAGATGCACAAATGCTTTTGGGACATGCGGGACGAAAGTACGGAATATACTTAATTGGGCGAATCGGGAACAACGGGTCCAGGTGAACTTGGGAAATTTGAGACAAAAAGACGTGGAATACACGACTCGGCCGAATCGGGAAAAAATGGAACAATCAAGGTGAGAAAACTTGGGACATTTGGGACAAAAAGATGTGGAATACATGACTTGGCGAATTGGGTGAAAATGGAACAACTGGTCCGAGCGAACTTGGGACATTTGGGACAAAAAGTTCCAACGGGCCCGAAAAGAACAGACTTTGGGTAAACCGGCCGATCGGGAACAGAGAGCCCATATGAACTCGGGACAAATTCGAAAAAATGTATGACATGCTCGAAAAACACACAAAATGACCCAAAAAACGTAGATTTTCCAATTTCTTGACTTTTCACATTATCAGGACAACAGAAAAGACACTTAACCTCAAAATTTTAATTTTCAACTTCTTAAAAGCAGGGGAATTTTGAGTGGACAATAGCTAGCTCCTTCTGGGGATGACTTGGCATAAATTCAAAGAATGAGACAAGGCAAGAATTTAGACAAAATCGGGGAAGTAGATCAGTACCTTATCCATTGGGCCACAGAGTCAAAAGCAAACCAATACAGAGGACAACACACCAAAACAAAGGGAAAGAAAAACAAAACGCTATACAGAATATACAAAAGGACTTCCTAATCACCTATGACTTAAAAACTTAGTCGCCCACTATAAGGAAGTGGGAGAGAAGAACCATCCATATAATCAAGGTAAAAAGAATTCTTACCAGCGAAGTGCCTGATCTTGAAAGGTCCGAGCCAAAGGGAATTAAACTTGCCATCGCTGCCACGAGGTTCATGCCTTTTATCCCACAACAAAACGGGACCTTGGAAATCTCGAACTGGATTTCTTATTAAACAGGACCTTTACTTTTTGCTTTGGTGAGTAGATATCCTATCAGCAACTTCCAATCTGTCCTCATTCAATTTGTGAAGATACATGATTCTCTTATCCAAAGAATCATTGAAACTGGTATCTTCAATGGCCTTCATTAGATGCAAGGCTGGTAGCTCCATTGTTACTGGCAATTGAGCTTCTACTCCATATACTACCTGAAAAGGAGACATTCCAATGGCTCTTTTAGGTGTGATCCTATCTACCCAAAGAGCATCATAGAGTTTTTTGTGCCATTTCCTCTTGGACTCATTGACTAATTTCCTTATTATGGCCACCAGATTTTTATTTGTTGATTTAGCTTGTCCATTTCCCTGAGGATAGTAATCTGAGGAGTGAGCCAGAGAGATACCATATCCATAGCAAAAATCCATCATCTCAGTTGAATAAAAATTTGAAGCATTATCTGTCACAATCTTGTTTGGCACACCATACCTTACCAAGATGTTTTCTTTGATAAAGCTACATACTACTTCAAGTCATACTTTTCTTGGAATGGCTTCTACCCATTTGGTGAAATAATCTGTGGCAGTTAATACGTGGGTATGACCAGCACTAGAAGAGGGATTAAGTGTTCCAATGAAATCTAAACCCCATTGCTGAAAAGGTTCTTCGATCACAACTGGTTTAAGGGGCAAGGAGGCCAACTTGGGTCTACCCACGAAAGTCTGACAAGCCTCACATTTATCAACCCATTTTGATGCATCCTTGAACAAGGTAGGCCAGTAATATCCTCCACGAAGTATTTTATGAGTAGTGACAGTTGATGAGTAATGCCCTCCACATGCCTGATCATGAAAAGCTGAGAGTAGCTTCTTCTGTTGTTCCTTGTCCACACATTTCAAAAACCTTCCATCTAACCCACGTTTAAACAAGGCGTTTTCCCACAACACATATTGGGTTGATCTCAGTTTAACGGCTCTCTTCTCTTTGGCAGTCAAATGAGAGGAGCATTCTCCATAGGTGAGAAAGTGAGTGATATCAGCATACCATTCATCAACTGAGCTAAGAAACAGAATGGTAGGAAGACCAACTTTATCCTCCAGTAACTCATGTCTAGCTCCTTCAGCGATGAGTTCACACAGGCCTTTTCCACGGATGAGCTTGGTTGGTTTGATGTCAATATCATATTCTTGAACCTTGGCCACCCAGTTCCCTCTCTTGGATCCAAATTCCTGCTGTGTGAGAATTGACTTGATAGTTGTATCCGGTACCAACACCATGGAGTGAGAGTTAAGAATGTAAAAACGAAACTGCTTGACAGCTTTAACCACTGCAAAAGCATGTTTTTCCATTATGGTGTATTTTAACTCATGATTTTTTAGAATATAGCTCATAAATGCAATTAGGAGTTCATGCTCATTAGAATCTTCCGAGTCAAAACAATGACCAATGTGTTATCTCGTGGCATAGCAATAGATAATGAAATCTTTCTTTGAAATCTGGACATGCTAAAATAGGAGTTTTAGCAATAGCCCTTTTAATACCTTCAAAGGCTTCTTTCCCTTTAGGAGACCAACCAAACGTTTGTTTACCTTTCATCATTTGGGAGACATTCAGAGTTAGCTCTACAAAATTAGGGATGAACCTTCTCAAAAAGTTGATCTTACCAAAGAAAGAGTGCACTCCCTTTTTGCTGGTTGGAAGAGGAATTTGCTGAATAGGTTGAACTCGCTCAGGATCGATTTTTATACCATCTTTGGAGACAACATGCCCCAATAATTTCCCCTCTGTGACACAAAAAATAGATTTCTTAGGATTCAAAGAGATCCCATGTTCTCTACATCTCAAAAGAACTGTTTCCAAGTGCTGAAAATGATCGGCCCTTGTTTTAGAATACACAGTCAAGTCATCAAGGTATACAACAATACACTTCCCTTTCAAAATTCTAAAGGCTAAGTCCATAGCTCTCTGAAAAGTAGCACCGGCATTAATGAGCCCAAAAGGCATCCTTTTGTAAGCAAAGGTACCCCAAGGGGTAGTGAAAGTTGTTTTGTGTTGATCTGTAGTATTAACTTCTACCTGGTTATATCCTGAGAATCCATCAAGCATAGACAACATTTCAGATCCTGTTACTACTTGCAAGACCTGATCCATCATAGGTAAGGGATAATTATCTTTCAAGGAAGCTTGATTTAGATTCCTAAAGTCAACACAGATATGAATCTCACCATTTTTCTTTCTAACGGGCACAATATTGGCAATCCATGTTGAATGATGGATAGGAAAAATGATTTTAGCCTTCAATAACTTCTGTATCTCCTGAAAGATGGTGTCAACTATTTTAGGATTGTATTGCCTCTGCTTCTGTTTAAAAGGCTTAATCCCAGGTTTGAGAGGGATAAAATGTTGCATCTCCTTTGGTTGGAAAGCTTTTAAATCTTCATAGGAATAAGCAAGAACATCCTTATACTTTTTAAAAGATTAATTACCTTCTTCTTTTCTTCTGGGGTGCAACATTTTCCAATGTTCACGAGTTTAGGATCAGCAGAACTCCCAATATTTATTTTTTCATATTCAGCTGATTGTTGAGGTCCAGTAGAAGCTTTAAACTTTACATACCTGTCGTGTTTGTCAAACAATTTTTCTAAACTCACCAATCCTTTTGGAATCTTGTTTCCTTTGAGTTTGATACATCCATCCTGATCCGCTTCTTCTTCTTGGGTGGCTTCTTTGTCAAAGGGCACACTTTCACGAGGCAAATTATTGCTCCTTTCAAAGTACAACTGTTCAAAATTATCCTTGAGTTCTAAGAAAAAAAGCAAGTGTTGATCATAATTGAAAACTTGCCAGTTACTTGTATTATCAGGTACACTAGGTTGATGGATCATCTCAATGGTGAACTTATCTTGAGAAAAGTTAGGATGAGGTATGAGCAGTGACCCTGAGACTGCTAGTGAATCAGCCCTGGTATTCTTCCCTAGGTATTGCTTCGATGGAGAAAGCATCAAGAAATTCAATGGAGTCCCAAACCTGATTCCGGTAATGTTTCAACCTTCCATTCTTTACCTGGAAGAGGTTCCTAACTTGCTTGACAATCAATTCCACATCCCCACGAGCTAGAAGATTCTTCACACCTTGTTCTTTTGCCACCTAGAGTCCAAGAATGAGAGCTTCATACTCTGTTGTATTATTGGTATTTTCAAATTGCAACTTGAATGAGAAAGGATGAATGCTTCCTTTAGGCGACACCAATATGACACCAGCTCCAGAACCAGTTGAGGAACAACTTCCATCAAACTCTAATATCCAAACACCATTAGGATCTTTAGATGAGACTTTGGGGAGTTGGATTTATCCAGGAGACATAATCATGTAGTTGTCATGCCCCATATCCTCATAGAGTATTTGTGCTTTGGGATCATCAGTTTTTTGTACAATATACTCAGACTGCTTCTCAGGTAGCAACTTCTTCATTTTCCCATTAACAGGTATGAGGGCATGTGACCAATCCATTTGAATTTCTCCACCCACATCCTTACAGAAGTTTCTGCTTAGCAACATCCCGTATGAAGGAGGGATGTCTGCTACTAGAATAGTAGCCAAAACTTTCTTCTCAGGAAAAGTAGCAAAAGCCACTTGTGCATCCTTAATTCTTCCGACCAAGGGCACTTCCTTACTCTCCATGGAATAACAAGATCCGTAAGTGCATGTGAGATTCAAGCCTAAGGCATGAGCTACTTTAGCAAGCATCACATTGTCTGATGCTCCTGAGTCTATGACGTAATTATTGAGCCTATGGCCAGCTATAAGGAGTGTCACATAGAATGGTTTGATTTTGTCATTGGGTGAGGTGACAACGACTACCAGATTAGGCTGTAGTGCAAAAGAAGGAGTGGGTAAAAGGCCTTTAGAGGTAGTTTTAGAATGGGAATTGACAAAGTGAATCATTTTAGCAAAAGCCTTGTGATGGGTTTGATAATATTCAGCCTCTGAGATTTGAACCTTAGTCTTTTTCAAGTGGTCAATAATATCAAAAGACCCAGAAGTGGATGGGTTATCATCGCTTGAGATCCTAGGTTTATCAATTTTAGGGGAAAAAGAAGTAACTTTAGTAGTAGAATTGACAGGACTCACCTTTGGTGTAGATGAAATGGGGATCGGAGATCCTCTTTTTGCAATTACAGGGATAGTTATCGACTGCTCCTTAGATTTCTTGGTGGGCTGCATCACTTTCTCCCTCTGATTTGTCTGCTCTCGAGTCATGACAGCGTATGATTCGCTATTCATGTCTGCTACTACTTTGTCATAATCATCCCCTTCATCAATGCCTTCAGTGGTGAAGAAATTAACTCGAGATCCCTCAAGTTCATATGTTTCATCATCAACCTCTTCAACAAATTCCTCGCAATCTTCATTAACCTCCTCATCCTTTGGTTCCTCAACTTCACAGGTTGCATTGACAGGAACTTTAATAGGAGGTCCTTCAAATGCTAGACTTGTTTGAGAAGCAGGAAAATGATTTCTGGGATGAAAATTCCTCCTTGGAACGTCTGCATAAGGAGCATGCTAAGCCAATTGTTTCTTAATGGCGATGAGATCATTTGTAAGTTTTTGTACCAATGGATTAGTATTAGGTCCAGGAGTGGAAGAGGAGGAAGAAGTAGACTTAGATTTAGAAGGGTCTCTCCTCAAATTCCCTGACATGATTAAATCATCTTCAACACTAATAACAACAGTTTGATCCTTGGCCAATGTTACGAGATTAGCCCTTCTCAGTGCATAACTAACTTCAAGCAATTGGGCATTTAGGAAGAAGCATTTTTGAATTTGATCTACAGGTTGAGTATTTGGTGGAATTTTGTTAATCAACCTGTTGAATTGAGCCACAAATTCTCTCATGTGCTCTTGTGATTCCTTCCTTATTTGAGAAATTTGGGCTAGCAAAGCATGCACGTCTTCCACCAGTTTGAAAAGGTTTTCAAACCTAGTTCTCATTGTGTCCCAGCTAGTGATAGCTCCGGCCGAAAGGTGATAGAACCAATCAGCAGCATTATCTTGTAAAGTCTCAACAAAAATCCTCACGAGACGTCTTCATGTTCAACTCCCAGAACTCCGCATGTAACTATGAAGGCTGCGATGTGTTCATCAGGATGTACTTTACCATCACCTTTGAATTTAGGAAAGTTCTTCTGGTTACCTCTGGGTAACTCATGCAAAGGCTAAGGAAGGGAAAGAGGCCCAACACGATGGCCCCAAGGCAATGGTACCACCATTCTTGGAAAAATGGCTTGAAGAGGAACTGAAACACCAGCAAGAATCAAAGCTCGAAGATTAGGACTGATTTGCTCTGAAGGAATACCACCCGTAGGGATTCTATCTTGGACAGGTGGAGTGCTTGTTGAACGAGCCTTTCTATTTCTTCTTGTTGAAGGGAGAGGAAAACCCTACTGTTCCAAAAGCTGAAACTGAGAATCTTCAATACCAAGGGCCCTTCTCCCTTGAGTAAAACATGGAGTCGCCAGATCAAAAGATGATCAATAAATGATTACTGAGTAATCGGAATATGATACCCCAGTGAGTCACCAAAACTGTTGGTTGTCAAAGGACTTCAAGAAGAGCAACAGTCAGGGGACAAGAAGTCCCTCCTCTTTAATGGGAGAGGTTCCCTTATTCAGAAACGAACCTATTTACACATATACAAAACATGATTTTCTTGTGGAACTTGGATATTATGAAATTTTTTTCTATAAGGATCATCAATTACAAAAGGACTGAGGAATGAGAATGTGAGAACGATCAGAAAGGCACCATTCGAATCATAAATGTGAGTAATTCCTTATGCATGCGAGGGTACAGTGAATTGGAACAAGATCATTTGTATCATATTAATAAGATGAAATTTGAAAAGACACAAATTTTTGTAAATAACATCTGCAAGAATACAAAGCTTCTTAGCATAATACAGACAAATGATCTAACAAGATTAAATGAATAGCTTGGGAATAAAGGAAACTAGATAGACAAAGAATGAAAAGTCCTACGTATTGATTTATTTAAGATTTATTTACACTTTTAGAAATAATCCAAGTTCTTCCTTCTCAAAATGGAGAGGAGAGGCCATTATATAGTTTACAAATCAGTTACTCTCAAGAACTACTTCTTTTAACTAAATATTAGTTAAAGGGTTGCTAATCGCAATACCCCAACTGATTACAACAAATCCGAGAGAAAGAAGGGGAAGAGAAGAGAAGAATTTAGAGAAGAAGACAGGTGCTTATGATTGGGAGGGACCCACCGACTTTAAGATCCGCTGTCTGAATCTCTTCAATGTCTCGGCTATGTCTCTACCATGTGGGACCGATGTGTTGGCGGTAGACTGAGTCCAAAATCCGAGGCACTTCTCCATTTCCTTGTCGAATTTGACATGAGTATGATAATCCTTGTTCGCATCCTCTATTGCCGATTGAAGAGAGCAGATCTCCTTCATCTTTCCTTGGAAATGGAACTCTCCTTAAATAGATCACCTTTGACAAAAGCTCTGAATTGAGCTTTGATTTCTTGTAAGAAGAGAGGCACACCAGAAGTCTCATCCTAAAGATGGAAATGTATATCTTTGAAAGCAGATACAACTAGTGTTTTGAAGGCCTCACCCTTCTGCCAGCTATTCCTTAATTCTCCCAAAGCCTCCTCCAGGACCTTGATCTTCCATTCCACATTGTAGACCCAGGACTTTGACAAATTATCCTTTGTATCCTCAAAGACTTTACTTGCCATCAAAATATTTTCATCTATTTGTCCCATGAGGCGGAGGTCTACTATGCAACTGCTCCAAAGTTTAAGTTCTTTATCAATGCTCCCAATAGTGGAGGAGAGCTTATGTTGCAAGTTGTTCACCTTCTCGTGGAGTTTGAAGGCTTCATCAATGAAGTTTAATCCTGCAACCAGCATATCATCCACCATGGCCTCCATAGCTCTTCCATATGCAGAATACTTGTGCATGTCTTTAATACTTTGTACTTCATCTTGGCTCAAAATTACAGGAGGTGGAAGGGTAGTCAATGGGGTATGATCCAAAACTTTATCTTTGGAAAACAGGACTTCATGAAACTTGTAAGAATGCGGGCTTGTTCCTCCGACTATTCAATGCTTTGCTACCCTTTCTCTACCCTCCCCGGTGACTCAGTAATTGTTTCCGAAGATTGTGGATCTCACCTTCGGGGTAGATTCTCCCATGGGAATCCTTGAGAGCTCAAGATCAGACGCTTGCAAATCTTGCTCTGGCTTATCTGTCTTAGGCTTGGCTATCTCTAGGAATTGTTGGCCTTGAGCGTCAGACACTATCCTAGAGGTAATTCTGGATTTTTGGCACGAGAAGGAGGAGTAGTGCCTAACAAGGCTACCACAACATCAAAATTTGGTCCTGAGATCCGGGAGGAAGACTTTCTCTTCCTACTGTCAACAAGAGGTTACACCCATGCAAAAGAGGAAGAGGAGGAAGAAGGTGGGGCAAGAGGGCCAAGAGACAGAGAACTCATGGCACCCAAGGTTTGCACTGTTGTTGCCTCGAGTTGAGATATGAGTGGAGTGCTTGGGGCTCCTGGTGCAGAGGAATCAATAGTGCTTGGAAGTTCAGTGCTCTGGACTTCTTTATCCTTATCCATTGGGGCTTCAGGGGCGCTTGTAGGAGTTGGCACTTCACTCTCTTCACTTTCACTGAGAACAATAATGTTCTCTAGTCCCGAAGGCAATTCTACATGCTTCCTCAGGGGATCTTCTTCCACAGGCTCCTTTTTAACTTCTTTGACTTTCTTCTGATACACCTGGGTGGATGAGGAAGGAGTAGAGACTGCAGGTCCTTGAGTTGATGAGGCTGGAGGGGTTTGCATAGGTGCTTCTGATCTGGGTGTTGATGCTTCCCTCCTTGGTGTTGAAGCATCCTTGGAGGAGGATTCCCCTGAGTGCCTCTTGTGCTCACGAACTTTCCTATCAAACCAGATCTTGGTCCTGACTAAGACTGGAGCTAGGATTTCAGCCAAATCATCCTTCTCCTTTTTGAACCAATCCAAGTCCTCCAAGGGAGTGTGTTTGACCACATTGTCATACTCATATGAGTACAGGTCAGAATTTTCATCTTGGAGCCCTTCAGGAACTTGGTACAAGCCAAGTTCTTGAATTAACTATAGGGAAAACCTACCATACTGCCTCCTTCTGGATTCAAAATCATCGATACATCAGCCCAATAGTCTTACGTGGTTCCGCCCTCTATGATGATAGGTGATCTTGATGTTCAGCTCAATAAAAATTTTCAAGTCAAAGCAAGTTCTGGGCCTGAAGAAATGGACAGTAATGGGAGCTAGGGCCCTTTCTATATTTTGTGCATCCAGGGTTGTTTTGCAGGTGTAATTTCCCAAAGAGATGGGGAAGTGCAAACCAGTAATTTTCTTGTCTCTGCAGGTTCTATGCAATTTTTCCAATTTCCTGCACACTTCTATCAAGGCCATCTTGTCATTGCAGAACATAGGGAGCTTGAGAGGAGTGCTCTCATAGCTGCAAGCCTAATATAGGAAAATTTTCTGAATTGGATAAAATAAGCACCGTAGTGCGATATCAGACTCATGGCTTCATCAGAAAATCTTCTCGTTGTGTCACTCTCAAGAATCCTGACCATGTACATGGTGAAAGCATCATTCACCCTTCGGAAATTGTGATTGCTGGTCTCTAGGGTGAACTGCGGGTAGTAGGCATACACGGGGTCATCCTTGTGAGCATCGATGTATGAAAAGCCAAACCGTTGCCTCGATCTTTGCTAGAATATACATCGGTATGAAGTCATATATAATTTCTTCATTTTTCGTACATTAGCCAACTATTCCGCTAGGTTCATAGTGGTGATCTATGCCCGATTGATATCTCGAGTTCCTCGCACACCATATTGATAAGCGGGCACATCCGTAAATGGAACTCATTAGTAGAGGGTAAGCCCATAACCTAAGCAAGTAGGATTATGAAATCGATAGTTCTTCATTGAAATCAGCATGGAATGTAACCTTGGATAGATGAGATGCCCCTTCTTAGGGTTTTTTAGCCAGGACTTCGCCACCGCGTCTTATAATTATCACCTTTGTCTTGATTGAAAAGGGCATGTGCTCGATTCGAGAGATACTTACAAAGCATTGTCCATTTCTGGAATCCTTAGTGCAAGTGCCAATGGCAGCAGCGTCAAGTTTGGTGATGAGCTCCCGTGCACGTTTGTCAACTCACTCGAATCAGGGTTGAAATGAGCCCCGCATGAGAGCACTATGTCTGTGCATTGCACCGAGATAGGGAAACCACCAGCGAAAGCCAGACCACTGTCATGAATCATTGTGCCATCTGTGAAGGATTTACATCTGTCATCCTTGTCTAAAAATCCCCAAAGTCAAGGTGGCGAACTTCACTATCCCCGATATCGGGAATAGCGGACTCGAGTGGTGAAATTTGTTCCTGCACTGGAATTTGATCTTCATGTTGATAGTAACTCAGAGAGCAAAGCTGTAAGCTAGACTTGGGATGGAATTGCAGGGGGAATGGATACACGCGTAGGAATTTTGGTTGCAAGGGTTCGAGCAATAGATAGCATGAAAGCAGTGTGCAAAAATGCATAGGGCGATTTCATTATATAGCCGTTTAGGAGAGAGAAAGGAAATAAATGTGCATTAAATACATATCTACCAAATTGAAAAGCAAGATATTCGGGTAGAGCGGGAAAAATTAGCACGAATGGCACTTGGTTCATTTGGGACACGAGGGACGCGAAAGCGTGAAGTACGCGGTTTGGCCGATTCGGGTGATGCGGGGAAAAGACGCACAAATGCTTTTGGGACATGCAGGATGAAAGTACGCGGAATACGTGAATCGGGCGAAAAGGGAACAACGGGTCTGGGTGAACTTGGGACATTTGAGACAAAAAGACGTGGAATACGCGACTCGGCCGAATCGGGTGAAAATGGAACAACTGGTCTGAGCGAACTTGGGACATTTGGGACAAAAAGTTCCGACGGGCCCGAAAAGAACAGACTTCGGGTAAACCAGCCGATCGGGGAATAGAGAGCCCGTATGAACCTGGGACATGCGGGACAAAAATGTCTGACAGGCCCGAAAAACACACAAAATGACCCAAAAATGAAAATTTTCCAATTTCTTGACTTTTCACATTATCAGGACAACAGAAAAGACACTTAACCTCAAAATTTTAATTTTCAACTTCTTAAAAGTAGGGGAATTTTGAGTGGACAACAAGGTGATCACATGATCATGACACGGTGGACACCCGACTCACTACTTTATCGAGTCATACTTTAGAGTGAAGCCCACCCCCACCATAACATACCTGAAACCTCACCTTTTAGATCTCTATCTTTGTAGGAAGACATCCTTACCAAAAAATCTATTTCACAATTCATGTTTCAATCCCTAAATAGCATAAGCTAAAAAAACATAATAGAAAAGGCACTCCTAGGATCACATTTTCTTAGTGTTTTTACTTGGCTTGCATTTTGAGGTGAGAGATCACGTTCATTAGTTTTTTTGTTCATCCTTGCATGCTCCTCATCACAACTAGTGTATTCAAACTTCACCTGAGTGTGCCCGCCATATCATCATCATTCTTAGAATTCGGGGTTTGATCATACATTAAATTTTAATTCACAACCATTTTCTTTCATCACTATTTCAATTTAACAAGTAACCATCATTGGTTACCTCGACCGCCATCGATTACACCCAACCAACGCGTCGGTTCTAGGTCACTTTGCTAACCTACTCAAAAGGACATTTTTATTCATTTTCTTCCACTTTTCATAGTCTCTGTCACTATCGTTATTCCCATTGACATTTTAAACATCCTCAGATTTGACATACCTATCAGATTTTACCTTCGCTTCATTGTTTACTCACTATCATTTTCTACAATAACTGGTAGTGGTTACCCCGCATGGGCGTCGGGTTTCCTAACCGGCATCAGTTAGCTTGTTTCACATTCCAGCCACCATTTGGTACTTAATCTAATTTTTGTCACCAGATTCACCTGTTCCTGTTGTTCTCTGTGTCATTTACAGAGAAGCAGCCCTACCTGATCAGTACTAGTTCACATGGTGTTGACCCAAAGATAAGCAAGTGCCCTTGTATTTCATGCCAGTTGTCAACCACTCCCACCTAGTCCTTCACCACCTTCCATTTTATCACTAGCCATGGATCCCATCCAGCCTACTACTATCACTACCGGAGATGAGGAGTTCACACGACTCCTTGACCGAAACCTGTTGCCTTGCAGCTTTACCTCTCCCACTCATCCACTCGAGATGCCTCGAGGTCGGTTGATATACGGCATTCCATCTATCCCTCCAACTCTCGTACCCATTCCCACATTGGCCCCATCTAGCTCGTGCTTCCCACATCCACCTTACCCCTAGTCGTTTCACACTTAGATCTTATACCCGTTATGACTATTGCGCCTCATTACCTCGTGGCCTACATTACATGCACCGTGACACTCGAAAACTACCCCAAACACAACCTCATCCACCCCTAATGTCTCACACATACCTATAACTACATTACCACCTCCAGTGTGGGTGACCCCTACCCCATTTCAGAATGTGGTTCTTTCCATTCCACAATCATTAGACCCTATTTCCAAGGGTTATCATGACCCTTCCACCCACATATACATACTACCAGCAACCTCTTGTTTCATCCATTATTCATTTCGAAAGTACATACCCCATATTTCACTTTGCCTTCTTCTTTGCCACCCTATATGGCAGCCCCATACACTAGAGTGCTACCCCTTTTATATGCCCAAAACCAACCTCCTCATGCTACAAGAGTCATCCAATCATCACAACCCACCAATGACCTAATTAAATTGATGTTGGATAAGATGCAGACATTAGAGGCATCAGTTTCTAGGTCTGTAACACTCTCACCTATGATGAGATTTGCAACGAGCCTATTAACCCATCCATTCCTATCCGGTCATACCTTGTGCATTGGAAAATGCCTAAATTTAATCGTTTCAATAGCAAAGAATACCCACAGTAGCATTTGCAGTCATTCAAACATGGGTGTTATTTGATCGCTCATGATGATGTCTTGCTTTTGAGAACCTTTCCCATGTCCCTCACTAGACCTGCATTAGATTGGTATAGTGGGTTACCTAAACACTATATTCTCATTCAATCAGGTATCCCAAGCCTTCGGGGATCATTTCTCTATCAATATCGTCAAGAAGGTTACCATGACCGATATATATTCCACACATTAGTATGAGGACGAATCTATCGCATATTTCTTCACTCGCTGGCACAACCTGATCAATCAACTTACCTTCTAACTACCACAAAAAGAACTCATTGAGATCTTAACACGGGCTTGTGCTAGACATATCTCCCGACCTTGCAAGTCCAAACCTTCCAACATTTGATGAGGCATTCACTATGGTAGGAAAGTTAGAGATTGAGCCATCGAAGAGACGAGAATCCGATTCTGTTAATAATAATTCAACATACAAGTTGAATGATACCTCTTCTTCTTCTAAACTACAAACCAATTATTCAAAAGCCAAGGGTACTTTGCTAATGCATTCGTACTCAAGGTCGGCCCAGCTCATCCATCAAATCAAGCTACACACTCATCTAATCTCTCTGTCTAGAATTTTCACTTGGATGAGAATAACGAAAATATACCCCAATTCGGGAACCTTACTCTTATGTCTTAGAAGAGCTTATTAAAGCGAGCCATCACCCTTCCACCTATAAAACCACATAGTAGTTTTGACCCGCTTTGCGCCATGCCCATATGGTATAAAGAACATGATTTCGTAACTATCATCGAGTAAAGGGTCATAGTGACGGAAATTACATCACTTTCAAAAATATTGTCCAGAAATGCTCGAGAAAGGTGAGTTAATTGTGGATAATCCAAACACCACCCCAACCAAAATCTAAAAATATTCAAAAAACCGTTTCCCAACCATGCCCCTTCATCCAATCAAACCGGTGAGACATCAACTCACGATACCCATACCCACGAGGTTCACGCTATCTTTAACGAGGTACCTGTCACCTCCCAATTACCTCACATCCCTTCCATAGAGGAAATCCTAGCCCGAAATCCTCCTTCCACATCAGAACCAACCTCCCCTATTCCTTCACCCATAGAGGAACATCTTTCATCTCCTTCATCACCTACGGAGGGGTCTTCCGCTAACATCGAGACCATCTCACCCCTAGCTTCTCCACTTAGAGAACCTTTACCCACAGTACCTCCTCCACCCATAGAGGAGCACCCATTACCTCCTCCACCCATGAGGAGCACCCATTACCTCCTCCACCCACTAGAGGAGCACCTATCCATTCCTCCACTTATAAAGGAGCTCCCATCATCTCCTCCACCCATTATAGACTCAGTTGAGATACCTTTGCCTCTTGGCAAGCATTCTCCATCAGCTACCAGAATCTCGCCGACCTACTTTTAGCTCTCTTACACATGGGAAGCTGAAACTAGCCAATTCCCTGTCTCTAAGACACATTTTACAGAATTGCCATTAGGTGCTCACCAACTCCACCCACAAACATTTTGTTCTCACGTTTGGCTGATAATTTAGATTATGTGGATAGATATTTACTATGGGGACACCTCTTACTCCTTGTCTCAACAAAGATGTAGAGATCCTCGCCGATACCTCCACTATCTACCCAAACACATTTTGACCAATAAAACCAAACACAACCACCTCTGTCACAACACCTTCCACGATACCTGTTAGAACTCAAACCACACCCTTACCCATAACCCAACCTACATCTAAACCCAAACCCACACCTACAACAAATTGCCTCAACTAAACCTATTTCCACTTTAGGGGTCACCCCGACCACCACCTTACTCATCCACCTATTAAAATAGATTTAGCTACATCCTCTAACGTCAATACTACAACTACTCGACACAAAAACCAAAGAAACAAACCCATTGACCTCATACCCCAACCACACCAATCACACTCCGCACTTGTTCCAGTCCTCGTCTTAAGACCTCGCTTCCCAACATGGTCAAGTGACCTTCACCCATCCATAAACCAATAATACAATAACCCATTCCTTCATCTCAAACCTCTAACCTACCCAAGCACACAACATGAATTACACCCGCACTGCAGTGATCTTTACCACCAATACCTCCAATACCCTCATCTATTGCTTCACTATCCACTACACTTTAGTCATAGTCCCTCACACCCCAAGTACAATGCGCGTCATCTACCTCGTGGGTAGCTCACCCTCTTCCTCTATATGCTTTTCCTTTTATACCTTGTATACCCACATCATCTTTACCCAAGAAGGTGCAACCCAAAAACAAAACCCCACTACTCCACAATAAGGTAGTCAAAACAACCACATACACTCCTACCCGTCCATCTACTGCCCCTACCCAAAAACACGACTCATACCTAAAACCCCACTGGCACCTAAGACCATAACTTAACCCGTTCCTACTTTTCCAAAAATAGTTCCACGACAATCAACCACACCTACATGCCAAATTCACGTTCACTTCCCATTGTGATCCACTAGCAGGTCCTATGCCAAAATTTTAACCAACCTCCTCGAGACTTCGTTATCACATTACCGCCACTTTGACCTTACGATCCCCTCAAACCCAAGCCAAAAGGGTTTGATGATACTAAAATTTTGCATACCATTGTGTACTGGGGCATGATGTGGAGAACCTGTAAGGCCTTGAAAACCATCCTTATCCAATTGTGTCCACGTAAACCAACTTTGATGATGACAACCTACTGACGAGGATCCTATTTCACGAGACTCCTATTCCCACACCGCCCACTCAACAACCACAACCTCCACCCTCACCACTCCTAGAGCAACCCTCAAGATTTGAAATTGACATGATTCACATCGAGAACTTGCCATTCCACCATCCAAATGTCGTTGCACCCAAGCCGACCTCATAGGGTTTTTCTCCTCTAGTAGGTTTTTGACCATCGTGTCATTATACCACTCACCCTACACCTTCTCCATTTGCTAACTCCCCTCAAATCAACATGATACATGTCACTACACGTGCACAGAAGGGCAAAGAAAAGGCAACTGACCCACCAACCAATCCTATACCCAACATACCATCTGCACCCATACCTAAAATAACTATTCGTGGCCCCACATACCCCATTTCTAATGGCGTCACACATCGCACCATGCTCAAACAATTACACAAATCTCCCCTCAAAATGTCCTTATATGACCTCATCTAAACCTCAGAATCCCATCATCAAGCCCTCATGGAGGTTCTTCAATCTATTGAGGTTTTACCCAATGACCCTACACCCGTAGCCTCCATTTTCATACCCTATCATGTAGCCTCTCTTACTAAATTACAACCTTCATCTTCACCCCGTCTTTTTCACCAAGTGGCCTCCTTTAGATTCTCGGAGGAATAGATTACACAACACCAAAATGATGACCCCGGACTCCAACCCTCTTCATCTTTGTCCACATTGATGACATACGGGTACCCCATGTCATGATTGATGGAGGCTATAGCATTAACATCATTTCATCCCATGAAATTTTCTCAAATGTGCATACTTGATAATTGCATGTATAAACATCCAGTCATGTTGCATTCATTCAACGATGCTATCACCTCCACAATAGGAACTTTCATTCTTCATGTTTGCATGGGCCCCTCGTCTTGTTCCATAATTGTTTTATGTTTTAGAGGGGAATTCAATATAACTTGTTGCTTGGTAGACCCGAGATCCGTGTCATGGGTTGCATTATTTTCACTTTGCATTGTTGTGTAAAGTTTGAACATGAAGGACACACTTATAAAATTCCGGGTGACCCATCACCTTTCAAAACATGTAACATGATTTACCAACACAATGATGTGCTCATACCTATCAAGCCGTCTACCTCCACAACCAATAATGCTTCACCTAAACCTCCACCTACCAAGACAACCACTTATTTCACCACACATACCTCCTCCATTCCTACCCATCGCTATAACTTCCATGAATAATCGATTAACTTCCCAATCCATTAACTCCACCTCCAAATTGACCTCGACACATCATCCATTCCAGCTACCTACTTACCAATCACTTGATCCCTTGGAAGGTATTTTTCAACACCTCACTCTGGGGGAGTACCACCTATATAGTGTCAACACATTCCTTACTCTGCACAAGTATGGAATCCTTCACCAACACCCTCGCTATGATCGGTGTATAGGAGAAAACCTCCTTTATGGTCCTCCTCATCTTTATACCAGTCTCACCTATCGGGGACTTGATACTACCACTTACAAACCTGAACCACCATCACAACCCCATCCATTTTCCACGACTTCCAATCACTTACCAATTGCCATTTCACCCACACCTTCTTGCACCATTGTGCATGGAAGGGTTTTGGTTTTGGATTCTACAAGCAAGGCCGCGATCTTTGTTATTCCATGTACCACCCATAAATATAATGACCGTAGTGGTATCGGCTTCCCCGAACCTCCTACGAAATAGCCCCATATTGAACTCATTGAGGACCCCTAGCCCTTCTCCACCTTCATCTTCATCACCACCCTCAGCCTGTGAGTCGATGGGTCCTAAATATATCCCCCTTAACATTTTTTTTTTCATAAACACCATTTCCTTGGGGCCTTTAACTTATCAACGTGAAGGCGAGGCCCCTTCCACTCTTCCATTCCTGTATCCTCAAATGATCGATGACGACACACCTACAATTAACATCGTTCAATGTCAGGATGATGAATCCATACTCACCTACCTTACTGTAGAAGACTCATATATTCATCATGTTATCCCGTAAAATTGACAAGGGCAATTTTACCGATAACCATATCGAAAATTTTGCTTCGATCCCTCGCTAGGGATCCTTCGCGTTCGAAATATTGTAAAATCCCTTCCCGGGAAATTCAGTTTTTGAACTTAGTCTTTTTTGAGCCTTTTTGGCTAGGCGCATGATTTTGCTTTACAACATCAGTTTTGATGCGCCTTAAAAAGCCTTTGGCGCATGGTTTTCCATGTTGTCACTCCTTTCGGTGCGCCAAAGGATGTTGAGTAAGTTTTTGGTGCACCATAGGGCGCACATAATAATACCTGTTACACCAAGTTTTGGTGCGCCAAAGGGCGCACATAACTTCATGTCGACGACGAATTTGGTGCGCCAAAGGCGCACTCATTCTTCATTGCCATTTCCTTCCATGCGCCAAAGGGCGCACGCTTTACCTTGTCGACGACCAAGTTTTTATGCGCCATTTCAAAAAGGTTGGTGGCGCATTAATGACAAAGTTTTTCTATAAATACCAGTGCCCGCCATGTCATTTTCATTCCATTACACCAAGCACGTGATCGCTCTGGATTTGTCACTTTACCTGTCTGTCATTGTCATTGCTCTGTGGACCCACTCGCCACAAATTTTCAAATATATATTCGAGGTAGGTGGTTCTCCGGTTTGTTTTTGAATGCTTTCACATTCTGGCCTTTGTGTTTTCTCTCCTTTGAGCTTATTTCTTTGTCTCGGTCCGATTGTTGCTTGCGTAGTGCATTTTTCTAAAGTGGCTAATCGGTTTTTAAAAATGAAATATGTTGGGCTTGTTTCTCCCCTATCCTGTCAAGTTTGTGTTTTCTTCCTCCTCTCCCTCCCTCTTTCCGAATTTGTTGGAAAAAGGGGGTGGTTTTGCATTAGCTTGGTCTCGTGATCTTTTATAAAACCTTGTTATACCAAGCATCCTTTCGAGTGGAAGATAGAGTTGAAAAGTGTTTTCCATGGCGTTTTAAAAAAGTGCGTCATGTTGCAATAAAGACGCGCGCCCTCGGCGCACTCACCCACCATGCAACACTTTCAAGATCCGCGCCATGGCGCGCATCCGCCATCTGCTGAGTTTGAAATCATGCGCCCTGAGCGCACCCCTTTTGCATGCTCCAAGTGTAAAACCCGCGCCTCCTAAAAAGCCTTCGGCGCACCCTTTGTCCATGCTGCATAATGTTTCCATGCGCCAAAGAGCGCACCCAGTTTCGATGCAACAAAAGCCTTTTTCGCGCAAGTATAAAGATTACATAAGCGCGTGGCGCATCCTCCATTGCAGTAACATAATGTTGTGTAGACCTTCCATGCGCCGCGCTATATTCCTTTGGCGCATCATTTGTCCATGCTGCACAGTCTTTCCCTGCGCCAAAGGGCGCACCGAACCCTAATGTAACACGCATTTCCTGTGCGCCCTGCTTTAAGATGCAACCTGCTTCATCCATGCGCCATGCGCTTTTGGCGCCAATTTAACCTCTGCAACATTCCTTTCTTGCGCGCCTTATCTATTTGGCCTGCCAATTGTATTTTTCCTGCGCCCTGAGCCTTTAAATCTCTAACTCCTCCTGCTAAGCTTTCCAGTGGAAGATCAAATGACTAATTCAACCTTTTTGGATTGGGTCTCTCTTCTTCTTCGTGCAGATCAGCAGCTGAGTTCGAAAGAACACATGTCTACGTCAAGCAAGAAGCCCACCAAACCAAGAGGAAAGGCAAAGCTAACAGAAGAAGAAATGAAATACAAATATCAGAAGGTCAGGATGCCGAATCACAAGTGAGTGCGGTATGGATGTCGGGACTCAATTGGGTCACATTGACATGGATGAGTTCGGCTTAGAACTCAAAAGGTTCAAGAAGTCCATGGATGGACAAACTAATAGGCGAGTGCCACTGCGCACTTTGCCTTTGGAGGAATCCTGTCGGCCGCCTGTGAATAACGAGTTTATGATGGTTGTTGCACAATCCTTCAACAAAGACACGAGATGTGTCGAGAATAGCAAGGGCGAGGTAGTCATAAACCTCACTGCCCGTCATTTTGAGTTGATGCTTGGCATTCCTCACCACCGGAACTACGTGGCTGTTAGCCAACAGGAATGCATCAAGGCCTGGGAAGACAACGAAGGCCAGTGCATGCAGTTAATGAATGAGGTCTACCTAAAGAATAAGAAGGTAGTGACCCGGTGGCCTCAGACTATCCACCGAAGTGATTTCTCAGAGGAACTCAGTGATTCTATCACCTTCTTGAGCAGAGTCTTCGGGCTTTCAGATGCCCACTATTTCCATAAGTGGATGCTGCGGTACCTAGAAACAATGAATAAGAATTTGCCCGATCAGCGCTTTTGCTGGGGTGAAATAATCAGCAGCACCATCTCTGAGCAGCTACAACAGCTTGCCACAACTGGAGTATTTCATATGAACTCCTATGTAGTCTACGCTGCAGCATCGGCAAGGGATTACCCAGGGCTCAACCGAAGTGGAGTATGGCCTCAGGCCAAGATATTTGATTACTATCCAGAGCTGAGACTAGAGAATAGTATCCCTCAATTTGCTAAAATCAATGATGTTTTCTTCTATCACATCATGTGCATGTTGCGGCCAAATTTGACTCATAGCAGACGACAAAGAACATAGTGGCGATCATAGAGAAATGGGGAGCCTTGTTCACCCAATTTCCCACGTTCACCTATCTAAGGGCTGCCAACTTTTTGGGAGAGCCAACCGAGCTACCAAGGTATCTTTGGACCAAAGCTGATTTTATTGGAAATGTCAAGACGGCATTTCGTCACATACCATGAAAAGTGCCTCAAGAGAAAGAAAGGCGGAACTCCTTTCCCCCTCACGGTGAGGCCGTTACACATGCTCCAGCTATCACAAGGCGAAGGAGATGTTTGCTGAGCTAGAATTGCTCAACCTAAAGCATGATTTCCCAGCAAGGCCTACATTCGACCCTAGGGGCTGTCTACCAAGGGCTAAGCTTGATCCAATTCATGTCCCTCAGATTGAGGATATCTACATTGACGTTCTCCATGAGGTAGAACTCAGAAGAAAGGATCACTCTCGCTTGGCATTAACGGAAATCATCCAATACGGAGTGGCCATTGTCCCAAAAGGCTTCCAAACCACGGAAGACGAAGTAGACAAAGTGTATAATGACACAGAAGGGGATGATTGGCCCTTCCCGGACATTGACAGAAGCAAGGCTCCTCAAACAATTGAGGAGAGGGTAAAAGAAACTATGCGGAGAACGGAGCATTGGTGCCGCATGAACGGACTAATCTACCTCGGGGTAGATTTCATGACTTCCCCTTTGGGCAACGCACCTCCAAGGACAAAGAAGCTGCTGAAAGGCAAAGGTGCCGAAGGTGAACCTAGCACCATTCAGGAGGAAGCCCCTGAAAGTCCTCTTCCTTCAGAGCCTGAACAAGTAATAACTCTGGATTCGCCAGAGAAAGAATTGACAGAGGATAGTCCTATACGCCCATCCACCCGTGATGTCGGCGTGCGCTACAACTTCTGACCAGAGGTCCCTTCTATCCCTTCCTCTTCTCTTCCTTCCCCTCCTCGAGTGACTCAAGCAACCACTCCTTTGGTTGTGTCCTCCGCCTTCTTCTACTCTTTCCCCGCCTCTTCATCTATCTTCTCCTCCCTTGCTGATTTGTCTTCTTCCATTTCTTCCCTCATCTCCGAGCTCCCTTCCCTTCCTATCTCTTCTGCATTGTTGTGGTTTCTTCCTTTCCCATGAGCATGTCTTCGGCTATTCTTTCGATGCCGCCGCCACGTGTCTCCACGTTTTTCCCCTCTTCTACCTTGCTGCCTCCTCCTCTGTCTCGGTCCTTCTTCTATAGGACCAGCTTGGATCTCTCGGCTAAGCCAACAAAAGAGGAAAGTCCCCATCGCTCCGATGGACTTTTGATCATTCCGCTAAAGGAGCAAAGAAACACAAGCCGGTTACACGCTTCTCAAAAAAGAGCGCTGCGGTGAGAGAGTCATGGAAATAGCCTACCCCGATCCCACCAAAGAGAAAGAAGATCTGTCTCCGGCAGATTTCACAGTGACCCAAGTCACAATGGGGACATCCTCAGAAAGTCTCCAAGGGGAAGCTCTTTCCGCAGTTGATGCACTCTGCGAAAAGCTTCAAGAAACAAAGGAAGAAAAGAGGCTACTGAAGGAGCAGAATAAATACCTGCTTCAAGCCTTACAGAAGATGGGAAGTGCACCTCCCACAACTGCCGCCGAGACTCCTGAGCTTCTCAGTCAGGAGAAGATCAATGAATATTCAAAGATCGGCGAGCAGGGCATGGCTGTTTCTGCTTGGAGGAGTCAGATCCTCAAGGATAGCGAAAGAGTAATCGCCGAGTATATCAGTTTATACCTGAATATCGAGAAGGCGAATAAGGAACTCCAAGCATTAGCAGGCCCGATATCAGAAGAATTAGAGCATGCTAGACTCCAGCACGAAGCCTTCCAACAAATGTTCGACTGTTCAGTCGAAGATCTGGTTAAGTTCGGAGTCTTCGGCCATCCAAGGGCCCTCAACAAAACTATGTCCACTCTGGACTATCGGATAGATCAGCTAGAATTTGTTCTGGAAAAGATAGACAAGGTAAAGGAAGAGGCCCTGGATGCGATGCATCAAATGGAGAAAATTGTTTTATCTATGACTCCAGGGTTGCTCACTCCTTCCCTTACCTTGAGATCAGCTGATGACACTATCCGGATTTTCAAGGAGATAGCTTCTCAAGGGACAGGGCCAGAAGTCACGTTCGACATCGAATCCATCAACAACCTACTGGCCTGTAGAGACTTCATCGGGTCCCTAATCGAGGCGGGTAAAGACTATTCCAAGATCCCAGAAAAGCTCATAGATGAGCGGGAAACTTGCGAAGCAATCAGTGAACGGCACAAGGATCCATCACAGGATCAATTTGGGCCGATGATCAGCAAGTTCTTGGAATACCGCGCTCAGTTCCACATCTCATCTCCCGGCACGATCGTAAAGCAGGCTGACCCCTTTTAGGCCCGCGGGATGATGATGATGAATAGCTTCCTCTTCTTCTTCTTCTTCTTCTTCTCCTCTCTATTCTCGGCTTTCTTTCCGTAATATCCAAGTAAGTTGGCACAAATGATGACATCATCCATGTTGCATCATGGGATGATGTCATCCATCCAAGTTGTCAAAGTCAACATGACTTTTGGATATTTTGTAAATATCTTGTAAATAAGTGGTTGGCTCCTTTTTTGCCTTGTCTCTCTCTCTCATCTTCTATAAATACAAGAATACTTGTTGTATTCAGGAGGTGAACATTTTTTAGATAGAAATAGAAGTGAGGAGAGAAAGACTTTGAGCTTTCTTGGAACAAGAAAAGAACAGTAATACAATTATTCAGACTTTGTGCTCAATAGCTGTGTTATGCATTAGATCTTTCTTACGTTAGATCTGTATGTGTTTAATCTGTTGGATTCATATCTACTTTTCAATCATTTGTTTATCAAGTATTGCTTTGTTTATTTATGCAAGTAGGTTTGCTCTCATTTACTACCAAACTAAAAGCATAGATCTTCTGACCCTTCTGCTTTGGAATTCATTTCTTTTCTTCCTTCGGATCTGATCTTTCTCTTTTCCCTCTTCCATTCCTTTCTTTTCTCAGCCTGAAACACTCTACTGGGATGAGATCCCAACCCCCGAAGGCAGAATCTGTGAGACTTGCATAGGTTCCTGCTAGTAGAAGTAGCAATAAACCAGATTTCGCTTTCTTTGTCTCAAAGAGGGGCTAAGCCTGCTGCAACACTGTTGGCTCGCCTAACCATAAATCCGCCACGCATGATTTTCGGACCAACAATTTTTGGCGACTCCGCTGGGGAACGGACAGATCTGTCAGATCTATGGTGGTGGTATAATATAAAATCAGAAAATATAAGAAAATCACTGCCTGTTTGCAAATCTGCACTTTTGTTGAAAAACCAAAAAATTTGCAAAAGTGCTCAAATCGAAAAATTTCCTTCTGAGAGTCATAGATCGGGCCTAGTTACAGATCTTTAGTTCGCTGAGTTTTTATCAAAATCATTATTTTTCCGTAGATCTGGATTTTTGACTATTTTCCAAAAAAGTTTAAAACCCCTTTGAAAAAGTGAAGATCAGATCTGAAAATCAGCTTACTATCTTCCCTGCCATCTTATCCTCGCTGCTATTTGTCATTAACCGCAATCGGTTTTTCGAGGAGGATAGTTTTTTTAAATATTCAGAAAAGTGCATGCTGCTGGTTTTTGACAGAAAAACCAGAAAATCAGCAAGTACACCCAAAAATAAAGTTTAAATCTGCGCCGTAATATTGCAGATCTGAAAGGTACACTGGCGAGTGAACCTTTTACGCGCAGCAGGAGAGCCCGTGGAGAAGTTGATCCTACTTTCGATCTGCTTCAAAGGCACAATTTCAGCGTAACACCGGCACGTTTTTCAGCGTTAAGCTCACTAGGTGGTCATCCAGGAGTGTCTCACCTCCGCGAAGAAAAAGTCTGTTACAAGGAGCATCTACATCCCTTTGTAGTGCTCACTGCTCAGTGGAACCACCCTCCCGATTCGTGTTCTCTTTCCAGCCTTTCAAATGGCGATTTACCATGGGGAAATGCTATGGGTCCTCTCGCTTTACCACATCCAGTTCACGCGCTCCCTCACGGAAATCGAAAGAATTTTCCTAAATTCGACGGAAGCGGAAATCAAAGCACGGATTCCCACATATCTGCATTCATCATGTCATGCAGTATATTGGACGTGACTCACGAAGATGTGTCGGTTCGCCTCTTTTTGGAAACTCTACAAGGGCCTGCAGCTGAATGGTTTCAGCATTTGCCGGCCGGATCTATCACCAGTTGGGCTACCTTGCGGGATGCTTTTGAAGACAGATACAAGCCTTCAGAGGATGCATTTACTTTATTATCACAAATCACTCATCTGAAGAAGGAGGCAAATGAGACCATGCGTGATTTTGTCGCCCGGTTCAATGCACTAATCAACCGTGTCCCGGTTGCCATGCTTCCAACGCCCGAGAATCGAAGTGTTTCTTCGTGAACGCCATGAGCTCAAAAGTCACTTCTTGCTCCTTCAAGAGCGAGTAGCTACTCTACCTCTTGCTCTTGCCGCCATCCGGATAGAAGACAATTTAATAATATCGGCGAGTTGAAAAAGGAATCGCAAAGCCTAAATCTTCGGATCCTCGCCCTACCACTTCATCTGATCCGGCATTCCAAAAGATGGCGAATGACCTACTCGCACTAAAAAAGCAGCTGGCCCAAGCCTCTCCCAGTTCCTCGTATCGGGATATCCCGCGGAGGAATTTTGTTCCTAACAATGCTTCACAAAGGCCGCGCTTGCCTGCAGCTGCTCCACGGTTGGCGCTTGAGGCCCCTCCGGTCAATGCTCTGGCCGAAATTGAAGAAGAAGAGCAGTACTATGAAGAACCTTCGCCTCAAGACGAAGATGATCAAGATGTCGGTGAGCCGACTGGCGACTCCACTATTGGATACATGGAATTTGATGAGGATGAATCTGATGAAGAAGAGAGTACTCAGGGCTATGCAAGCGGACAATCCTATGCTGTTTTTACCCGCTCGCAAGGAAAGGAAGCGGAAGTTGCTGCCCATGTGCAGAAGGAGAAGGTCGTGTCAAACGCGCCTCCAACCATTGTTAGAAGAGGTAATCCTCTTCCTACTCAATTCCCTGTTAAGTCTTTTGCAAAGAAGTCTTTTCCGCCCATCTCTCCTCCGAATCAGCCCCCTCATATTCCTATCAAGATCAGTAACCCTGTTCCACCATCGCGAAGTGAAGGACTCATTCCTTTACCAACGCAACCCTTGGCCGCATTCGATATAATAGATCATGCAAAAAAGACCAAGATCCAGATGTCTGAAGCTGAGTATCTTCAGTCAAACCCCGAACAGCTTATAAGATTGACTAAGTATATCCAAAGTCAAGCTGTTATATCTAATCAGGCTTCCCCTAAAGGAATCCTTTCCACTCCCCCTGAATCCCATATAAATGTTGCTTCAACATCCGCATCAGGCAAGATAGAACCTTTCTATCTCTCCCTCCTAATCAATGGCCATAAGTTGAGCAACTGTATAATTGATTCCGGAGCTTCCGATAACGTCATGCCGGCGAAAGTCGCCCATGCTTTGGGCCTCACTCTTACCAAACCTTTCGGCAGATGCTACTCATTGGAAACCAAGCAAGTGCCATTGATTGGCCAAATCAAAGACGCGCAATTTGCGTTTGCGGCCTTCCCGGATAAAAGAGTAAAATGACCGTCCTTGTCGCTGACATTCCGGCAGCCTATGGAATTCTGCTGGGAAGGAGCTTTTGCAGCGAAGTTGGTGGAGAAATTCACATGGACTGGTCCAAAGCTAGAATTCCAGTCAAAGGCGTAATGCAAACTTTGGAGCCGAGAATCCCAAAAGAAATACTTGGTCACTAGCTCTGAAGACCCCAAAGCCCAAATCCTTTTTGAATCATCAGGGATGGGAAACTACTTCTTATCTACCGAGGCGGATACAAAGGATGTTTTCGTTCAAGAAAAGGACCTTAATAAGGTCTGGACCTTGCAATTTGATGGCAGCTGTGCAACTAGTGGATGTGGCGCCGGAGCCGTGCTAATATCTCCTGAGGAGGAGGTAATTCCTCTTTCTTTCAAGTTGCAGTTTTTCAATACTAACAATACTACTGAGTATGAGTCTCTCTTACTCGGTATGCAAGCCGCAAAAGAAAAAGGGATAAAAAATCTAAAGGCACAAGGTGATGCCGAGCTAGTTGTAAATCAGGTCAAAAGGATTTACCAAGTGAAAAATGAAAGGCTCAGGCACTACCGTAATGCAGTATGGGACAGCATTGAGGAATTTGACGCTTTTTCAATAGAGGCAATTCAAGAGCCCAAAAGCGACATGGCCGATTCATTGGCGTTTCAAAGATCTCTCATGCTCCCGCACCGGGTTTGAAAACGAGCAAATACACCATTGAAGTGGTTTTCCGCCCAAGCGTGCCAGACAACTCTCAGCATTGGCAGGTATTCAACGATGATAATCACCTCATTGCCTTTCTAGAAAAATCAGAAAATTTTGATGAGTTGTATTTTGAAGGATCCACCTCAACATGCCGTGAATCAATCAACAGTCAAAACCACGAAACAAAGGAGAACGATGGCATATGTCAGCTCAAGGAAATAAAATCCCAAAGGGCCTGGTTTCTCTGGAGCGCCTGTTTGACAGACATGATCGTTTTGTGAAAAAGAAGAGGCGAGATGATCCTGACTCATCTCCAGAGACAGAACCAGTCAATATAGGTTCTGAGGCACACCCGCAATTCGTGAACATCGGGAAATGTTGCACGCCAGAAGAAAAGCGGAAATTTGTCAAGTTGCTGAAAAGATATATGGATGTATTGGCATGGTCCTATGCAGATTTAAAGTCCTTCAAGCCAAAGGACGTTCAGCATGATATACCGCTGAAAGAAGATGCCAAAGCCTTCCGTCAGAAGCAAAGGCATTATAATCCCAAGATTTCGGGCACCATTCAAGCCGAAATTCAGAAGATGCTGGACGCAAGAATCATCTTCCCTATCCATCACAGCACTTGGGTGGCGAACATTGTGCCAGTACGCAAGAAAAACGGTGAAATACGCATCTGCGTAGACTTTCGAAACTTGAATCAAGCTTCGCTGAAAGACAACTACCCTCTTCCCATAATGGATCAAGTTCTGCAAGCAGTGACTGGATCGGAAATGCTGTCTATGCTTGATGGTTTTTCAGGCTATAATCAGATTGAAGTCTCGCCTGAAGATCAATTCAAAACAGCATTCACTACTCCATGGGGTACATTTGCCTATAACAGGATGCCTTTCGGCCTAACTAACGCTGGTGCCACTTTTCAGCGGGCCATGGACTTTGCATTCAAAGGCATGATGGGAAAAGTCATCGTAGTTTATCTAGATGACTTAACCGTGTTCTCTAAACTACGAAGTGATCATTGTGATCACTTGGAGCAAGTATTGGCCAGGTGCCGAGAACATGGAATTTCCCTAAATCCCAAAAAGTCTGTTTTTGGGGTTACAGAAGGGAAATTGCTAGGCCATGTGGTTAGCAAAGAAGGAACGAAGATTGATGCCGAAAGAGTTAAGGCTATCCAAAGCCTTACTCTGCCTACAAGCAAGAATGGTGTTCATTCTTTCTTCGGAAAGGTGAACTTTCTTAGGCGTTTTGTCCCTGATTTTGCTGAGAAGACCCGCCACATACTGAACATGATGAAAGGGTCACCCACTTTCAGATGGAGTGAAGAGGGGAAAAGGTCGTTTGAAGAGATAAAAACTTCTGTTGCTCATGCACCGGTCCTGGTATGTCCGGATTTCTCCAAGAACTTCATTATGTATAGTTACGCCTCCGAACATACTGTGTCTGCAATCCTAATGCAAAAGAACTCGGAGGATATTGAATCTCCAATCGCATTCATGAGTTCTCCTCTCAAGCCTCACGAGTTGAAAATGACTCAGCTGGAAAAACACGCCTTTGCCGTTGTCAAAGCGGTGAAGAATTTCAGGTATTACATTCTGAACTCGCATACGGTGGTGCTGGTTCCCGACACCGCGGTGAAATCAATTCTAACTCAGCAGGAGTTAGGAAGTTTGAGAGGGAATTGGATCGCAAAAGTCCAGGAATATGACCTGGATATTAAACCCACCAAGCTGGTAAGGGGTAAAGGCCTGTGTCAGCTAATGGCTGAGAACAGGGGTTCAGAAAATCCTGATGAAAGAGAGAATTATACCGACAAAGAGCAAAGCCCTCTAGAGGAGCCTGATTCTCTGCCTCTGGTTCTATTTATTGCGACCAGTGATGAGTGGTACTCCGACATTGCTTTCTTCCTTACCTACGGCGAATGCCCGATGCACCTAACTGCAAAGGAGAAGCGTGCTATAAAGCTCAGGGCAGCTAAGTATGTCATCTGGGATGATGGTTTATATAAGCGCGGGATAGACGGTGTCTTTCTGCGATGTGTTGACAAGCCCCAGCAAGTAAAACTGCTGGAAAGTTTTCACAATTCAGCCTGTGGAGGCCATTTTTCTTCTTCCGTGATAAAGACACAAGATCATTCGAGCCAGGTACTATTGGTGCCAACGCTTTTTCAAGATGTGGCTACCTGGGTGGCAAAGTGTGAACCCTATCAACAATTCGTCGGCAAGCCCAAGTTGGCTGCCCTTCCCCTTAGGCCGGTCATTATCAATGAACCATTTAGGCAATGGGGAATTGATTTTATTGGTGCACTCAATCCTCAATCGAGTCTTTGGACATAAGCCATGTCCTCACAAAGAACGGATTACTTCACTAAATGGGTGGAAGCCATACCTGTCAAGCACGCCACTTCTGAGGTAGTTTGCAGTTTTATCAAAGAAAATATCATCGTCAGGTTCGGTGTTCAGACAAAATCGTTGCTGATAACGCTTCTAACTTCTCTTGGCGGGAAGTTATTAGTTTTGCTATGAATATGGAATAACTTTTTAGCACATGCCTCGGATTATTACCCTCGGGAAATGGTGAGGCGGAATCCGATAATAAGAACTTGGTGACCATCATACGGAAATTAGTAGATGAAAATCAGCGGATGTGGCACAAGTCTTTGACGATGCTTTGTGGGCGGACCGCATTACTCCTAAGAGATCTCTCGGCATGTCACCTTTTCAAGTGTTATATGGCGCGATGCCGAACTTCCCATTTCTGCGGAACTTCTGCTCTACGCTTGCACGAGCAATCGAAGATGAAACTTTTCGAGTTCTCTAGAAAAGAGAATCATGTATTTGGCAGAACTTGAAGAAAAGAGAGTAAAGGTGGTTGATAGAATCACCGAACATCAGAATCAAGTAAAGAGGCTTTTTGATAAGAAAGCCAAGCAGAGAGATTTTCAAGTGGGAGATCTCGTCCTTCTTTGGGACAAGCGAAGAGAACCAAAGGGCATGCACGGAAAATTTGATTCCCTATGGAGAGGGCCCTTCAAAATCAAGCAACTCAATGGAGAGAATAGTTTCTATCTCTCGTATCTGGATGGAGCTGAACTCCCGCTTCCCTATAGCGGGCAACATCTCAAGATCTTCAGGAAGTAGAGCTTGCTCTCTTCTTTGTACAGTTTATTTTAGTCGTGTGTTTGCTTTAGTCGTGTGTTTGCTTTCGGTTTGTTGTGTGTTTCCTTTGTTCTCCCTCCGGTCCCCCTTGTTTTTGACTCCATACCCAATGGATAGGCACATGTGATCTGGGATTCTCTACCCCCGAATTTGCTCAGAGATAGTCCCCAGAAAGAGCCAGCTGTTATCCCGTAAAATTGACAAGGGCAATTTTACCGATAACCATACCGAAAATTTTGTTTCGATCCCTCGTTAGGGATCCTTCGCGTTCGAAACGTCATAAAATCCCTCCCTGGGAAATCTAGTTTTTCCTTGCAACATCAAGTTTTGATGCGCCCCTTAAAAGCCTTTGGCGCATGGTTTTCCATGTTGTCACTCCTTTCAGTGCGCCAAAGGATGTTGAGTAAGTTTTTGGTGCGCCAAAGGGCGCACGTAATATCTCTGTTACACCAAGTTTGGGTGCGCCAGAGGGCGCACATAGATTGGTGTCGACAACTCATTTGGTGCGCCAAAGGCGCATCCATTCTCCTGTCATCAATTACTTCCATGCGCCAAAGGGCGCACGCTTTTCTCTGTCGACAGGAGTTTTATGCGCCATTTCAGAAGTGGTTGGCGCATTAATGACAAAGTTTTTCTATAAATACCAGTGCCCGCCATGTCATTTTCATTCCATTTTGACAAGCACGTGATCGCTCTGGATTTGTCAGCTCTGCTCTGTCGCTGTCATTGCTCTGTGGACCCACTCGCCACAAATTTTCAATATATATTCGAGGTAGGTGGTTCTCCCGGTTTGTTTTTGAATGCTTTCACGTTCTTGGCCTGTGTTTTCTCTCCTTTGAGCTTATTTCTTTGTCTGGTCCGATTGTTGCTTGCGTAGTCTGTTTCTTTAAGTGGCTAGTCGTTTTTAAAAATGAAATATGTTGGGCTTGTTTCTCCCCTATCCTGTCAAGTTTGTGTTTTCTTCCTCCTCTCCCTCCCTCTTTCCGAATTTGTTGGAAAAAGGGGGGTGGTTTTGCATTAGCTTGGTCTGTGATCCTCTTTATAAAACCTTGTTATACCAAGCATCCTTTCGAGTGGAAGATAGAGTTGAAAAATGTTTAAATGGTTAAGTGTTTTCCATGGCGCACTGTTGCGTCATGTTCACATGCAACAAAGAAGATCATGGCGCCCTGCCATCTGCTGCAGCGCATCTATCGGCGCACCCCTTTGCATGCTCCACGTTCAAAACCCGCGCCTCCTTTAAACCTTTGGCGCGCCTTTTCTCCATGCTACATCATGTTTCCATGCGCCAAAGGCGCACCTAGCCTTCATGTAACGCAAACTTTATTCGCGCAAGTATAAAGCTAGATAAGGCGCGGGCGCATCCTCCATTGCAGTAACATAATGTTGTGTAGACCTTCCATGCGCCGCGCTATATTCCTTTGGCGCATCATTTGTCCATGCTGCACAGTCTTTCCCTGCGCCACAGGCGCATCGAACCCCAATGTAACACGCATTTCCTGTGCGCCCTGTTATAAAATGCAACCTGCTTCATCCATGCGCCATGCGCTTTTGGCGCCAATATAACCTCTGCAACATTCCTTTCTTGCGCGCCTTATCTATTTGGCCTGCCAATTGTATTTTTCCTGCGCCCTGAGCCTTTAAATCTCTAACTCCTCCTGCTAAGCTTTCCAATGGAAGATCAAATGACTAATTCAACCTTTTTGGATTGGGTCTCTCTTCTTCTTCGTGCGAGATCAGCGGTGAGCTCGAAAGAACACATGTCTACGTCAAGCAAGAAGCCCACCAAACCAAGAGGAAAGGCAAAGCTAACAGAAGAAGAAATGAAATACAAATATCAGAAGGTCAGGATGCCCGAATCACAGGCTGAGTGCAGTATGGATGTCCGGGACTCTGAATTGGGTCACATTGACATGGATGAGTTCTGGCTTAGAACTCAAAAGGTTACAAGAAGTCCATGGATGGACAAACTAATAGCAGTGCCCGCACTTTGCACGGAGGAATCCTGTCGTGGGCCACTGTGAATAACGAGTTTATGATGGTTGTTGCACAATCCTTCAACAAAGACACGAGATGTGTCGAGAATAGCAAGGGCGAAGTAGTCATAAACCTCACTGCCCGCCATTTTGAGTTGATGCTTGGCATTCCTCACCACCGGAACTATGTGGCTGTTAGCCAACAGGAATGCATCAAGGCCTGGGAAGACAACGAAGGCCAGTGCATGCAGTTAATGAATGAGGTCTACCTAAAGAATAAGAAGGTAGTGACCGGTGGCCTCAGACTATCCACCGAAGTGATTTCTCCAGAGGAACTCGGTGATTCTATCACCTTCTTGAGAGAGAATCTTGGGCTTTGGATGCCCACTATTTCCATAAGTGGATGCGTTGCGGTACCTAGAAACAATGAATAAGAATTTGCCCGATCAGCGCTTTTGCTGGGGTGAAATAATCAGCAACACCATCTCTGAGCAGCTACAACAGCTTGCCACAACTGGAGTATTTCATATGAACTCCTATGTAGTCTACGCTGCAGCATCGGCAAGGGATTACCCAGGGCTCAACCGAAGTGGAGTATGGCCTCAGGCCAAGATATTTGATTACTATCCAGAGCTGAGACTAGAGAATAGTATCCCTCAATTTGCTAAAATCAATGATGTTTTCTTCTATCACATCATGTGCATGTTGCGGCCAAATTTGACTCATAGCCGGATGACAAAGAACATAGTGGCGATCCACGAGAGAAATGGGGAGCCTTGTTCACCCAATTTCCCACGTTCACCTATCTAAGGGCTGCCAACTTTTGGGAGAGCCAACCAGCTACCAAGGTATCTTTGGACCAAAGCTGATTTTATTGGAACTGCCAAGATGCTCGTCACATACCATGAAAAGTGCCTCAAGAGAAAGAAAGGCGGAACTCCTTTCCCCCTCACATAGTAGGCCGTTACACATGCTCCAGCTATCACAAGGCGAAGGAGATGTTTCTTTGAGCTAGAATTGCTCAACCTAAAGCATGATTTCCCAGCAAGGCCTACATTCGACCCTAGGGGCTGTCTACCAAGGGCTAAGCTTGATCCAATTCATGTCCCTCAGATTGAGGATATCTACATTGACGTTCTCCATGAGGTAGAACTCAGAAGAAAGGATCACTCTCGCTTGGCATTAACGGAAATCATCCAATACGGAGTGGCCATTGTCCCAAAAGGCTTCCAAACCACGGAAGACGAAGTAGACAAAGTGTATAATGACACAGAAGGGGATGATTGGCCCTTCCCGGACATTGACAGAAGCAAGGCTCCTCAAACAATTGAGGAGAGGGTAAAAGAAACTATGCGGAGAACGGAGCATTGGTGCCGCATGAACGGACTAATCTACCTCGGGGTAGATTTCACGACTTCCCCTTTGGGCAACGCACCTCCAAGGACAAAGAAGCTGCTGAAAGGCAAAGGTACCGAAGGTGAACCTAGCACCATTCAGGAGGAAGCCCCTGAAAGTCCTCTTCCTTCAGAGCCTGAACAAGTAATAACTCTGGATTCGCCAGAGAAAGAATTGACAGAGGATAGTCCTATACGCCCATCCACCCAGGATGTCGGCGTCGCTACAACTTCAGAGGTCCCTTCTATCCCTTCTTCTTCTCTTCCTTCCCCTCCTCGAGTGACTCAAGCAACCACTCCTTTGGTTGTGTCCTCTGCCCCTTCTTCTACTCTTTCCCCCGCCTCTTCATCTATCTTCTCCTCCCTTGCTGATTTGTCTTCTTCCATTTCTTCCCTCATCTCCGAGCTCCCTTCCCTTCCTATATCTTCTGCGGTTGCGGTTTCCCTTTCTCCGTGGGCACTTCCGGCTATTCTTTCGATGCCGCCACCGCGTGTCTCCCACGTTTTCCCCTCTTCTACCGTTCTTTGCCTCCTCCTCTCTCCTGGTCCTTCTTCTATAGGACCAGCTTGGATCTCTCGGCCAGTTTAAGCCAACAAAGAGGAAAGTCCCCATCGCTCCGATGGACTTTTCAGTCATTCCGGCTAAAGGAGCAAAGAAGCACAAGCCGGTTACACGCTTCTCCAAGAGCGCTGCAGGTGAGAGGGTTATGGAAATAGCCTACCCCGATCCCACCAAAGAGAAAGAAGATCTGTCTCCGGCAGATTTCACAGTGACCCAAGTCACAATGGGGACATCCTCTGAAAGTCTCCAGGGGGAAGCTCTTTCCGCAGTTGATGCACTCTGCGAAAAGCTTCAAGAAACAAAGGAAGAAAAGAGGCTACTGAAGGAGCAGAATAAATACCTGCTTCAAGCCTTACAGAAGATGGGAAGTGCACCTCCCACAACTGCCGCCGAGACTCCTGAGCTTCTCAGTCAGGAGAAGATCAATGAATATTCAAAGATCGGCGAGCAGGGCATGGCTGTTTCTGCTTGGAGGAGTCAGATCCTCAAGGATAGCGAAAGAGTAATCGCCGAGTATATCAGTTTATACCTGAATATCGAGAAGGTGAATAAGGAACTCCAAGCATTAGCAGGCCCGATATCAGAAGAATTAGAGCATGCTAGACTCCAGCACGAAGCCTTCCAACAAATGTTCGACTGTTCAGTCGAAGATCTGGTTAAGTTCGGAGTCTTCGGCCACCCAAGGGCCCTCAATAAAACTATGTCCACTCTGGACTATCGGATAGATCAGCTAGAATTTGTTCTGGAAAAGATAGACAAGGTAAAGGAAGAGGCCCTGGATGCGATGCATCAAATGGAGAAGATTGTTCTATCTATGACTCCAGGGTTGCTCACTCCTTCCCTCACCTTGAGATCAGCTGATGATACTATCCGGATTTTCAAGGAGATAGCTACTCAAGGGACAGGGCCAGAAGTCACGTTCGACATCGAATCCATCAACAACCTACTGGCCTGTAGAGACTTCATCGGGTCCCTAATCGAGGCGGGTAAAGACTATTCCAAGATCCCAGAAAAGCTCATAGATGAGCGGGAAACTTGCGAAGCAATCAGTGAACGGCACAAGGATCCATCACAGGATCAATTTGGGCCGATGATCAGCAAGTTCTTGGAATACCGCGCTCAGTTCCACATCTCATCTCCTGATCAGCATCAGAAACAGGCGACTCCTTTTAGGCCACAGGATGATGATGATGAATAGCTTCCTCTTCTTCTTCTTCTTCTTCTTCTCCTCTCTATTCTCCGACTTTCTTTCCGTAATATCTGAAGTAAGTTGGCACAAATGATGACATCATCCATGTTGCATCATGGGATGATGTCATCCATCCAAGTTGTCAAAGTCAACATGACTTTTAGATATTTTGTAAATATCTTTGTAAATAAGTGGTTGGCTCCATTTTGCCTTCTCTCTCCCTCATCTTCTATAAATATTGGAATACTTGTTGTATTCAAAAGGAGGTGAACATTTTTTAGATAGAAATAGAAGTGAGGAGAGAAAGACTTTGAGCTTTCTTAATGTGAAAAAACGAGAATACAATTATTCAGACTTTGTGGCTCAATAGTTGTGTTATGCATTAGATCTTTCTTACGTTAGATCGTATGTGTTTAATCTGTTGGATTCATATCTACTTTTCCGTCATTTGTTTATCAGTATTGCTTTGTTTATTTATGCAAGTAGGTTTGGCTCTGTTTACTACCAAACTAAAAGCATAGATCTTCTGACCCTTCTGCTTTGGAGTTCATTTCTTTTCTTCCTTCGGATCTGATCTTTCTCTTTTCCCTCTTCCATTCCTTTCTTTTCTCAGCCTTAAACACTCTACTGGGATGAGATCCCAACCCCGAAGGCGAGAATCTGTGAGACTTGCATAGGTTCCTGCTAGTAAGTAGCAATAAACCGCCGCTTTCTTTGTCTCAAAGAGGGGCTAAGCCCCGCAACACTGCTTGTTGGCTCGTGCCTATCCATAGATCCGCCCACGTGATGATTTTCGGACCAACACTACTATAGCTGCTATGATTTAGGTATCTCATTTAAGTACAATAAACAAATCCAATCACAACAGGATAGGCTATAATTAGATCTAAGAGGTGGGGTGTCCTGTCAAGGTCCTAGGACTGGTTAGGGTCGATTCTCAATTATTTAGGTCAACTGGTAGGGTGATGTTTGGGTTTGTTCTTGGTCAAGGTGTAAAACATAGAGATTGACGTCGCCTAAATGTGACCCATGATGGTTTAGGTAGAACCGACTACGGTTGTGGATAGCCAACGTCGATGTCATTGGGGTAAAAGACACTCAAATATATTAAATGGTAGGGGTGGTCTGAAGTCACATAAAGTTTGGGAGAGTGAATGGGGAGTTCTCAGAGGTTTGAGATATGCTCGAGAGAAGTATACAACAAGTGAGGATAGGTGATTTGGTGATATGGGTGAAGAGATATTTGATTTCACATGCAAGTGGGTGATCAAGCAATAAGTATACAAAGAATAGATTAATAACAGGAGTAATGAAGATTACAAACTGAAATAAACCCTATTGGTTAGGGCTGTACTTACTATGTTAAGGATCTAATGGATGAGTGGTGGATGTAGTTGATCAGAGAATATGTGTATGGTCCTATAGCGGTGATTTCTCGGAGTGCTCCTGTGAATACAATGGCTCTATGATTGATCCTAGTGATGGCTCAATATGTCCGGATGCATAAAAGGATGCTTCTTTTGCTTGCATATAGCTTTGATCTCCTTTTCTTGCTCTCAGAATGTGGTAACCCAAAAACAAGGTTATTTGGGTGAATAAATGGTAATTGACGATGGTTCCAGGTTGACCGTTGGTGTATGGGTGATCGGCGTTGGTTATGGAGGGATTTCCTAGGTTTATTAAAATGGGCGGATATTTCTAATTTCTAAAACCCGGTTCATTTATTCTCACGGATTAGAACAAAAATTTCCATTCTAATGAGTGGGAATATGGTTAGAGATATTTTAGGGATTGATTTTAGGGTTAGACAAAATATTATATCTCATTAAGGCAAGTAAGAATTTTTATTGTTGGTTATGAAAACATGCCAAGAATAGCTCTAGGGTGGTGGCTGGATAAGGTGTCTAGGTGAGGTGGAAATTATCTTAATTAAAATAATTAAGTAATGGATATTGTGAGGATGGTTATTAATTTAATTTATTAAATTAAATTAATATTAATGTGGGGTGGAAGGGGCCATGGTTAGATGAGTATGCTTGAGTTGGTTATATGCTAAGGGACCAAAGGGAGTGTGACCCAATTTTGGTGTCTTTAGGTAAGATCAAAATAAATAGATAAATAAGTCCAAAATTTATTCTCTCTCCATGTATCATCCCTAACCCAATGGTTACATAAATAACCATAATCCTATCCTTGAAAAATCTCCTTAAGGAACTCATTCCCGAGATAATATATGTATTAACAACCTCTAACCTAAAAAGAGAAATTATTAGTAACAAGTATGAAAATAAAAATCATACAAAATTAGGTGCATACATATGCCCCATCTGTTGATTACCACATGTCATAATAGCAGAAACATGAGGGAGTTAGTCAAAATATTGATACATAATATCAAGTCAAAAGTAAATGCCAAAAGTAAGGAAAGGACTAGCTAAAATGAAATATAACCACCAATGTGTACTGATAGCTCCGACCGTCCTACCATGTATAGGTGCAATCCATGTTTTTACGAACCCTAGAGTGGTAAAAATAAAAGGAAAAACTAGACGATCATCGTAACATAAGACATAAATCACCTATCTAGGGGCCACGAGATGGATGTCATGTCATAGGATCATAGAGGTAAAGTGTCACAGTGGCAAAATGAAGTAATGTGATTAGTGACGTTGAAAAAGTGTAAAAACCATATGGTAGAAGCTACAAAGGAGTATTTTCATAGAAATAAAAGTTGAAAATAAATAAAACGTGGATGATTATCCGAAAAGTAAATAAAAATACTGAAAAGTGTAAAAATCACAAGGTAGACGCGTCATAAGAATAAAAGAGGTAAATAAATCCAATCAATACGATGAGTTTCAAGAAAGGATTCACAATACCATACCAATCCCATAGGAAAGGCCGGGGTGAATCAAAGACAAAATAGGTAGAAAAGAGGCTAAGATGTCCAATAATAGGGTGTTAGGGGGCTGCAAGAGATAAATAAATCCAAGGCAGGTCTAGAACCTAAACAAAGATGCACAAGACCATGACATTCTAATGGTAGGAGATAATAGGGAAAAAGAAGTAAAGATAAGTATAATTATGATCATGACATTCCAATGGTAGGCGATGTCAAGGAAAAAGAATCCAAGATAGGCTGAATCAATACCATGACATTCTAATAGTAGGAGATGTCAAGGAAAAATAAACCAATATAAGAAGAATCAAGACCACAACATTTCAATAGTAAGAGATGTCAAGGAAAAAGAATCTAAGATAGGTTAAATCGATACCATGAGATTCCAACTGTAAGAGATGTTAGGGAAAAAGAAGTCAAGATAGGAAGAATCAAGACCACAAAAATTCAACGGTAGGAGATGTCATAGCAAAATAGAAATGAATGATCATAGATTATTTGTGATGATGTCATCGAGATGATGTAAGTTTTGAATTCTATCTTGAGACATAGTAAAAAATGGTTGGTTGTACATTTAGGGTAATAACCAAGAGTTTTGGTGAATTTTAATAATGCGATATATGTGCAAGATTGACAATCCATGATGAGATTGGTATGAACGGAAAATATCTTGCACTAACGAAGATGCTTTCTCTCGAGCTATGAAAATGTGGTACTCTACCTTAAAGAGGGAGGAAAAAAATGTTCATAAGAAACAAGGCTATGATGAGATGCTCGTAGTGACAGGGAAACATACTATAGACAAAAAATCTATGCACTTGGGTATATTTCTAGGTCCTAGAGCATAGTATTATATACATGATTCCTAAACAATAAAACTAGTTATGACTATGTATTTATGGTCTTTTTCTTTGTCTCTTATACTTTTATTGACCTTACACACCTTATAGCCCAATCAATACTTTAATTATTTATCTTTTATTGCCTTGACACTAGCACCCATATAATATAGAAGCGCCTCGGTGCTCCTATCCCTTTTAGCGCCCGACCCTATCCATCCTTTTCTCACTCTTTTAGGTATATTTTATCTTTTGGAAATATTTTACACTTATGGGTTGGCCTTCCAGTTTGTAATTACGAAATTAAAACAAGAGAATTATATATATATACATAGTTATATCTATCAAACAAGGGGCCAAGCACTATCATGATTTACTACCGATAATCTTGCATCCAAAGGCACAACAACACTTCAAAGGCATTCATCTAGCACATCCACAAAAGGGTACAAGGATTGCATCACTTATGTATACACAACAAAGGAGGTGAAGTTCATTCTATTCTATCCCACCCATTATATACATTTTCTACATTCTAAATCTATCCCGATATCATTGTGCAACTTACACAAAGGTATCCTAGGGCATCGTTACACACACTTTCACATAGAAATACATGGAGTTTGAAATGTAGTGTAGTGATCAGTAATAAGTTCACTCTTTGGGTTACTATTGGGGTTCGTTTGACTCCACATTTTACATATTTTTTATTATATTTGATGTGGTTTGTGGACATGTGCAGGTAGAAAACTTTGCTTTATAGGTTACAAGTATATTCAACAATCTAGGAGAAACTCCATAGAGAAAAATAGAGATCATTAGTGAAGCTCCTGCATAGAAGATATGAGAATCTAAGCATCGGGGTGGACACTAAAGCACCCGAGATCTAGTCACTAGTTCTCATGTGCTCCTTTCCTCATGTGGGAGCTCCTTTCTTACACATTTCGGGTCTTAAAACCTCCATTGAGCCTTGAAAACATTCTCTCTAGTCATTTTCATCTATTTAATTTCTTAGATCACTTGTAGATAACTCAAACATCAACTAAGTCACTCTATCTCACCCTCTGTCTTAGGATTTTATACTATTTATTGCTTTTTACTTGTCCATTTACTATATTATATCATTTATATATCGTTAGCAATAATAGTTACTCTGAAATTAGATTTAATTAAATTTAGATTAAATTATTTTTTGAACCCAACCACTTGAACCCTCCCTTCCTTCAAGGTTTAAATTTATGCCCATCATCTATCTTTGGTAATTTTGGTTCCTTTGAGCACATTGAGCTTCCTCCATCTGTCTATAAGTTCTCTAAATCAATGGTTGAATCTTTTAATCATTTTCTTAACTCAAACAACATTCCTCTTGAAAAAATTGAAACTTATGATAGTGAAAATTCATATGATGAGGATACTAATGTTGATCAAGAACAGTTAGACAAGCTCACTAATTTTTGTTCTTCTTTATGTGACTACCCTAAGTATATTGTACATTTTTTTAAAATGATCTAATCACTTCCAAACATGCTTGATATGCTTCCTCTCACCCTCTTATGGGTTCCTCCTTGGCTACCATGATAAATACACATCACCTTCTACTTTTCCTATTTATATAGCTAAAACTACAACTCCTATCCCTCTTCCCAATACTTCCCATACACAACCTCGGTTCCTCTTAGGAAATCATAACCTAGCTTATTTATACCGGGATCTACAACTCCAAATCCACAAATTATAGTAATCTCCTTAACATTCCTCTCCATCTATAGATTCCTCATTACTCCTTCATAGCGCTTTTACACCCACCATTTCCTCTTATCTTCTCCCTCCAAAATTCATTACACATAATCTTCTAACCTTCAATGGCCATGATAACCCTCAGGAGCATCTATCATCCTTTCATGTGGCATGTCTTGACTATGTGGATGATCTTACATTATTGGCTAAATTGTTTCCTAGAAGTTTGCAAGATTACACTATGTAATGGTTATATGATCTACTTGTTCATTTGGTAACATCCTTTACATCTTTATCCGATTCTTTCCTTTCTCACTTTTATATCCATATTGAAACCAAGATATTTGATGCACAACTTTATAAAATCAAACAAGGATGAAATGAGCATCTATCTGATTATGTTTTATGCTATAAGAACAACCTTGCTAAGATGACTAATGTACTCATTGATTCTGAATTACAAGATCTTTTTATTTAAAGTATCTCAACTCCACTTCAAGATAGTTTCATCTTCAAGATCTATCCTTCCTTTGATCAACTATGCCATATACTCGAATTACATGAAGGAAAAATTTATCTATGGGAAAATTGAAATAATATGATACTTCCTCATCCTAATCTTCTAATAGGTTTCAAGCTAAATCTACCTTCAAACCATCTCCTAATCCCGCTGAAGCTAAGGCCACTATTAATGGTGTTCCTACACCTATCAATCTTCAATTACATCCCATGATGTATACTTTTACTAAACTACCTGGTGCATATCAGATCCTATTTTTATAGCTTATCAAAATCAATCTTATTACCCTTCCTCCACCACTCAATCTCAATACCTCTTTTCCCCCGTGGACGCAATTAATATGAAAATTCACATTGTGGATGCTACCAATGAATCAAAAATCTATTGATTGGTTCTTTAATCTTAAACATCTAATTCAAGATCCTATTGATAATAATGTAATCGATCTCCTCAATCCATCTACTTCTAAACTACTCAATGATAATCAAAAGCTCAAAATATTTAATGAACCATTGCCCAAACATGAAAAGCAAGCTAATGATTCTTTTTCAACCATACATATCATGTTGTGCGTCCTCCTTCATCGGGGCCTATTGAAATTTTTGTTTATACTATTGATGTACTCCCACTTTGGTCATTACCTTATTGGTTAATGGTTATCATGATACATTCTCTTATGATTCATTATATATCAATGCTTCTATTGGTACTTATACCATCAACAATACTATGGTTTATCCATCAACACTTACTAATGCATACTTCATGGCACTTCTTTTAGATATCAAATGTCCAACATCTCTAATTACATTTCTAGTTCCTAATTCTTATGGTCATGTCATTATTCCCATCATAGTTGGGTATCTTACCATCTTTACACCATTCTTGGTTACCTCTGAAATTATAGGTTGTGACATGCTCTAAGATATTCCTTAGCTCTGTGCTACCCAAGCCATCCATTCCATGCATCACTTGTATCTTAATTACATTTATAATAAATAATTTGTAACTATCATGTGCACCCCACCACACACACCATTTCCTTGGCCCATGCTTGAAGATATTATTAGACCAATCATACCATTTAGTCCCAAAACATGACTCAAGTATTTCCCCATCCCTAAACCCCCATCCTCTTTATATGTAGCCTCTTGTACTTCATATATCTAAATCTAATTCTAAAACTAATTATCATATTCATACACGACCTAAATCATGACCGCGTTGTCCTCATTAGTCCATTAGTCCACCCCACTAGCCTAAGTCCCCTACTCAGAATCCCTTCTCTCATATGTTTTCCACCTACACCACATTGGCCTCATATACGTATGCACGGTTACTCTCCTACACCAATAATCTTAGAGCATCGTCACATTTTTGTCAACTCGGGTATTAGGTGGAGGGTGCTCACCCTTCACTATCGTTGGATATCCTTGTATCCATCACAAACTTGGGGGCATCATAATTTCTCCCACCTTTCCATCACCATTAGTTGTCTTTAGTCTCTACTAATAAACCTCATGCTCTATGCTTCATGTCTAATCTTTCTAAGCACTTCTCCACTCGTTGGTACACACATAGTACATACATTACCGATGAAACAATCTTTTTACAAGGTATATAATCAATTGATGAGGGGATAATTCTGAAATGAAATTCAAATCTTATACACTTCACACTCTATAATTCACTATACATCTTATCTATCATCTATTTTCACGGAATACACATTCATTTCTAGATGATACACTCTTTTCTATGGTTCATTCTTGACTATTGAGGATCATTTATAAAGGAACTTCATCTCACACACATCCATTAGGGGGAAACATGGATTCTCCTCATCTTCACACCTTACACATCACAACACACCATTACAATTTCATCATATTTTCATATCTTTCTTGCATTTACTCTTGTTATCATATACTACTTACATGTTGCACTTTTTTTTCTATGGTAGTTGAATTATTAGTATGTCATTATATTTTTCTATATACATAAGCACATTCATTTGGTATCTTGAGGTGAATTCAAGACCTATCATAGATTCATACGTGATGCATTATGCTTGACACATCCCCTTACCACTCCCACCGAGGCTCCTCAAGGCATCTAATTTAGCTACTCTTATACCTCATACATCACATGTTCTATTATCATATTAGTTACTACATCTCATTACTGTAAATTTAATTTTCACTTATTTATATATGATTTGACATACTATTTATCTTTATAACATACTAACAGTACTTCATGTGTAGCATTTTCCTTGCAGGATATATACAACCATGGTCATCTGTCACTCTTTGCTTTCTCTTTTTGCTATTTTTGTGGGCTATACCCTATGTCTTGTTTGATAATTGTATTCTTTTGGACAATTTGGCCCTAATTTTCTTATGGCATTGTGAGTGATATCCCATGTATGAAACCCACTTTTTACGGTTTATGTTTTATTCCTAATTTCTTGTCACATCATCTTCTCTTGTATTATAGGTATTTTTACTCCTAACACTTACTACTATCCTATCTTGTTTAAATGTTCCTTGATTTCTAACATGCACATCCTCTACCCCTATAGTTTTCTACTTTTTGATATGCATATCATTATCTAGTCTTCTCCTTTGGATCGATTATCTACAAAGTCATCACATACACCCAAAATGAGGGTGGGCATATGTGATAGGTTGTGTAGGTAGATATGTTTCGTTTTGTAAGCTTAGGTGCGATAGTGAAACCCTATAGTGAAGTGGATGTGATAAAGAGTGAAAGAAAGCAGACAAGTTCATACCTTGAGAAGACTGGAACTAGATTATTTACCACGACACTAGTACCCAAATTAGACACTAGCACCTGTGGAGTCATGTCCTCATCTCTGGGAAGTCTTTTTCAAGGTATTTTTCATATTCTCGATTTTCTAAATGAAGCTTACTCAGTCCAAATCTAACATGTTCCATTGAATTTCCAAGCTATAATCCACTCAGATCTCCAAATTCAAGCTAAGTCACTCTTATCTCACTATAGTTTACACTTTCTTGTCTCTTACATGATAGACATTTTTTTATTGGTATTTTTTTATCTCATTCCTTTGATTAAGATGTAATTTTGTTAGATCACCACCCATTTTGATTATCTTGTCATCTTCACCACTATATCCTTCTTTGGCCCATCTAGTCTCCTCAATGATATTCCCTTTCATTTTAATGTTTCTCATCTCCAAAACCCAAATTGTATTTATGTTATTTTACCTACCTAGCATTCTAATATTGAGCCTTAACAAGATATGTGGATAAAATAGTGGGAGAGAACCATCACTCTTATAATCTTTCTTAATTATTATGGAAGGAGAGTTATGGATAAATGTTAAATACTTGAAAATTACCTTAAAGGATAACTTGAACATGGAAAATAAATTTCATAAAAACACCCTCTTAGTATCCCCTTTCAGAAATAAATCTCCCACATACAACATTTACTTTTGAATTTGGTTTTCTACAAAGGTAAAGGTGCTAAAATGTGGGCTTAGTTACAATGGATAAAATATGGAGATAAGCTATCAAAAATTTTCTCTCATTTTATTCAATATATACATAAGAAGGAACACATCTCTGTAGTCAAAATTATTAATGGTTCATCTCAAAATAGTCATGAAGAGATTATGAAAAACTTCCATGATTACTATAAATATATTTTTATGGATGACTCAATAGAGGCCCTCTTATTCCTATACTTGATGATAATTTGGAAGGCTATATGCCCCATAAAGTGGACTCCAAATGCAATACTTATCTTGAGTAACAGTTTTCCTTGGATGAGATTAAGAAAGGTATGTATTGTATAACACTGGAAAATATTCTAGGTATAGATGACCTTCTCATTGAATTTTATACAACACTTTGGCCACATATCAAATAAAACCTACAATATTTACTTTGAAGGAATTAAAACCGGGTGATTAGGAGTTATTAATTAAGGATTTATGAAGCTCGTTTCTAAAATAAAACAAGAGTATACAATGAATGGATGGCGTCTCATCACATTACTTAATACATCTTATAAGATCATCAATAAATCCTTGGTGAAAGAAATTAAATGTTTCACTCAAGAAATCATAAGATGTGAACAAACTGGGTTCTTATATGGCCAATTTATGTTTGATGATTTGGTTTTGTCCATGGAACTAGTAGAATGGGCCTAAATTTTTTTAAGATGTCCTCATTATCAAACTTTACTTTTAAAAGGTCTACCAATTAATTCATTGGTTATTTATCCTCAAAATGTAGCAATGGTTTGGATTCAACCCTACATTTTGTACTCATTTTATATTGTTGTTCATGGATGCAAATTCTAGACTAGAAATTAATGGCTCCCTTTCCTTTAATTCCCCTACAAAAAGAAATTTTCCAAGGCTTCCTTCTTACACACTTAACTTTATGTTCTTATTATTGATGCTTTGGGATATCTCCTCCACCATACTCATGAAAATAACTTGATCCAAGGTATCTCCCTTCTCGGAAATTCTATGAATCTCAATTCAAAATTTTATGGTGATAGCATGGTTTTCATCCAAAATTATGTCAAAGAGGTAAATAATACCTTGATACTCTAAACTAAATTTATGCAGATCGGGATCCCAATTGTGCAATGCACAAAACTACATTTTAGGTGAATATTCCTAGCCCACATATTCTATGCATTCCTAAAGAGTGTAATGAGGTGAAACATGACACCATTTCTATATACCTGGGTATCCCATTTGCTATTGTATTTTGTATAGTGGGAAAAAATATGTCTAGACATCATGCATTCTTATCATCTGTTCAACTAGGGTATTGAGGAAACGAGTAAGGGACACACCAAGATCGACAAACAAAAATAGAATTAAAGGGAGTATAGGGACCACTATGATCATATAACCCAAGGGAAGTAACCCTTACACTAAGACACCTAAGGTTTCCAAGGCCCTAGGTCAAAGAAGAGGAAGGAACCCTATGGATGTATCAACACAATGGGGGTAATAATGAATAAAATAAGCATACAATGTATATTATAACAAAATTAAATCATGTAACATGAAATAAAGAACTAAAATACAATATGCTAACCTAACATGTGCATAAAATACTAAGCTAACATAGAGTAAATAGAAAATGTAGGAAACTACTCTATATCAGAATGACAAGTCAGGTTAGATCACTTACATGTTGTGGGGTGGTCGTTTATGCATCTATCTCCCAAAGGACCATATACCAAGAGAGAATAAATTTTAGGTGGAGAATGGGAAACAATCCATTCCTAACTCACTATAGATGACCCAAAAGTGCAAGCAAACCAATCCAAGCAAGAAGAATCTCCAAGCCAAGAGTCATAATGCAAGAAATCCTATAGTTGAGTGAGAAAATGCAATTTGACACAAATGAGAAGAGATAAGGGTGAGTTAATTTGTAGTTTTTGATGATTGATCACTAGGAAGGTATACTTCAGGTATTTATATTGATGTCATTGTTCGCGGGTGAAGGCGTTGACTAGAGATTTGAAATAATGTTGATGTAATCACCTATAGGAGATGGTGTCAGCTAGGGATGGAAATGAAAAAAATGTATGTGCAAATTGTCATAGGAAATAAATATATTGCAAGGAAAAATAAATTAGGTCATAATAAAGCAAGGTATCATAAGAATGTGGGGAAAATGAGAGGATAAGAGAAAAATAAATACATAAATAAGACCAAAAGTTCTTCTCTCTCCATGTATCATCCCTAACCCAATGGTTATATGAATAATCATAACCCTATCCTAGAATAAGCCCCTTAAGGCACCCATTCCTAGAAATATATGCTTTATTAGCCTCTAACCTAAAAAAGAGAAATTGTTAGTAATAGGTATGAAAATAAAAAGCATAAAAAGTTAGGTGTGTACATATGCCCTAGTTGTTGATTATCACATGTCACAATAGAAAAACATGGGGTAGTCGGTGAAAGTACATGATGAAAGTAAGGAAATGATTATATGAAATGAAATATACCCACCAATGTGTACCTAATAGTGTCATTCATCCTTCCACGCACAGTAGGAATCCATGCTTTGTGAGAACCCTTGAGGAGTAAAACTCAAAGGAAAACTAGATTATCATCAATAAAATAAGACATAAGTCACTTATCTATGGGTCCATGGAATAGATGTCATGTCATAGGATCATAGAGGTAAAGTGTCATAATGTCAAAGCTAAGAGGAGGGTAGTAATGCTAAAAATCTCAAAAACCTATATGGTAGAAGCTAGAAAGGAGTATTGTTATAGAAATAAAAGGTGAAAATAAATAAAATATGGATGATTAGCTTAGAGGATGAATAAAAACGCTGAGAAGTGTAAAAATCATGAGCTATATGTCATAAGAATAAGAGTGGTAAATAAATCAAAGCAATACTATGAGCCTACAAAAGGATGTTCAAGACCAAGCTGATCTCCATAGGAAAGGCTAGGGTGAATCAAATCCAAAATAGGTGGAAAAGATACCAAGACAACTTATAATAGAGTGTCAAGGAAAATCTAATTTAACAAAAAAATACTATTTAAGTATTCTTTGTTAAATTGCTACATAGGCTACAATAGTAGATATAACAGTAATATAACAATGAAGTAGAAATCTGACCTAAGAAATAAGAAAATTAAGTAAAACCCTAAGTGCAATGAAGGTTTAAAACACTTATTTGATTTCACAATAATCTTGATAGTGTGCAAAGCTAGAATACTAGGAAACTAGAATTGCAAGATGTCACGACTGAGCCCAGAAAAATGCAGGAGTACAAGAGAAGTAGGGATCAGGGCACCTAGACTGGTACTATGGTGTTTGGGCACTAGGATCTCTCTCATGATGCTATGGTATGTATAGATTCTCAGAAATGAAATTTTACAAGGTCACGAACTTCTCTCGAAACCCTCACTATTTGTTGTTATAATGTCACATTATGATCATTGATTTTGTTGATAACCTACAATAAAGAAGACCAACTTTAAAACCCTCAAAAGAACATCAAATCCTAAAAAATAAATATGTAAAATGAAGGGTTGGGTTGTCCTCATATTTTAAACAAGTGATCTTACAACTAAGCATTACACTATATCTTAGACCCAATGTAGGTACATGTGTGTTTATGTGTAATTATACCCTACAAGGATCTTGTCCATATCACACTTAATAGCGAGAAAATAACTAGATGTAAAATATGTAAATAGATGTGTTCATGGATATATTAACTTCCCCTCCTATACGTGTGATGTAGAGTAACCAACCCTTATAACTTGGATGATGCTAGATGGATGCAATGATTCTCTTAGATGCTTGTGAGATGAAACCTTAGGTGGTGATAGTAGATGCTTAGATATTGGACCTTTAATTTTATCCCACAACATTATATTTATTTGTTTCTCTTTCTTGAATATCATGATTGATCACTAAAAGGCTGACCCCTTAGAGATAAGGATGCACAACAGCTAGAAAGGACTGTCATCACCAACGGCACTATGATAATTCTTCACCAGAACTCCTCGTTATGATTATTTACTAATGCATATCCTTTAGTTTGGTGGATGTAATTTGGAAACACAACAACAAACATAACACAAGAATACCATAGACTATAATAAGAAGGAATGATGATAAATCTGAAATATCATATTAAATTATAATATTAACATGAAATTGTTACAATCTCACCCATGAGGTACTTCAAGTGTTATTGACTTCACTTGCCTTTCACCAAGACTATGGGAGAAACTTTTCAATTACACACCTTTAAAGCGATGGCTTCCTTTACACACTTCATACAATATTTCTCACTACTTCCTTCTATGCTAAATGAGGGGGGGTGGCCTCTTTATTTATAGAACTTCCAGGCTTATCCATCTTATCTCTAAGATAGGATAAGAAATCCACTCGACGAATCATATTCCATATCTTAACTCTTATCGTATATGTAAGCTTATCTTTTAAGATAAGATAAACCTTATCATTTCACATGGGTTCCACATTTTTAGACTTTTTACAAATAAAATACACAAAATATTTATGACCTCACTCCTTGTCCTTATTACCAATATAATATTTCTAATTCCTAATCATGTAGACCCTACTTCTCTACTTACCCCAACTTTGACATTTTAACATTACCGGACCACTTACGAAAAATATTTACTTTTTACCACAACATTCCTATTGTACTTTTGACTATTACCGTACTATACATTATTGGCGGCATCGTACTGGCAACGCCATTATCTTCTATCGGACGTTACTACTAATTATACTTAACAACATCCTATTCCTAATACATACATTAATGAAACAGAAATTACGGAGGAAAATTTTAGTGTCGATAGACCCAAAAAAGAGTGTGTAAGATACAAAGAGGTCTAGGGAACCCAGAGAGAATGAGGGTGCTTGGATGTTGGCTGGGTGCTAGTGTGTCAGAGCCGAGAAAGTGATGTATCAAGGGTAATACTTTGGGAAGTAGGGTCTACGAGGAAAAAAGGGAGAAAAAAATGGAACCTAAAAGGCCAAATATAGTGATCAATTAGTATTATTCTCCTTAGAGAAGATATGAATGCAATTCATGTGATTAGGACCTAGAAATTTACCTAAGTATGTGATTTAGTGTTCTACATTTTCCCCACTTTATGTTGGTAAGTGAAATCTTGGTAACATAATAGATAGAGATACATACTTGATAATCATGTATATCAAATATAAGAGCGTGCCAAGATAAGAAAAAATATGGAGTGATGAAAATTTAAGTGTGGAAGCTAGATAAGAGGAAGTAAAAAGTGATGATGATGAACCTTGAGAGAAATCCTATGTGTATATGTGACGTTATACTTGTTGTTGATGATGTGCTTGAAGTGTGATTGTTGTGTGTTGATGTTGACTACCACTTCCCATAAGGACAAACCTATAAAAGAGAAGAAAAAACAAGTACTCAAATATGTGTTTAGAAAAATTTTGATCAAATGTATGTAAAAAGTGTGAAAAATGCTGAAAAGTAGAAAAAGGAACATGTGCACTGATCCATGATGAGTGAAAGAGATAGAAAGGATCCTAAAGATGTTGATGAAGAATGTGTTTTTATGAGATCTCATACTAGTTGTACTAAATGTGAGTTTTTGGGAAATCTTATGCCATGGTAGAAGTAGTGTAGGGAGAATGGTCTAGTGTTATTCTCTAACCTTTGAGAACTTCCTAAAGTAAAAACACCACTAGAGATGATGTGTAGAAATATGATCCAATGCAAATGCCAAGTGCTAAAGGAATGTCTCGGCTTGTAAAAATCCTTTGTGACAATGTTAAAAACTATTTTGAATAGAAAAATGTTATTTATCTTCCACAAAATCTCACACACCTAGGAAGGAACAAAAGCACCTAGGCACCCAATTCTAATTTCGAGCCCTATCTCGAGATTGTAGAATTTGTTGTCTCTGTACTAAATTGTGTTGGATTGTTTTATGTCACTGTTGAATGGGGTGACTGATTCACCCAATACATGCCCCCCTCATTTGGTGTCTATGGGATGTCACTAGGAGGATGTGGCCCAAAATATGAACCCATGATGAAGTAATACTTGGTATGTAGGAGGGAATGGGCTTGGTATAAACCAAGGCACATCCAAACAATGGCTAAGAGACAAGTGTTAGTGTAAACGATAATGAATATAGAAAACATTGTAAGCTAACAAGTAAGAATACAATGTAGACCACTAAAAACATGTTGCAAACATGGGACATCACAAATGATTTAACAAGAAAATCAAGGCCATGGTGGCCAAAATCATACCGTGTGCACACAATACAAATCATAAGGAAAATCCCACATATAATGGAAAACAAGAGTAAGAAAAACTTCATATAACCATGGTGTCAAAAGGTTCCCTGCAAGGTAAATTTTGCACACGCAGACACCCTTACTATGTTAGAAAGTGTAACATTCCCATTTTAAGAATTTAGAAACAAGGGAATTTTTTTTTGAAACATAATGTTCTCTGTTCTAAATAAAACATCATTTAGAACACACATTCCATACCAATCAATCTCATAACAGATAACCATATGCAGGTGTAATGACTCGGATACTACCAATCTCTCATTCCATGACTCAGTTGCAAACCAATCTCTCATGTTTTTCTTAAAGTATAGAATACTTTATGTATACTATGTATACTTGGTTTCCTACCCTATTCTAAGTACTAAGTGATATGTTTAAAGAACCTATCTAAATATTTGTTACCAATATTCATCTGACATCACGTTGCTTTAAACTAGGTGAAATAGGACAATGAAACCGATAGCTTACGATACTTCAGCCAAATATTTTCAACATATTGTTCATGTTACTATTCCTAGATGACATACTCGTCATTTCAAAATATGTCCTTCACCTCACTCTTCTGTTATCTAGAATGGTCTTTACTAACTACCGTCAGTCCACTTGCCCAAGGTTTGACCCTAGCCCCGGTTAGCATCATAGTTTATTATAGGAAGATGCTCACAATGACTTAGGGTATATGGGCATACTCGGTTGACCTAAGTCATCCGAATGTGCCAAGGTACCCTAAGTCATTGGAAGCTACTACCTATCCTAAACATGCTACTAACTTGACCTAGAGAGAAACTAAGTTCAAGTCTAGATGTGTGTAGATCTAGATGAACAAATACGGAAGGGTGTTGCCACATGTCAACTACACACTTTGTATCCTTGAGAAGTCTAGGGACTTCTCAAGGCGATCCTACAATTTTTACGTGTGCCAACATCCATTAGAACTGATTCATCAAGATGTACATACCCCCTTAGTGGTCATTAATCATAATTAAATTATATTAAGATTAAGATTATAGTAACCATGCCTAACCCTAATTCTAACATTCCTTAAGTTCTTTATCCAACACTAGCCTAATTAGATATGGAGATCTTCATTAATTCATGTTTGCATTATTATTCGTTAACGTGGCATAGCAAAGCAGTTATCCTAAAAACAGGACATCAAACATTTAATTCTTAATGTAACCTAGCTGTCCAAATAAAGTGTGTCATCCACCTAGATTTAGCTAGTGTTTACTTTATAAACTTAGTATAAAGATTAAAGATCATAACCAATCTTCCTTTTATCTTTCATTCCATGAGAGGAAGAGTCTTCCTCTACATGGTTAGATGTTAGGTTTAACATAAAAAAATTTATCATTCACTACTTACATAGGTTAATTGTATGTCCCAAGCATATTTCATTATTAAACTATAGTTGTGTGGTTAGAGAATGACACCTTTTGCAATTTAACAAGTTCATTAATATAATGGAGATTATACTATATCCTTAATCCAACTCATTATCTGATAACAACAATATTATACAAATGTATATAAAGAATACCACCAAGATATCACTATTATTTCCATCATACAAGTACAAAATAATTCACATCACAAATTGGAGTCCAACACAAAACCTTTCAATTCATGATTTTAAATATACATTTACAAGACTATGCATTTCAGACATTCTGCATGTCAATCATAATTAAGATCTTAAAAGAACATCACTTTTCTTTTCCAATATAACTAAGGAATGATTTGAAACTCTCTACATAAGATCCAGAATTAAATAAGCCTATGGATCATAAAATTTTATGTCTTATTTTATCACTTATGATGACCATATGCAAAAATTTCTAGACGGGTTAGTTCAATGAACTGAGCATTATAAGCACTAAGCATTAAAGTAAAGTGCATTCCACTAATTGTTCCATTAAAAAACTTCTCTTTAATGAAACACTTAATATATCATACTAATAATCATAAGCAATAACATCTAGAAAAGAAGTACAATAAAAGAGTCTGAATTTACTTTTAAGAAAAGAACTTAATATAATCCACAACATCTAAATTATATCACAAGGTTTAATTAATCCTATCAATTACTTTAAAACAATCAATAGGTTTTGTCATCCAATTGTTTCATAGTTCTATAAGAATAGAAATACACATTTATCTTTACTAAGAAACAAAAGAAGTTAATTACAGCATATCTCATATTAGGATGCTTCATCTTTCCATATAGCAAAAGAAGAAGAATCAATACATACTTATTCCCCATACTCTAATCATATGAAATAAAAATACAGGTTTAGAAACACTTAATACGCCTCAGTTCAAAGATAACAATATAAGGATTCAACATTAAGGAAAAGCATCTAACAAGAATCCCAAATCAATCCAAGTAGGGTAGAGAGTCAAAAACATCCCCCCAAGTCTAAACTAACTCCCATATGTTAGAAGATATAATTCAAAGATCTGAAACCAAACATTCCACAATAAATTTTCCATCTCAGAAGAAGATCGAAAACAGAAAAGTTCAATCAAATGAACTTATCCAAACAATAGTAAGAAGGGATATCCATTGGAAAAGGTCCAATCCATAATTCATTTCATTTATACTATGAAATGAATTCCCATTTCTATTTCAAACTTAGAAATTCTTTAACTAGTTCCCAAAAGAGAACACAAAACCAAACGCATAGTTAAAGAAAGCACACTTCTAATTTTCCATTACAAATCTAACAAACTGGTTTACCTATTTCCATTCATCAAGCACAAGTTCAAATTCAAATCTCATAATGAAGTACACAAAGATAGTCCCTAAACAATATATTGTCCCTAAGAGAACATATTCATATCTCTTTTTAAAACCCAGAGATTCGTTCAATGAATCCAACAAGGAATAGAAATCCACAAACAGTGTAAGATATACAAGGTTCAATACAACTCACGAACTCAAAAGACTGAAATCCCATTACAAGGCTTCAATAACTTAATGCAACAGAGTAAATAGTTTGTGATCCCAAATAAGAACAATAATACAAAGCATTCTGAATAGAGATAATGTATCCTTCCATACAAAATTCAATATACTAGGTTTTAAATTCAACTTTCTAATAAAACCCAAGAAATCAATTAAGAAGATCTGAAGAGAGTAAGAAACCCCAATGACATTTAAGTCAAGAGATGTTCCAATCTTACTTCCAACTCGACTGAAACAAAATCACCACAAGACTCTCGAGTTCCATCTAAAAATCTTGTGATAGGAAGGTATTCATTTCAACATTGTTCACAAGAAGGAAAATGCATACTATATTTCCATAAACCTCTTAAACTGTTAATGACCATTCCAACAAACTCTATATCAAACCAAACCCACAACAAGGTATAGTTACAGTCTAATAATCCTTCAACAAAATAGTCACGCTTTCAACAAGACGTGGGATTTCTCAGAGCATAGAAGGGAAGAATATCCCCCAAACTCATATGCCCTTACCAGTTCAAGAATGTGGTACATTCTAAAAGACAGAAGTACTACAACCATTCCCACTTAAGAAGATACACAGAGGAGATCTCAAAAAAAGATTACCCGGTTGTTGTCCACTCAAAATTCCCCGCTCTGATAAGAGTAAAATTTTCAAAATTTTGAGTTTAAGGGTCTTTCTCTGAAATGCCTAAGTCGTGAAATTAAAAAAATCTGTGTTTTGGGTCATTTTGTGTGATTTTCGGGCCTGTCGGAACTTTTTGTCCCAACTGTCCCAAGTACGAAAGTGCACTCTGTTCCCCGATCGGCCGAAATCCCCGAAGCTGTCCCATTCTCGGGCCCGTCGGAAAATTTTGTCCCAAGTGTCCCAAAACTTATTTTGCATGTTGTTCCCATTTATTTGAATCATCCTTCCCGCGTACTTCGCACTTAGCTGTCCCAAATGTCCCAAAGTTAAAAAGTGCGAGCTTTCCCATTTTCGGCCGATTTGCCCGAACCGCGTCCTTCACGCAATTTTGTCCTAACCGCCCCATTTTAAAAGGTGCGAGCTTTCCCAATTTCGGCCGAGTTGGTCAAGTCACGTATTTGAACTTTTGTCCCGAATATCCCAAGTCCAAACGGGCCCTTTGTTCCAATTTCGGCCGAAACACCCGAATCGCGTACTTCGCACATTTTCGTCCCATTTGTCCCAAATGCATTTGTGCGTCCTCTCCCTGTTTCGCCCGAACCGGCCGAGCCGCGTGTTTCGCGCATTCGCGTCTCACATGTCCCAAGCGTACCTAGTGTCATTCACACTTAGTTTTTCCCGCTCGCTCCAAGTATGATGCTTTTCAAATTGGTGGTTGTGTATTCAATGCGCATTAAAGTCATTTCTCTCTCCAAACGGCTATATAACGAGCATTCCCCTTTGCATTTTCGCATTGCTTCCATGCTATCTTTTGCTCGAACCCTTGCCATTTGAAAACCTGCGCAATTCCCCCTCCATTTGCAAATTCCTTCCAGAAGTCTAGGTTGCAGCTCCGAGACTATCAATATGAAGATCAAGTTCCAGGGACAGGAGCAAATTTCTCCACTCGAATCTGTTGTTAGCAATATAGGGGATAGCGAAGCTCGTCATCTCGACTTCAGCGATTTTTGGGCAAGAATGACAGATACAAACCCTACACCAATGGCACAGATGATTAATGATAGTGGTTTAGCTTTTACTGGAGGATTCCCAATCTCAAGATAGCAGTGCCGACATGATACGGTGCTTTAAATGCGGAGCTCACTTTGACCCGATTCGAGCGAATTGACAAATGTACATGGGGAACTCATTGCAAGCTAGACGCTGCCGCCTATGGGCGCATTTGCTCTGAGAATTCGGAGATGGACAATGCTATAGTCGTCTCCCGGGATCAAGCACAGGCTATGTTCGACCAAGACAGTGACAAATACAAGGCGCGAGTGGCGAAGTCTTGGTTGAAGAACCCTAAGAAAGGTGCTTCTCGCCTAACCAAAACCCTCTTCCGAGCAGATTTCAACGAAGAACTATCAGACTTCATAATCCTGCTGGCTCGGGTTATGGGTTTGCCCTCCACCAACGAGTTTCATTTCTGGATGTGCCCGCTCATCCGCATGGTGTGCGAGGGAACACAAAATATCAACTGGGCAGAGATCATCAGTATGAATTTGGCTGAGCAGCTATCCAACGTCCAACAAACAAAGAAGTTCTATATGACTTCATACCTGATGTATACCCTAGCAGCATCCAGGCAGTGGTTTGGTTTCTCCTATATAGATGCACACAAAGATGATCTAGTGTATGCCTATTGCCCGCAGTTCACCTTGGAGACCAGCAACCGCAATTTCAGAAGGTTCAATGATGCTTTCACCATGTACGTGGTTAGATTGCTCGAAGGTGATACTGCTAGAAGGTTTTCGGATGAAGCCATGAACCTGATATCGCAGTATGGAGCCTATTTCATTCAATTCAGGAAATTTTCCTATATCAGGCTTGCTGACTATGAAAGCACTCCTCTGCGGCTTCCCATGTTCTGCAATGACAAAATGGCTTTGATTGAAATATGCAGGCAACTAGACAAGTTACACAGAACTTGCAGAGACAAGAAGATTTCTGGCTTGCACTTTCCCATCTCTCTGGGAAATTACACATGCAAAACAGCTCGGATGCTCGAACATAGAAAGAGCCCTGGTCCCTATCACTGTTCATTTCTTCAAGCCAAGAACCTGTTTTGACTTGAAGAAGTTCATTGAAAGGAACATCAAGATAGTCTATCATCATAGGGCAGATATGTAAGACTCACCGGGCCGATCGTGCGGATGATTTTGAAGCCAGAAGAAGGCATTGTGGTAGGTTCTCCCTGCAATTAATCCAAGAACTCAGTCTGTACCAAGTTCCTGAAGGTCTCCAGGATGACAATTCTGATCTATACTCTTATGAGTATGAAAATGTGATTAAGCACACCCCTCTGGAGGACCTGGATTGGAACAAGAAAGAGAGAGATGATCTGGCTGAGATTCTTGCTCCAGTCTTAATCAGGACTAGGGTCTGGTTCAGTAAGAAGATCCGAGAATTCAAGAGGCACTCAGGAGAATCTAGCTCCAAGGATGATTCGACACCCATAAGAGAGGCATCAGTTCCAGAGTCTGGAACACCAGTGAAAACCCCTCCGCCTCACAGCTGACTCGGGGACCGTAGAATCTACTCCTTCTCCATCTACCCAGGTATACAGGAAGAAACTCAAAGAGGTAAAGAAGGAACCTGCAGAGAATGATCCTCCAAGAAAACAGGCAGAGTTGCCTATAGGGCCAGAGAACATCATTGTTCTCAGTGAAAGTGAAGAAAGCGAGATGCCAACTCCTGCAAATGTTCCTGAAGATCCAGTAGATAAGGACAAAGAGGTCCAGAGCACTGAACTTCCGGGTGCCATTGATTCTTCTACTGCCATTGCCTCCAGTGCTCTACTCACGTCTCAGCTTGAGTCAACAGCTGCGCAGACCCTGAGTGTCATGAGCTCCCTGTCTCTTGGTCCCCTTGCCCCTCCTGCAGATTCTTCTTCCTCTTTTGCTTGGGTGCAACCTCTGGTTGACAAAAGGAAGAGGAAATCCTCCTCTCAAAGCTTGGGACCCAATTTTGATGCTGTAGCAGCCTTGTTGGGCACCACTCCTTCTCGTGCCAAGAAAGCCAGAACCACCTCAGGTGTGTCGATGCCCAAGGTCAGCAATTCTTGGAGATCGCTAAGCCTACAGAGACAAATCAGAATCGATCGACTTGCCGACATCCGACTTAGAGCTTTCAAGGATCCCTATGGAGAGTCTACTCTCGAAGGTGAAATTCACAACCTCCAGAAACTTGATCCACAAGAGTCATTGGAAGGGTAGAGAAAGGGCAAGCAGACTATTGAGCAATTTGGAAGAACAAGCCCAAGTTCTCACAAGTTTTATCAAGTCACTCTTGTCTAAGGACAAAGTTTTGGACCCTACCCCTTGACTCGCTCTACCGCCTCCCGTAATTCTAAGCCAAGATGAAGTGCAAAGTATCAAAGATATGCATAAGTATTCTGTCTATGGAAGAGCTATTGAAGCCATGGTGGATGACATGCTTGTTGTTGGGCTAAACTTCATCGATGAAGCTTTTAAACTACATGGAAAGGTAGACAATTTGCAACTGAAGCTATCCTCTACTATTGGGGTTATGGATAAAGAGCTTAAACTCTGGAGCAGTTGAATTGTAGACCTTCGCCTCATGGGACAGACAGATGAGAACATCTTACTGGCGAATAAGATTTTCAATGATGCCAAAGACAATCTATCAAAATCCGGGTCTACGGCGTAGAGTGGAAAATCAAAGTCCTAGAGGAAGTCGTGGGAGAAATGAAGAACAGTGCGAAGGGAGAAGCTTTCAAGACACTGGCATTTGCTGCTTTCAAAGATATACATTGTCATCTTCAAGATGAAAACTCGGTACTTCCTTGTCCTCGCAAGAAATCAAAGCTCGGCTTCGAGAGATTTTGTCAAAGATCATCTATTCAAGGAAAGCTCCATCTCTAAGGAAAAGATGAAGGAAATTTGTTCTCTTGACCGCCATTGAAGAAGCAAACAAATATTATCATACTCACGTTGAGTTTGATAAAGAGATGGAGAAATGTCTCTGGGATTTTGGACTCGCCCGCAGCCAACACGTCAGTCCCTCGTGGCAGAGATATAGCTGAGTCATTGAAGAAATTCAGGCAGCGGATTCTGAAGACAGTGGGTCCCTCCCAGTAACCGGCCACCTGTCTCCTTCTCCTTTCTTTCCTCTTCTTCCCTTTCTTTTCGTATTCTTTGTAATCAGTTAAGGTATTGTAACCGGCGGTCCTTAACTATTCTTTAGTTAAAAGAAACGGTTACGAAGAGTAACTGACTTGTAAGCTATATAATGGCCTTTCCACGCCATTTTGAAAGGAGGAAGAACTTGGAATATTTGCTGAAAGTGTAAATAGATCTTAAAGAAATCAATACAAAAGGGCTTTTCATTCTTTGTCTATCTAATTCTTGTTATCTCTGTGTTTTCCTTTAATATCGTGAAGATCATTTTGTTCCTAACTCGTTAGTCTCTCTGATTGCATACTGTTCAGTTTTGCAAATACAGTGATCTTGTACAACCAAGAAGGAACTTTGTGTCCTTGATTAATAAATCTGAAGAAGGTTATTTATGGAACTTTGTGTCTTTAAATTTAATCTCATTCAGCCAACGCAAATGATCTTGTCTTAAATTCTTTGAAGCTTCGCATACAGGAGGAATTATTCTGCTATCTATAATTCTGAATGTTGCTATTCTGCTCATCTCCTTTTTCCCTTTCCTCAGTCCTTGCGTGATTGATGATCCTTGTGGAAAACACTTTCGTAAAATCCAAGTTTGACCATAAAACAATGTTCTGTACATTTGTAAATAAGTTCGTTTCTGAATAAGGGAACCTCTCCCATTAAAGAGGAGGGACTTCTTGTCCCCCGATCCATTACTCTTCTAAAAAGTCCTATCGACGACCAACACCGGTCTACTTCAAACCAAAACAAATCTCTCAAGAACCTTTCAAGAAGATAGTCCATAAATGAGTTTAAAGCTTTTCAAATCCTTAATATGAGTAAATCTCTAGCTCAGAATACCAGTACAGAATCAAACACATTGATTCCAACACAAGTTCAGAACACACAAGTATGGAATACTAGTACAGTGTCGAACATGAAGCTTCAAACAAAAGTTCAAAAAAATACAAGATCCAGTACTAGCTCAAACGAAACACAAGACTACAATACAAGCTCAGAAAAACCACAAAGCTCCACTACAAGCTCAATGAAACACAAGACTACAATAAAGGTTCAGAACCATACAAGCAACAAATGCCAGTTCAAAACAACCAAGAAGCTCCACTACAAGCTCAGAACAAGCACAAATTCTCCAATACAAGTTCAAATGAAACACAGCTTCAAATAGTAGTCTAGAACAAAACATAAGGCAATGAATGCTAGTTCAGTCAACACCAGCCTTGAATACCAATTTTTAGAATGAAATAAGCTTCAAATACAAGTTTCGCATGTATGTCACCATTAAACTAGCACAAAGAAATTTTCCCAAGAACTATCATTACTTTGCAATGGATTTACATACCAAAAACCATAGAGATTCATAAAAACATGCAAGTAAATAACCAGACAAATCAAAAAAATAATTATCTCATGAGAATAGAGTTGTTTTAATGATTCATTTAGAAGAACGAAAGACATCTTAATGGGTAGATCCTATCATTCTAGATAGTGCCTCTCGCCAATTCGAAGGAGACTTCCATCCAAGCTTTCCACTCTTTTTCTTCTCCACGAAAGATCAACAACCAAACAACTCTTCCTCCAATGCCTCATATACATTCCTCTGATTGAAAATAGGCTAGAGAAACTAAAAATAGCCATGAAGAAGAAGAAGTCAAACTATTGGTTCAAAGAACCGAGATAGCTCCATGCAGAGAGAGATTCACGAGACATGTAAAACCAAACAACCTCTCACAAACCCGCCCCGTGTTTCCAATATAGTTTGCACACAAAAATGAGATCCATTAATGCCATAACTCCTAAATTTCCTGCTTATCTCTCCTTGCCACCGCCTCCCAAACAAGCAAATTCCATTTCCAAGTTAACATGCATTTCTATATTTAGTGAAGCCTCCACGTAAGCCCCCACTAAATTTAATTGACCTTTTCTAAACTGGTAGTACCTCATGGATTAAACCCAAATCAAATCACTTGAATGCCATTGGAACTATCTCCTTAGTGCCATGCAAACCTTAGGTTCCTTTTTAATATTTTATCCTAGATTTCCCAAGACTTAGGTTAGTTTAACAATAAATCACCTTAGGTCTTAAAACATAGCCATAGGTAATCTACCTCCAGGTTAGATTAAATTCACAACCATTAGAATTAGGCATTAGATTAATATATCCCAACATTACTATAGTAATCTCCCAGCCCTTTATTCATTTAGCACAAGAGCTTAGGTTAGGACACCACCCCATGTAGAGAAGAGAGGGAAAAAAAATAGAATAAGAAGGTTAGGTTAGATTATAACCCCAATTAAGTAGACATAGCTAAGAAGTAGGTGCTCATACCTAGTTTAGGATACTTGTTAGGTTAATCCTTTATTTTTAGGATTCGATCCCTTCATAGTCATAAGAAGAATATATTTTTTTACACCAATAATGTCCTGCAGAGGTCAATCCCAAAGACCCAAGCACAACATACAATCGAATGAAGACACATTCACTCAAGCCCAAATAATTTGTAACATACAAATTTCAGTCTTGTATGTCTCTTAACTAATGAATGTCAATTTACCATTCAATCTATTAATAATATTTTAAAACATTCCTTGGATCACTGAAATTGATCCAAAGATGATTTAGTCAAAAGAGATAAGTTTGTAACTCTCAAAATTAGATTGCAGCTTATCAACAAGAAGTGAAAATGGATTCTTGCAAGCTATATCATTCCATTCTAAAGAATCCAAGAGTAGAAATGATTTATCCATAACAATCATGATTTTCAACAATCAAAGAAACACACCTCATTCAAGAAAATCACATGCCAACGCTTGTAATGCAAAGAGAAATATAACAGTTTGTTCAAGGTGTTACATACTTCCCTCCTTAAAAGAATCATCGTCCTGATGATTATCTCATTTTGATCATTGCATTAAGGATAATCAATTTATTCACTTTCTTAACATATGTTTGTAACAATATCAAAATTTAAAGTTCTAGAAATCAGCATTCACATAGCTATTTATTCAAAAATAAATAGTCATTTGCCCAAAAATGGCAGACTTATTGACATATAAAGATAAAATCACACATTTTTATCAGTCATCATAGACAATTCTGATCAAATAAATATGGAAAAGCAGTTTTCATATCTTCTATATTTTCTCGAGGTTGCACTTTCTTCATTAAAATGGTCCCACTGGACCTTACATTGACTTATTTCATGATTCCTTAAATGTAACTGTCGAGTTTTCAGTACTCGTATGGGTTTAACCACTATTATTCCTAGGTCTTGGACCTGCAAGGAATTCCAATTTAACACATGTGATAAATTTGAAATGTATTTCTTAAGTAAAGAAATATGGAAAATATCATGCATTCATGCAAAAGCAAGAGTTAATGCTAAATGGTAAGCTACAGGGTTTATTACTTCAACTATCTCAAAGGGTCCCACATAACGAGGTGATAACTTGGCAACCTTGCCAAAAGTTATAGATCTCTTTTTCAGTTTAACCCAAAGAAAGACTTTCTCACCAAGTTCAAATTTCCTATCAACCTACTTTAAATCAACATAACTCTTTTACCTATCTGTTGCTTCTTTCAAGCACTCACGAATCATTTTAACTTGTTGTTCCATTTTCGTAAGGATTTCAAGTCCAATTACCTCTCTATCCTCAATGTTGTCCCAACTAACAAGGGTTCTACATTTTCTTCGTATAATGCTTTAAAATGTGCCATCTTAAGAGAGGCATGATATGTGTTATTATATGCAAACTCAACTAGTGGAAGGTAATCTTCCCACTTATACTGCTGATCCATACAATACATTCGTAACATATCCTATAAAACTTGATTAACTCTTTCAGTCTGTTCATCTGTTTCCAAATGATACACAGATATGAAATTCAAATTAGTTCCTAGAGTTTCATTAAGAGTTTTCAAAAACTTGACGTCATTCTAGGATCTCTATCCGATATGATTAATTCAGGTACTCCATGTAATCTGAAAATTTCATGTACAAATCTTTTAGCTAATATAGGAGAATCATCCTTTAGATTACCAACAATAAAATGTGCTACCTTCGTTAGTTTATCAACAACTACTAAAATAACATCATGTTTATTTCTTGACATAGGTAACCCTTGTATAAAATCCATGCTTATTACTTGTCATTTGTACTGCGGTATGCTATGAGGATACAATAAACCAGCTGGGTGCATATGTTCAACTTTAACACATTGACATTCAAGGCAATGTGTCACAAAATCAATAACATCCTTTTTCATTCCTTTCCAGAAATATTTTTGTTTTATATCAGCAAGCATCTTTGTAATACCAGGGTGTCTAGAAAAAGGTGAATTGTGAAATTCTGCTAACAATTTCTTTCTTAAATCACTTAGAGAAGGTATGTATACCCTGTTTTCAAATCTTAAGATTATGTCATTATCAAAGTGAAAACATTTATACCTCACATCATTTGAATCTACAGAAGAGCTATCTTTACTTGTTGAACGTAAGAATCATATTCCATAACACTTTTTACTTCATCCTTAAACTGAGTTCTCAATGTTATAAGAGTAGAAATGTGCTTCCTATGACTTAGAGCATCAACCACTTTGTTTTCCTTACCTTTGATGTAATTGATGTCAAAATCATATTGAGACAAAAATCTAACCATCTTCATTGTCTTGCATTTAGATTTGGCTGAGTGAAAATATACTTCAACCCAAGATGATCAATTTTCAATTCAAAAGGTTTACCAAGCAGGTAATGCCTCCAAACTTGTAGTGCATGAACAATGGCAGCAAGCTCTAAATCATGTGGAGCATAATTCAACTCATGTAACTTTAGTTTTCTACTTTCATAAGCTATGACATGATCATTTTGTAACAAAATACCTCCTAGACCTTCACCAGATGCATCAGTTACTACCATAAAGTCTCCATTAGGATCTGGTACCGCTAGAATAGGTGCTGAAGTTAACTATTCCTTCAAAGTTCTGAATGTAATTTCACATTTCTCACTCCAAACAAACTTCTTATCCTTCTTCTGTAAATAATTTATTGGTGCAACCACCTTAGAAAAATCTTTAACAAATTTTCTATAGTAACCAGCAAGCCCCATGAAGCTTCTAACTTCATGTACATTCTTTGGTGTAGGCCACTCAGTTATAGCTATAATTTTATAAGGATCTACAAAAATTCCATTCTTACTTATTACATGTCCCAAATAGTGCACTTTTGTGTCATAGAAAGAACATTTAGATAACTTACCATATAACCATCTCTTTCTCAAGATTTCCAAAACTATCTTCAAATGCTCATGGTGTTCCTCTATGATTTTGGAATATATGAGAATGTTGTCCAAGAATACGAGCACAAATTTGTCCAAATATTCTTGAAAGATATTATTCATTAAATTCATAAATGTTACAGGTGCATTTGTTAATCCCAAAGGTAAAACTGTGAACTCATAATATTTGTACCTTGTTCTGAAAGTTATTTTATGAATGTCCTCATCCTTAATCTGTAATTGATGATATCCAGATTGAAGATCTATCTTAGAATATAACGATGCTCCATGCATTTGATCAAATAAATCATCTATTCTAGGGAGTGGGTATCTATTCTTGATTGTTGCTTTGTTTAACATTCTATAATCAATGCACAATCTAAGTGTTCCATCTTTCTTTTTCACAAAAATTACTAGTGCTCCCCAAGGTGAAACACTTGGCCTAATCAAACCTTTAGACAAAATTTCTTACAACTGAGCCTTAAGCTCTACTAATTCTATAGTAGTAATTCTATAAGGTTCCTTAGAAATAGGCTCGGTTCTAGGCTTGATCTCAATTGTGAATTCAAACTCCCTTTTGGGTGGAAGACCTGGTAACTCTTCCAGAAATACATCACTGAATTTTTGTAAGAGTGGATATCGGTCCATTACATCGCTATTTACTTCAATTGTTTCTATAATTTTTACTGCATATAAGGTACAACCTTTATTTTTGGCCTTTTTAAGTTGCATAGCTGACAATTTTCTAATGAAATATCATGTTTCACACCCTGAATCTCTACTATTTTCTACAGGTCATCTAAACAACTAATGTGTTTTTCAAAACAGTCCACTTTATCCTTATGTTCTGCTAACCAATTAACACCTATGATTACATCAGAAGACCCCAAAGGTGCAACATAAATATCAACTTTAGTAGAAAAGTTAGGTAAGTCAAGGACTTCTCCAAAAAGACACATGCTAACTATATGAACAACATTGTTTCCATAACATATAGTCCATGTTTTATTTTTAGTTTTGATGCTAATTTACTAGAAATAAAACATTCAATAGCTCCGGTGTCAAAAAGAATAGTTATAGGTAAACCAAATAACTTACCCGGAACCTCTATGGGCATGGCCTATTTCTCAGCCTGCTTATCAGCTACTACAACATGTATCTTGTGCTACTGATTACAATCATCCTTTTTCAAAGGACATTGATTTACATAATGATCTTTGCCACAGTTATAATAGCCTCCTATAGGTCCCTTTCTAGGCTCAAATTTATTTCCAGCCCTAGAATTATCATTTTGACCTCCATAGGACTTATGTCCATTATTATTGTTCTTGACAAAGTTGTTCCATGCATTACCAACAAACTTTTTTGTTGCTTCTTTCTTATTAGTATCAGATGAAAAATTACTTTTCATTCTGAATTTCTTCCATGGTCCTTTCTTAGGTGTAAGAGATGATGAAGAGGAGTTGGGAATTTTCTTCCTTACTTCCTCCTTATGAGAAAAAATTTCCTTCAATTTCTGTTCCTGCCTTATGGACTTTTCAACAACCCCTTCCATCATGCTTGGTCTGTGAACATCCACCTCTCCTCCTATAAGAGATTCAATCCCATGATAAATTTTTGTATCCCGAACTTCTCGCGGTTTGGTACCGAGGTACATACTTGAGGATTTTAGTAAACCACTCCCAATACTCGATTCTGCTTAGCTTTCCTTCAGCTAAGTTTTGGAATTCAGTCATTTTCTAATCATAGTAAAGTTGGGGCAGCCAACGTTGCCTAAAGTAACCATTAAACTGATCCCAAGTAATATTAGTTTCATCAATATTTAACTCAGCCTTATGGTTGTCCCACCATGAAGATGCCTCATGGGAAAGCTGATATACTCCCCATATCATCTTTGTTTCTTCTAAGAAATTCCTTATTGCAAAGTATTTCTCCATTTCGTTGAGCCAATTCTCAGCTCCATCTCTTAATGTGGTGCCATCAAACTTAGGTGGACTTATCCTTTTTATATCATTAGTGAGTTCAGTTGCCAACCTAGCCTTTTTGTTCTTAGGCTGATCAGGTATGTTCACATTGTTATTATCAACACCTAAATTGGTGTTGTCCTTAGGAGGTGGCTGATTATTGTTACCAACATCTTCTTCCTCCTCATTTCCCATTACTTGTTGTTCAAGTACAGCCAAACGATCTCTTGTGTCTAACAGGGCAGCAAGGATCTCATTGAGTTTTTGGGCAGTTACTACTCCTTCCTCAGGTGGAGGATTATTTGCAACATTTCCTCTTATTCTAACCATTTTCTGTTAACAAGAAAATTTAAGTTTCATCAGATTATGGACACAATAGGTCCAAGAGCTGCAACCTTCAGCTCTAATACCAAGATGTAACATTCCCATTTTAAGACTTTAGAAACAAGGGAATTTTTTTTTGAAACATAATGTTCTCTGTTCTAAATAAAACATCATTTAGAACACACATTCCATGCCAATCAATCTCATAATAGATAACCATATGCAACTGTAATGACTCGTTATACTATTGATCTCTCATTCCATGACTCGATTACCAACCGATCTCTCATGTTTGTCTTAAAGTATAGAATACTTTATGTATACTATGTATACTTGGTTTCCTACCCTATTCTAGGTACTAAGTGATCTGTTTAAAGAACCTATCTGAATATTTGTTACCAATATTCATCTGACATCATGTTGCTTTAAACTAGGTGACATAGGACAATGCAACTAGTAGCTTGTGATACTTTGGCCAAAGATTTTCAACATACTGTTCATGTTACTATTCCTAGACGACATACTCATCATTTTAGAATATGTCCTTCACCTCACTCTATTGTTATCTAGAATGGTATTTACTAACTACCATTAGTCCACTTGCCCAAGGTTTGACCCTAGCCCCGATTAGCATCATAGTTTGTTATAGGAAGATACTCACGATGAATTAGGGTATCTGGGAATACTCGGCTGACCTAAGTCATCCGAACGTGCCAAGGTACCCTAAGTTGTTTGAAGATACTACCTATCCTAAAAATGCTACTAACTTGACCTAGAGAGAAACTAAGTTCAAGTCCAGATGTGTGTAGATCTAGATGAACAAACACAGAAGGGTGTTGCCACATGTCAACTGCAACACTGCATCCTTGAGAAGTCTTGGGACTTCTCGAGGGTACAATCCTACATTTGGCATGTGCCAACATCTGTTAGAACTGATTCATCCAAATGTACATACCCCCTTAGTGGTCATTAATCATAATTAAATTAGATTCGATTGATTACAACCATGCCTAACCCTAATTCCAACATTCCTTAGGTTCTTTATCCAACACTATCCTAATTAGATATGGAGAAATTCATTAATTCATGTTTGCATTGTTATTCGTTAACGTGGAATAACAAGCAGTTATCCCAAAAATAGGACAACAAACATCAAACATTTAATTCTTAATGTAACCTAGCTATCCAAATCAACTATGTCATCCACCTAGATTTAGCTAGTGTTTACTTTATAAACTTAGTATAAAGATTAAAGATCATAACCACTATTCCTTTTATCTTTCATTCCATGAGAGAGGAAGAGTCTTCCTCTACATGGTTATATGTTAGGTTTAACATAAAAAATTTTATCATTTGTTACTTATATAGTTTAATTGTATGTCCCAAGCATATTTCATTATTAAACTATAGTTGTGTAGTTAGAGAATGACATCTTTTGCAATTTAACAAGTTCATTAATATAAGGGAGATTATACTATCTCCTTAATCCAACTCATTATCTGATAACAACAATAGTATACAACAGATATAAAGAATACCACCAAGATATCACTATTATTTCTATCATACAAGTACAAAAGAATTCACATCACAATTTGGAGTCCAACACAAAACCTTTCAATTCATCATGTTAAATATATATTTACTAAACTATGAATTTTAGACATTCGCATGTCAATCGAATTAAGATCTTAAAATAACATCACTTTTATCTTCCAAAACAGCTCAAGAATGATTGAAACTCTTTACATAAGATCTAGAATTAAATAAGCTAATGCATCATAAAATTTTATGTCCTCTTTTATCACTTATGATTTCCATCTACAAAAATTGCTAGCATGGGCTAGTTTAATGAACTAAGCATGATAAGCACTAAGCATTAAAGTAAAGCGCATTCCACCAATTGTTCCATTAAAACAACTCTACTTTAATGAAATAATAAATATATCATACTAATAATAATAAGTAATAACATCTAGAAAAGAATTACAATAAAAGAGTCTAATTTACTTTTAAGAAAATAACTTAATATAATCCACAACATCTGAATTATATCACAAGGTTTAATTGATCCTATCAATTACTTTAAAATAATCAACAAGTCTTTTCATCTAATTGTTTCATAGTTCTATAAGAATAAAAATACACATTTATCTTTGCTAAGCAGTTAAAGAAGTTAATTACAACATAACTCATATTAGGATGCTTCATCTTTCCATATAGAAAAAGAAGAAGAATCAATACATACTTGTTCCCCATACTCTAATCATCTGAAAGACAATTACAGGTTTAGAACACATGAATCTGCTTCAGTTCAAAGATAACAATATAAGGATTCAACATTAGTAAAAATCATCTAACAAGAATCCCAAATCAATCCAAGTAGGGTAGAGAGTCAAAATATTCTCCCCGCAAGTCTAAACTAACTCCCATATATTAGAAGATATAATTCAAAGATCTGAATCAAACATTCTACAATAAATTTTCCATCTCAGAAGAGGATAGAAAATATAAAAGTTCAATCAAATGAACTTATCCAAACAATAGTAAGAAGGGATCTCCATTGGAAAAGGTCCAATCCATAATTCATTTCATTTATACTATGAAATGAATTCCCATTTCTATTTCAAACTTAGAAATTATTTAACTAGTTCCCAAAAGAGAACACAAAACCCGAACACACAGTTAAAGAAAGCACACTTCTAATTTTCCATTACAAATCTAACAAACTGGTTTACCTATTTCCATTCATCAAGCACAAGTTCAAATTCAAATCTTAGAATGAAGTACACAGTACAGTCCCTAAACAATATATCTGTCCCCAAGAGAACATATTCAATTCTCTTTTTAAAACCTAAAGATTCATTCAATGAATCCAACAAGGAATAGAAATCCACAAACAAAGTGTAAGATATACAAGGTTCAATACAACTCATGAACTCAAAAGACTGAAATCCCATTACAAGGCTTCAACAACTTAATGCAATAGAGTAAATAGTTCATGATCCCAAATAAGAACAATAATACAAAGCATTCTAAATAGAGATAATGTATCCTTCCATACAAAATTTAGTATACTAGGTTTTAAATTCAACTTTCTAATAAAACCCAAGAAATCAATTAAGAAGATCTGAAGAGAGTAAGAAACCCCAATGACATTTAAGTCAAGAGATGTTCCAATCTTACTTCTAACTCAATGAAACAAAATCACCACAAGACTCTTGAGTTCCATCTAAAAAGTTTGTGATAGGAGGTATTCATTTCAACATTGTTCACAAGAAGGAAAATGCATACTATATTTCCATAAACCTCTTAAACTGTTAATGACCATTCCAACGAACTCTATATCAAACCAAACCCACAACAAGGTACAATTACAGTCTAATAATCCTTCAACAAAATAGTCACACTTTCAACAAGATGTGGGATTTCTCAGAGTAGAGAAGGGAAGAATATCCCCCAAACTCATATGCCCTTACCTAGTTCAAGAATGTGGTACAGTCTAAAAGACAGAAGTATTACAACCATTCCCACTCAAGAAGCTACACAGAGGAGATCTCAAAAAGAGATTACCTAGTCTACTTCAAACCAAAACAAATCTCTCAAGAACCTTTCGAGTAGACAGTCCATAAATGAGTTTAAATCTTTTCAAATCCTTAATACGAGTAAATCTCCAGCTCATAATACCAGTATAAAATCAAACACATTGATTCCAACACAAGTTTAGAACATGCAAGTATGGAATACTAGTACAATGTCAAACACAAAGTTTTGAATAGAAGTTCAGAACAATACAAGCTCCAGTACCTATTCAAACAAAACACAAGACTACAATACAAGCTCAGAACAACCACGAAGCTCCACTACAATCTCAATGAAACACAAGACTACAATAAAGGTTTAGATCTGCATAACAAACAAATGCTAGTTCAGAACAACCAAGAAGCTCCACCGAAGCTCAAAACAAACACAAATGCTCCAATACAAGTTCAAACAAAACACAGGCTTTAAAGAGTAGTTCTAAACAAAACATAAGGCAATGAATTCCAGTTCAATCAACACCAACCTCGAATACCGCTGAATGAAATACAAAGCTTAAAATACAAGTTTCACATGCATATCACCATTAAATTACCACAGAGAAAGTTTCCCAAGAACTATCATTACTTTGAAATGGATTCACATCCCAAAAACCACAGAGATTCATAAAAACATGCAAGTAAATAACTAGAAAAATAAAAAAACAATTATCGCATGAGAGCAGAGTTGTTTTAATGATTCATTTAGAAGAAATAAAGAAATATTAATGGGTAGAGCCTACCATGCTTGATAGTGCTCTCGCCAATTCGAAGGAGACTTCTAACCGAGCTTCCCACTCTTTTTCTTCTCCATGATAGATCAATAACCAAACAACTCTTCTTCCAATGCCTCATATGCATTCCTCTAATTGAAAATAGGCTAGAGAAACCAAAAATATCCTAGAAGAAGAAGAAGAATTTGAATTACTTGGTGCAAAGAACTAGATAGCTCCATGTATAGCAAAATTCGCGAGACATGCAAAACCAAAAAACCTCTCACAAACCCTCCTCCCGTGTTTCCAAGATGGTTTACACACAAAACTGAGGTCCATTAATGCAATAACTCCCTAATTTCCCACTTATCTCTCCTTGCCACCACCTCCTAAAAATGGCGAATGCCATTTCCAAGTTAACATGCATTTCTATATTTAGTGAAGCCTCCATGTGATCCCCACTAGAGTTAACTAGCCTTTTCCAAAATTTGTAGTACCTCATTTATTAAACCCAAATCAAATCACTTGAATGCCATTGGAACTGTCACCTTAGTGCCATGTGACCCTTAGGTTCCTTTTTAATAGTTTAGGCTAGATTTCCCAAGACTTGGGTTAGTTTAACAATAAATCATCTTAGGTCTTAAAACATAGCCGTAGGTAATCTCCACCTTAGGTTAGATTAAATTCACAACCATTAGTATTAGGCATTAGGTTAATATAGTCTAGCATTACTATAGTAATCTCCCCTCCCTTTATTCATTTAGCACAAGAGCTTAGGTTAGGACACCACCCCAACAAAATAGAATAAGAAGTTTAGGTTAGATTATAACCCCAATTAAGTAGACGTAGCTAGGAAGTAGGTGCTCATACCTAGTTTAGGATACCATTAGGTTAATCCTTTATTTTTAGGATTCGATCCCCTTCATAGTCATAAGAAGACTATATTTTGTTTATGCCAATAATGTCCTGCAGAGATCAATCCCAAAGACCCAAGCACAACATACAATCGAATGAAGACACATTCACTCAAGCCCAAAGAATTTGTAACATAAAAAGTTTAGTCCTCTATGTCTCTCAACTAATGAATGTCAATTTACCATTCAGTCTATTAAGAAGATTTAAAACATTCCTTGGATCACTAAAATTGATCCAAGGATGAGTCAGTAAAAGAGATAATTTTGCAACTCTCAAAATCAGATTGCAACTTATTAACAAGAATTAAAATTAGATTCTTGCAATCCATATCATTCCGTTCTAAATAATCCAAGAGAAAAAATGATTTATCCATAACAAGCATGATTTTCAGCAATCAAGGAAACACACCTCATTCAAGAAAATCACATGCCAACGCTTGTAATGCAAATAGAAATATAACGATTTGTTCAAGGTGTTACAAAAAGATAAAGAGTATGTCAAAACTTGTATGATACGATATAGTAGTGTACTAGCAAAATAGGAAGTAGTATGAAATGAAACAATAACACTTGGAAATGTGTACAAAATTGGATGCCCCCAGGAATTCCTGTGGGATTGGTATGAGGTATTGTGTAAAGCATCCATGTTTTTTGTAGTGATATGTGTAGAGTCTACAATCACAAATAAAAGGAAAGTGAAAATTCATGTTGTTATGTTGTGGAGCATGTTTTCATTTGTGGAAGTGTTGAGTATTAGACACTAAAAGTATTATACACTTAGCATAGTTTTCTCACCTCAAAAAATGTGCTTGATATCTTGGGAAACATACTATGGAGCACAAATCATAAGATGTATAAATATGTGAATGAGACACTAGAAAATGTTGATCATGAAATGTAAAAAATGCTAGAAATATTGAATAAGATGTAGAGAGATTGATCTTGAAATGTAGAGGATAACATGTAGAAAGATTAAAATGTGTAGAATCTAAAATGATGTAAGTTTGGTAAGGTTCATGTTAGATTAAAACCCTCAAAGCATTCGAGTATGAACCATGATACTAGAGTACATCATCGGGTACCGAGTGCAATGTGTAAGATTATATATAGGAAATATATGTCATGAATGCGTTGAGTGTGAAATGTGTAGTGTGTATGATGTGTAATAGAGGCTATGAGAAAGAGATGTGATGAATGTACAATGTGTGAAGTGTGTAGTGTGTAAGGTTCATGTGTATAGTATGCCCTCAACAGTCAAGTGTGAACCAAAGCACATGAGTGATTCATTGGGTGGTGAGTATAATTTATGCAAAATATTGTTTAAGATGCATTACATTAAGTGGATTCTTGAGTGGCTTACCAAGAAGATTAGAAAGAAGATAAACAACACCCCCAAGCTTATCTATGATAACATAAGGACCGATCCAGTTGGGTTTGAATTTACCTTTAGAGAAGATTTGGTTTTTTTTTCTAATTTTCTTTTAATACTAGGTTGTTTGCATTGAATTCATGAGGGTGATTTTTGTAATTGTATACTTGGGTGATACAAGATTGGTACATGCAAATATGTTCAAGATCTTGGACCCAACGAGAGTCAAGCATTTAAAGATCATGTAGTCACTTTTCATGATATTCATTATCTTTAAGATTCCTTTGAGGGAGACCCCTAATGATGGTATTTTGAGCTCCAAGGGAATCACAACCTCTGTTCGTATAATAGAAAGAAGGGAGCACACTAGTGTAGTAAACCCAAAGAGCATGGATTATTTGGTTATGAAAATCATCACCACCTGAAATAAACTATTTTGCATAGAATTTTGAAAATGGTTTTATTATTAGCCTTGGCTTAACCATTTCCTTATAGGTAGTAAGGGGTAGTGGATAATTGTTTAGTTTTAAAATTTTACAGGATTTTTTAACATCCTTGTTTGCGAAGGAGGATCCATTATCAATTATGATGGGAAAATGGATGCCAAAGCAAGTAATGATGTGAGTATTGATAAAATGGCATATGTTGGGCCTAGTAATGTTAGGAAACAATGTTGCTTCAACCTATTTTATGAAATATTCAATGGCAGTAATGATTTATTTGTGGTCATCAGTAGATTTAAGAGTAATCATGCCAATAATATCAAATACCCATAAAGAGAGAGGCCATGAAGGCACAATGGTGTGTAAGTCATAGGTGGGTGCATGGTGAATATTTCCATGCTTTTGGAATTCATCATAATGTTTAGCATATTCAAAGAAATATTTCTCCACGGTATGCCAATAATATCCTTGGTGTAGGAGTTTGTAATACATGACTTTACTAAAGAAATTACCACTACAAAAACTATCATGAACTTGTAAAATAATAATGGGTATGTCATCGATCCCAAGATAGTGTAGTAGATGACCATCAAAGGATATTTTAAACAATATTGTGTTGATGATAACATAGTGTGTGGCTTCACATCATAAGCGGCATGCTTCATGAGTTCAATTATCATCGGGAATCGTTTGGAAAAATAGGTAGTTATAAATTGGATTGAACCATTTGAGATGATCCCGACTACCTGTGATGGCATAATCCTCTAGAGTATAATTTTCAGTGGAGGGTTGTCATAAATGTTGTATGATAAATTTAGCATGGTCATCAATGATGTTTTTCACTATGAGCGACAAAACTTTCCATAATAAACACATGATGATTATCATTGCAAGGGATGGGCTGTGAGAGAATAAGAATCAAACATAGCCAAAAGATTTTTAACCAAATTATTATAAGGTATAATATGTTCTTATTTTATATGGTATGTGTCATTGACTTGGTTAATGATAAGTTTAGAGTCACCATAGATAGAAAGATTGTGAATGAGGAGTTTAAGAGCATTTAGGATGCCGAGGATGATAGCTTCATACTTAGGGATTTTATTGGTGCAAGAGAATCATAAGTGATATGTAAGGGTAGGTGCTCACCATGAGGAGTGATAAAGTCTATACTAGCCCCAAAGTGCAGTGAGTGAAAATGAGACCCATCAAAATACATAGTCCGAGTGTCTATATCAAAGTAGTATGAGTTGAAATCATTAGGAAAAGAATTAGAAATTGGTGGTGTGTCTGAAATAGCCATAGGAGCATTCACTAATTGATCAATGATAATTTGACCTTTGATTTATTTTTTTGGTATAAAATTGAAGTCAAATTCAGTAAGGATCATGACCCACCATGCAATACGGCTGAAAAGGTGTGGTCGAGATAGAAAATACCATAGGGGATAAACTTTAGTAATAATGTGGACCTCATTGTTAAGTAATATCATAGTTTGTCAGCAGCAAAGACTAATCCAAGACATAGTTTTTCAATGTAACTATATTTACATTCATAAGGGAGTAAATAGTGATGAATGTAGTATATGGATATTTCATGTTGATAGTTATCTTGTTGTGCCAAAAGATCCCCTAATGCATGAAAAGTTGCCAATATATACAATAGAAAAGGGATGTCGGTAGGGGAGGGACAAGAATAGGTGGATTTAGTAAGTAAGATTTAATAATGTATGTAGACATGTAAAATGTCAACATAATCATTTATCAAATAATCACAATAATTTTACAATATTAATCTTTTCCCTATCACTAATCATATAAAAATTAATTAATATATCCCAACTATTTCTATTATACATTTTAAAATATTATCCTACCCTTAGTCATATTAATACATTATTAATATTCTCATTATCCCACTAACTAATCTCCATTAACTATTTTCTAGGAATTTGAAATTACCTAACCACCTACCACCTACTCTATGCATATTCTACACCTAGCCTCTCCATCTAATCACCTTACTAAGCATAATTAACTTCACCTAACCAAAAACTAAATGACCCTCCAAATCTAGAGGCTTCTATTTCTAGAAGCCTCTCCATTTTCCCCTCTTTTAATTCAAAAATTCAAATATTTTCCTCCTCTTCCATTGAATTTTTAATTCAATGGAGGATTATTTCAATCTCTAGAATTTTCTAATTCTAGATTCTTCCTCATTCTCATTCATTTTTAACCACCGATCCATATCCTATATGGATCAATCCCAACCCTTAATTTATCCATCCCCCATCTATAAATAGTGATGGTACCTCTCATGCCCACCACCTTAGAAAAATTGCAAGTATATGCTTCCAAAATATCAAGCAAAGATATCAATCTCCATAGAATTCTATCAAGCAAAAATCATCATTTATCAAGGGGAAGTGCTGCCAAATTGAATCCAAAAAATATAAAGCATTCAAGAAATCCATCCGTGAGAAAATAAAAAATTATTAAGGAGTAGGATTTCCACTTGTAGGTAAGTATAGGTATATGATCTTCTCCCTCTTTCTATCATTTCTCAATCGGAGGTAAGTAGATAGTTGTGTTAGCATAGGATTTAAATCAATTTATTTCCTAGTTTACAAGCTGAATACTAGAACCCATTTTTTTCTTACATTTTGGCTCCCACCGTGGGGATTACCCCCCAAAATATTAATTTATTTTATTTTAATTTTGTGTTGTAAACAAGATTCTCAAAGTTTAGAGTTTTTCATTGAGATTTACACCCTGAAATTTTGAATTTTTGTAACAACCATCTATTTAAGTGTATTTGACCTGCCAACAATGCTTATGCACATAAAACAATGGTTTTGTAACCTGAAACAACAATTTTGGACATATTATTGACTTCTGTGGGTGCATGGATTTATTTCAGTACATTTGTCAAACCTATGGCACATTTGTTTCTATATCAACACTTTTTATTTGTATCATCGCTTTTGTGTCTACCAACCCGGTTTGTGCAAGATCAACGCATTTGTTCATACAATAGTGTTTTTGTTTATAATTTAGTGAATTTACATCTATATCATAACTTTTGTAGAAAATTTAGTGAATTTGTATATGTTAACCTCTCACTTTGCAAGTTTGACTCATTAGTCTCTCTAATAGCGCTTTTGTTTATATTGCAAAGTGCATTTTTCCCGTAAGAGCGCATTTGTTTTGATAATATTTTTACATAAATAATAACTAACTAATCACACTTTTATAGTTTGTAGTGGTATTTTATAGATTCTTGCACTCTGTTTTTGCAAAAATAAGGGGAAATTTTGTCACTTTCAATATTTGACTAGTATTTGCCTAATACTTGTAGTATGAGGATATTGATTAAGTAGAATTACTAACCCTTTGTATTACAACTCAAATGGTTCAAGAACATTGGGATATAAAACAAAAATACTAATCCTTGTGCCTTATATCTCCCCTTGTCGAAGGCCCCCATCATACAAACTTTATCATTGATTTTATTGTTGTGTGTATTTATTTTCCTTTTGCGTTACATGTGACTACTTGTTTTGACCCAAAGACGACACTGTGTATGCTCTCCTCTCACATCCTAGGATGATATTAAGGATAAAAAGTGGCTATTCTTCCTTCCCTTTTTCATTTTTAGGGGGTAGTGTGATGTGGAAGTGACATCCACGTACTTACTGTAGTCCTAGGGGTCTCGTGATCATGTGCTTCATCTCCACACACATAGACACACCCCATGTTTTGGTGGGGTATATAAATTCTTGGAAAATTGTCATTTTTGACCAAGAACTTGCTTATTTTAAGATTGGCATGAAGTGAGGGGATTCCACGTCCCAATAACCATTCCTTAGACAACATCCTTGCAACACGCACTGGGCCCCACGCATCGTATGGTATATTGGCAATGCCCCTAGTGAGCTCGTGCATCCTAGACTAGGCAACCTTTTAGCTACATATCAAGCTATAATGTAAGGAGGATGCACTTCCCAAGATAACTCAATAGATGACCCCGCATTGACACATAGTTAGAGAGCCAACTGTGGCACCATTGTTGGTGTGTGGTATTCAAAGTGGGGTATATCTTGATGCAATCCCACTTTACTAGTTAGAGTATTAGTTGCATGTTTCTTTCTTTCTTGTGAACACCCTTAGCCATACCATCACTTTAAAATTTTAATTAATAAAACATCATCATAATTAACCATCCTTAATCACATGATCCAAATCCTAATCCTATCACCATTCTTAATACATAATCCAAATCCAAAACTAATAACCCAAACATTTTATCTATCCATGGCCTTTGATCCTCAATCCCCATCCTCTTAAAAATAACATCCAAACCCCTAACTCTTTTATAAATCCATCAACCAATTTATCTCGTCATCCCCTACCCATCAAAGTTGACCATATCACTTTTACCACAAACCCCCATACACCATCTAACACATTAACAAGAAAATCTCAAACTTAACATCCTATCTCAACCTGATCCTCTCCTCATCATTCAAATCAACTATCCCACTTTGACCCTAATATCATATAAATCATCCACCATCTTAATCAACAAATATCTGATCTTCAATCTTCAATCAACCAATCATCCCCTTATTAACTATCATCTCCTAATCAACCCCACCTAAAATATTCCCTTTTGAAGATACCTACCCTCACCCCATTAACTTCCTCTTCAAGGAACATGAATCATCTCAATCCATACCCCAACCTAATCAACATAAATCAATATCCCCACAAGCTAATATTGAGTAGAAAAAGTATGATACTTAGAAGAAGGCACACAAAAGGTTTGCATATGAGAACAAGGTGCATTCAATGGCACAGAAGGATAGGGAAGGACACACACGTGAAAGACAAGTATAGATTCAGGACTTATCCATTTTCACATGTATAGGCTATTTTTGGAGATAGTGTGTAGAGCACACAAATTGGATAAAGACTTGTGTGATACGCATAGGCTATTTTTGGAAGAGTGGCTACCAAGCGCTTTGCATGGGTTCGGGATAATAATAGAATGCTACTGTCAGTTAACCAGAAGAGATCTATTATTAGCACACTTGCATGTGTCTATTATTGTAAAGGTGCATAACTATTTTCAGCATGCGACCTATTTTGGGAATTATGCAAGCGGTGAAGGGCAAGTCCCCACCCTTATAAATATGTAGTGATCTGCATAGTATAGGAGGACTGGATATAAGTTATTATGAAGTTATGCTGCCAGATATGATGTGCACATGAGATTATGGTGTTAATTATTATAGAAGCTTCTATGTATTTATTATGTTTAATATAATGGAGTGTATTGACTGATTCAAGGTGTTAAACATGATTACAACTAAATATTGCATGGAATAATTCATTGTGGCTATTACTTAAATCTATTACTCTTTAGATTTAGATCTAGAATATGTTCTATAGAATGTTATAATAATTATGGATATGAATACATTAACTCTTCATCTTACTAACATCCTACACAAGCAACCCTAAAGAGAGGCCTGGTCCATTTGCGTGCTTCAGGAGAGCACTCGGTCTAGACTGAGTGATGTGCCAGCGTGCCTGGGTTATTACTAGTAAATTCTAGGTCACATCATTGGTTCCATTTCCAAAACCTCTTTTCAGTTGTTTTTAGGATGGCTCATGATGAAGACATACCGGTTGACCCTAGCAAGTGTTGAGGAGTTGATACATGATCTAGAAGAAAAATACACATAGAGGTTCAACACCGGATCTGAGTTTAACGCATGTGAATGGGTGGTAAAAAAATTGTATGTTAGCTTCTTCACTATTTTTCTGATAGAACTGTATAAGTGGCTGGTTGCTTATGCATCTAAAATGGATTGGAGGTGTTGTGCACTTGTCTGGATGCAAGAAGAATTTCAGGCCCGTTATGATGCCGATCTGATTTGGACATGTGTTATGGATACTTGGTTTCATGGTGATCTAAATAGTTATATTCTGGAGTACTAAATTTCCACTTATTCTTGCCCAGAGGTAGTGGAATTCCATTTTTGACAATATCCTAGGGGAACTTACTTACAAGGAATTCCACTGGAAATCAAAATATTGATGGGGACCATGAACTTGGAAAGCAAGCCGATGACTAACTAAACCCCACCACATGCGGGGAAGGAGTAGGTTTGGTGAAAGATGGAAGACCTAGTGGTAGAAAGGCAGAGAGAATAAAGGCGGCTTATGTATAATGAGGCACATGAGAGGGAGATAGAGAAGGAGTGGTATGTTGCAGAGTAAATGGCATTGAGGAGAGAGATAGATCACAAAATATTTGGAGCTCACGTAGAAGGCATGGAGAGTGGAGCATCAGAACTCCCCATTTGGGAAAGTATGAAAAGGAACCCCCTCAACTTTACGTGGAAGCATGCTAGTAGATATGACGTAGGTCATGGGTGCGCATCTAAATCTACGTGGTGAACTTTCCTTGTTCTTTGTTTTCCATTATATAATATGAAAACATTCAAAGAAGATAATTTAGGTAGTTGGAGAAGCAGTAAGTCACATAGAAATTACATCAATGTAGGGAAAATATTTTCATTTTTGTTTGGAGGTACATTTTTAGGTGTATCATCCAAAAAGAATTCAAGCATGCATAGTTTTGGGCTCACTTCTAGGAGTGGTCACACTTCATAGACTATAGGGTTTCAATTCAGTGCTATTGTTAGGACACGGGGAAGTATATCCACTACTCCACTTCCGGCTATAAGTAGAGGATCAAAAGGTATAGGTGGTTCTATTTCGGTGGATCTGGTGGTCCTAAATGCAGAGGAAACACAAGAGGTTCTAGATCGGTGGGCAAGGTGCGTACCAACCCGAGAATATTTACACATTGTGCAGTGATATGCATCAACTCGAGTGGTATTTTATCATTGCATCAACTCGGTTTGTTCCTAGTAAAGTTCAAGATTTAATGGAGATAGTTGTAGAGCACATCCAACGACTCCACATGGTCTAAAAAAATCATTACAAAGTCTCGCAGACCTCCCTCTCATCCATTTCCACTCATCTTTCTTTCCACATCTTCCATTTCTCTTCATCCTATGGAGTTATGAAATCATGAATTCATTACCACCAAGGGATTGTCCCCTTCTCCATCTCCAAGCCATCCATTCCACCCTTCCCCTTTTTTTTGAAACAGTTATACCCCTCACACTAACAAGTAATGGCTTCAAATCCAAAATAAGAGGAGCATATGGTGAGAAGCGATACAAAATCAGTAGGTTCGTATCACAAGATGAGAATTCAAGAATCTAAAAATGTTTCCTCCATTCATCCTCCCCATAAAGTAGAGCCCCTAGAAGATTTTGGGCCAACGGGCTTCATATTGCAAGATGAATCCACACATGATGGAAAATTTGTAGACTCAAAAGCCATCATACAAAAGTGGGAGACATTTGACAGAGGAGGAAGAAGATAAGCTTGATTTCTTATCAGATTTGGGGGAATGCCTCAATGAAGAAGAGCTTGTGGAAATTACAACCTTTGTTGCTTCATCAACCCCACAACAAAAGCAACCTTCTGCTCATAACAGCTCCCTTGGGACTAGTCCAAGGGCTCTAGAAAAAAGTATCATTGAAATATTTTTTCTTTCAATTGAAGATCCTGGATTTACTAATGAAGATGCTAAAAACAAGGAGGGAGGAGATAAGGATGACACCCTTCAGGGAAGCCTACAAAAAATCCCCATTCCAAAAGATGCAATCTAGAACAACGGGTACAAACAAAGGATCGACAAACTCCCCGAGAGGATGGTCCTCATCAAGACCAAGGAAAACTTCAATACCAGTCATGCTCACTTTAGGGCATGAGGATAATTTTCAAGGCCCTAAGGGTCAGCTATGACACCTCCAACCAAAATATGAACATCTTGAGGAGGTATTCATTATGTTTTCTAATACCACGGGGGAAGAGTGAAAGGTAATTTTTCAATCTTATTACAGGCCATACCTATAGCTAAATTAATTATATGGCCACACTTTATAAGAAAGGGAAGTTATTTATCCCTGTCAGTTTTAGGTTTTCTTTAGTTTTTCAAAGAATAGTTAGCTTAGGAGTAGGAGTAGATTTCTTTCTAAAAAATAAGTGAATACGCACACTCTATATGACTAATTTTAGTCATTTATGTTTTGTCTCTTTGTATAGGATCGAGTTTGTATTACTCCATTAAGAGGCACCAAATTCCTTAAGAGGACTCCAGCTCACAGAAGAATTTGTAGTGACCTGTAGTGGTTATAGTCTTCACTCCAAGAAAATGTAGAGTAACTAAAATTAGTCAGCAGAGTGACATTGTGGATTCTTCAACTTTCTACTCTCACAAAAAAAAATAACAAAGTTTCCCTTATGAGAGTAGGAAGGCACAATGATTGACTAAATGGCTACAGAGGCTTAAAGAACCCTTCAAACACCATGGATCAGTTCATATTATCTCATAATGGTCCAAATTTAAGAGACAACAGGATATTGTGGGTTCTTTCCATTTAACAAAGCTAATGGTCCACATGAGTTGCAAAGTATTATCTAATGTCCTGTTTCTCACTAAGATTAGATAACAAGAAGATTCCTACTTAATTGAGGTTCTCGCAATTTCAAATCTCACCAGAGTCAAACCTTCGGAAATACAGACGAATCCATGATTAAAGAAAGGACTAGGACATGCCAAACTCAAAAGGAAGTAAAAATCTCACAGATAGTGCCAAATTTCAACTTGGCATGAGTTCCAAGAAGTAAAGGAAGTGGAAGCTTTGGAGCCCCGCGAGGCTTACACATGGAGTCAACTGTGGATGACCCACCCAAAGTAAAATTCTTCACAGTGATATGCGGCTGGCTCATTACTTACCCAAAGGAAAGTGGCCCGATTACAAATAAAGCTAGGTGTCAGCCCAGCGCACTCCTAGAAGCTACAATGGAAGTAGAGACCCTAGAGAAGTACTTGACCTCCACATGGATTTCATTAAATCAACTTCGAGTTCAAGGAAGATTGCTAAAATATTGGTGATAAGCCAACATCCACATAGGGGGAGTTATGACACCTATCTAAAAGGTTTAAATATTCAGATCTTTTGAAAAGATCAAAGGAAAAGGGTCATTCAACTGGTCTTTTCAGGGATGAAGTTAATGTGTAGTTCTATGCGAAGAGTGCAAACTTGGGGATACTTAATTTTTTCACCTGCATTCAAAGTGTCATTCTCATAAAAATAACATGGATAGGCACCACTTGAATCATGAGCTCAGGACCCAATGCATAAGTAATTAAATATCCAAATATGTAATAATGATTTGGAAGAATAAGTCCTCTCTAAGGGATTCAGTTGCAAAATATTTAAGAGATGCATTAAATAGGTATGGCTCTCACTCTTTAAAGAAAATATAATGGGAAAGTGTGAAAAATATCTCAAAAAATCTATTTCTGTCACTTCGCACCATTTATCATAATTAAAAAGAGTTCAAGAAGGGTCTCCCATGTCTTTCTCCTCCTATATATTGAAACCAAAGGCTTTAAAATAAAAAAACACTTTTGGAGTTAGTTAGTTTCTTCTTCTGTAAAAGTTAAGAGGTTGGAACTTTGGCCTTCTTTTTTATCTTGTAATGGCATTTTTCCTCTTATCTATTGTAATACTGTGCATGATATTTGGAGTAATATAATATGCCATGTGATGCATTTTGTCCATCCTTTGCATAATCAGATTATCTCTGATAGCCTTTATTTTGATATAGACAATTGTGAGTTTTGGTGCTATTATTATCTTCAGAATTTGTGCTTAGATAAGTTTGGAGTAGTGTTTTGTGTGGATCATCTATGTTCGTCAGGGTGCATATTTTCTTCCTTTTTCATTTCCCACCTTTCTCTCTATTTTAGCCAGTCACGTTACGAGTTAAATCTTTCACTTTTGGTGTGTCGCCCCGTTAAGTTTAAAGATTAGTTCATTTTATTGGACCCTCAACTTATACCACAGAGAAGATCCAAATTCTTTAAAATCTAGAGGTCACCTTAGGGTGCATGTCACACTAACCTAAGGTTTCTATTACCTTGACGATTCATCCGCTAAGGATTTCTCACAATACTTGTGTAGATTATGTATAATTAAAATATGATTTCCTTAAAGCATTTCACATTCTTGAGTTCAGGTAGAAGAGTATAAGCGCACTCAAGGATATTAAAAAATGCACTACTGAAAGTGTCAGGGAGTATGATGCCAGTTTCCAAACACTTTTATCTAAGATTTCTTATGATATTCACGCAAGCCAGCATGCACAATGGTTTGCTAGAGGTATGATTACACCTTTTAGAAGGGATCTATCACATAAGACATACACTGATCCAAATTAAGCACTTGAAGAAGCTTTATGCGCTAAGGCAGTTGGGAGTATAGACACTAGGGTCAATCCATTTTTGGAAGCATAGATTATAGCTATGGTGAAATAGTTAGAGAAACTATCGGTGAAATCAGCACATGAGATATGCAGGTGATGTGGTGTACAAATTGTGAAGTAGAAGGTCACACCAAGGATAGTTGTCCCCACAGATCAGTGTATTTTTATTACTATACTGTGAGATATGTCATTTGAACCATGATGCTAGCCACTACCCCTTATTGCAACGTGTAATAAGGAAGAATGTATCCTATTATTGTAAGATTTTTTGGTCCACAAATCATGATACAGAGGACTGTAGATTGATCGGTTAGATCCATGATGCCATAGATATTGGTGTGTGATAGATAGGAGTCTCAAATAACTTTGAAGGTAAGAATGCACATCAAGATTGGGATCACAATCAAGCATGTTATGATCGGAATGAAGTGCATTTTAAAATAGGTCGTGGCAGAGGTTCAGGATATCATGGTGGTGGATGAGGAGAGTTTCCTCAAGGAACATGTTATACATGTGGATCTCCTTACCACTACAGGCATGAATGTCCTTAGAATATTACTTGTTCCTTATGTGGAAATAATCATAGCTATGAGGAATTCCCAGACTTATATGAACATCTTAGTAATAAGCATAAACAAGAAAACAAAGGTGCAGGGATGGTTAGGATATAATGTGCTATGGAAAATTAGTGGATGCCCAAGTTAGAACAAGAATTCGAGCTATTTCCTATAAAGATCATTACCCTCACTAAAGTGGTTCGTGCCAAAGAAGCATTGCAGTAGAAGCCTACCATCACTAAGGAGGAGGTCTACATGCACGGTACCCAGAGATCTGCATCCCGGGCCCATTAGAAGGAGGTGTATCAGGAAACCATGGAGGTACTCAGAAATATTTAGGGTGAAATACAGTATTTAAAGGAGAAATCATGGAAGATGGAGCAACAAAATCAGTAGAGACACCCAAACAAATATTGGTGACTTGAAGGAAGTGTGTAAAATTTTGCGCCAGGAGAATATCATTCCATTATTAGGGAATTGGCTAAAGGGAAACACTCTGCGCATAAGTATTGAAACTAGATGACAAATCTTGCATGTAAATCTTCCCCCATAGCTTAGACTATGATAAGGAAATCACTTTGAATGTTGTTGTGGATGGATGGCTTTTGAGTAATATATTGATTGATATAGGCACAAAAGTCAATGTTATTACATTAGATGCATGGGTACAGATGGGGAGGCCTCCATTGCAACCATCCTCGAATGTACTGTTCATGGCTAACCGAACTAAGGCCACTCCCATCGGAGTTTTAAAATATGCATCCATTACTATACAGGAGCCAAGTTCACAGGGATTTTGAGGTTTTAACACTTGCAGAGGTAGATAGCTTCCTAGCTCTACTTGGGTGCCCTTGGTGTTATGTAAATAATGTTGATATTCAGTTCAACAAGGGTTATATCAGTTTTGAAAACAAGGAGGAAAGATTTATTATCCCTTTAACAGATGGAAAATTTGTGCCCTATGTTGAGCCTTTGAGTGAGGAATATCTGAATAGGATTTATGTATGTGTCATTTGGGACCCAAAAGTGCTCAAGCCATCTAAAGAAGGAATCCTTTAGTGGGAAGATGTATAGTCTATTAGTGATACTACAAGTGTTACTTGTGATAATTGGGCTCATAGTACTTATGAGTTAGTAGGGTGTGAAGTAAGAAGCACATTTACGTTGAACAATAGACCTTGTTTTATCAGGAGAATAAGAAACAACTCGGTAGCTCGATACACTGGAGAAGGAGACCCTATGGTATTTTTCATGCCATGCAGGAACAATAGATAGACAAGTTAGAGAGATGAAATATGCTATCATATACCCTACATAGGATAGTAGTGCACTGGTGGGTGGTTCACAAGGATAATCTTGTAGGATCGAATAAAATCAAGATTTATCTTTCTACTTAGTTTTCCAGGAGCAGTGTACCTACTCAAATATGCACTTATAATGGTAATCAACCTATTTAGCACCATGTTTAGCAATATGAGAGGCTTTGGATAGAGGGGCAGGAAGCTTTACCACCTTCACTCTGGGTGCACAAATTTTATTCCACTTTACAAGGTTGCACGCGTGCTTGGTATGTATATGTGGAACTCCATAGAGAGACTGGAAATTGGTAGGATTTGATTACAGGAATGATCTATATGTTTGACTATTTCTCTACTAAACCTCCAGTAGAAGAGGCATTAAGGGTTATAAAGTGCTTAACTATGGGAGATAGTGTCAAGGTAGAGGAACTCATTTAAGATTTATTTGATGGAAATGATTCAAGAGCGCATTTTGTTGAAGAAACAGAGACAAATGCCACACTACTTAAGTGCATTTTCCTTGAGAAAGAAAAAAATGAAAGATGGTCTACTTAGTGGATGATGAAGAATTAGAAAATTTGGATGTAGATCATTCAATAGGTAGGCGTGAGGTTTTAGACAACGGTGCATATAAGACCACGCGTTTCCTATCATTAGACAAAGTGCATATAAGACCACGCGTTCCTATCATGAACCTATGAAAATAAAAAAATGTGAATATTGGATTAGATGATGAGCCTAAGGAGGCCATAATTGGGGACTATTGGTCTGACTCTGAAGTGGAAAAAATAATTGAGTTACTACAAGATTATAAAGACTTATTTCCTAGGAGATACAATGAACTAAAAGGCCTCGCATGAATCATTGGGAGAAATGAAGATACATTTTAAAGAAGGTGCGCACTTGGTCAGCAAGCGACCCTAAAGGATGAACCCAAACTTGCATGAAAAGGTCAAAGAAGAAATTGAAATAATGTTGAAGTATGGAATCATCAATCCCCTAAACAAATCAAAATGAGTTATCCCAATGGTGATTAGTATAAATAAATATGGTCAGATTAGGATCTATGTGGACTATAGGGAGTTGAATGTTGCATGTGTGACTAATCCATTTTCTACACCATTCACAGAGGAAATATTAGAAGGTGTTGCATGGCGAGAGGTCTATTCCTTTACAGATGGATTCTCTAGGTATCATTAGGTTAGGATTACATAGTAGGATTAGGAAAAGACTATGTTTACTACTGAATGGGGAATTTTTTCCTATACTGTGATGCCTTTTGATTTGAAAAACACGCCTACTGTATTTTCATGCATAGTTGTCCAAGCGTTCAAAGATTATATTCACAACTTCTTAAAGGTTTATTTAGATTACTAGATGATGTATGGACTTGTTAAGGATCATTGTGACAATTTACGTTTAATGTTTGAAAGGTTTCACTAGTTAAGCATTTCTTTTAACATCAAGAGTTGTATATTTACTACACCATTTGACACATTGTTAGGGAACATCTAATATAAAGAGGGTTTATTGTTTGATCCATCTACGGTTGCAGTCATTATCGGCCTGGAAGAGCCTACCAGTCAAAGTGAGGTACACAGATTCTTAGGTCACACTGGGTATTATAGAAAATTTATAGAAGGGTATGCTAAGGTTGTTCTACTAAAAGGAAAAGGGATGTTCTACTGGGTAGAACCACAAAAGCGTGCATTTGAGACATTAAAGGAGAAACTTACTATAGTGCCTATTCTACACTTTCCCTCATGGGACAAACCATTTCATGTACATGTGGATGCCTCCGGAATGACCATTGACGCGGTGTTGGCTCAGCCTAGAAAAGGTATTATAGACCATCCTATCTATTTTACTAGTAGAAATTTGTCTCTTAAAAACCAGAATTGTACAACTACAGAGTGCAAAGCTTTGTCAATGATCTATGCACTACATAAATTTGACAATAATTTCTAGCAACACCATTTGTATTCTATATCAACCACATGGGATTGAAGTATTTGGTAAACAAGCCCATTTACGAGGGGGCACATATGCTTGTGGGTGCTCTTATTCCAAGAATTTGATTTTATAGTTGTGGTAAAACTAGGGAAAAGTAATTTTGGACTAGACCATTTATCCATAATACAGTTAGGAGAATATATACAGGAAATTGAAGATACCATGCCCAATGCACAATTATACATGTTACAACATGTGCCATTAGAATTAGAGGACATTGTTATCTTTCTATGTACATGTATGGCGCTAGAAGGAATGAAATCCTTAGAGAAGAAACAAATTTCCATTCGCGTGGCACCGTTTATGTTGATTAGTGGTGACCTATACAAGTTAGGCCGAGATGAAGTATTGTGTCAATGTGTACTAGAACATGAGCACACAAATATCATGGAGGAGGCTCATGGTGGTATTGTAAGTGGGCACTATGTAGGTGATGCCACTACACAAGATTCTACTCGCTAGATTATGGTGGGAGACCCTATATAAATATTTTAAGGCATATTGCAAGGCTTGTGATCATTGTCAGTGCCTTGGAAAACTAGGAAAAAGAGATGAAATTCCTTTAAGACCTATTCCTAGTGCATAACTGTTTGAGAAATGGACAATAGATTTTTTTGGCCCCTATCTCACCGGCCGCGCGTAGGACTGGATCATGCTATATCATCACTTGCACATATTATATGACAAGGTGGGTAGAAATGTGGTGCTTATAAAGGATTGTATAGCACCTACAAAGAGCTGTGTTTCTATGGGAAAATTTTATTACAAGGTATGGAAGCCCATTGATTTTGACAAGTGATAGGGGCACACATTTTTTGAATTAGACAATCAAAATTATATTAAATGAGTTCATGATTGCACACCCCATAAGAATACACCATATCATCCTCAAGAAAATGGGACTGTAGAGGCTTTTAACAAGATTTTGAGCGGACATTGAGAAAAATTTGTGATTTTGGAAGGAAGGATTGGGATGACAAAGTTTCGTAGTGCTTTGGGTGTATGAAACAACATACAAGTGGTTAAACAAGGCCACACCCTTTCAATTGGTGTTTGGCGCATAAGTAGTTCTTCCTATGGAATTCATGTTACCTTATTTACGTATTGTGCAGGCATGTCGAAGGTCTAGCGATGAGAAAGAATTATAAGAATGAGTTGAATAGTTGATTAAGCTGGATGAGTGATAAGAAATAGAATGCTGGAGTCAAAAGCAAGAAAAATCTAGGTAGAAAGCATGGCATGACAGGCACATCAGGGAAAAAAATATTGAGATAGGAAAAATGGTGCTTCTTTATGATTCTAAGTTTTTGCGCCATCTAGGAAAACTCAAAGTACATTGGTTAGGACCATATGTTATCACTTACATACTTGAAATAGGAGCTTTTCAGTTAGAAATGCTTGATGGAATATGGTTACTTAGTTACTTCAACAGGAGTAGGTGAAGCCCTACTATAAATAAATCTTCATGGTGTTTGTAATAAGGTAGTGTTTCCATTTAGATTAGGATTCCAATTATGTATTCCCTTATTGTATTTCCTTCTTCATCGATATTATTTGTCAATTTAGTTGGTGTTTTGTGAAATAAGTGCATTTGCGCGCTAGAAGCTAATTACCATTTGTAGTATTTTTATGCATAGAGGACTACACATACCATTTATGTGGGGTGGTTATTGAGTAATGGGTACACAAAGGAACAATATGCTACATGTGTTATTAAATTTTGAAGAGTTGATGGATAGAAGACTGCTTCTAAATAAGGACCATAGATGGAGATAAACGAAGGAACAATATAATGTGAGGTAAGAAGTGGCCATGGAGACTACTAGGAGAAGGCACATTGGAGAGGTACACATGCACATGGATGCGTGCTGAAGAGAAGTATGTAGCAAGAAGGTGGGAAGGTGTGCTAAAAGGTTATAGCTAAGGCGTGAAGATGTACCATGTGGAAATTGTGAAAATGGTCAATTAATGAGAGGATTGTTGGTAGGTGAAGGAGAAATAAATGCACTAACTTTTTGAAAATCTATATAAGGATGGGATGTGAGTTCATTTTTACCATTGTAATCACAAAAAATTGAATGAGCTAAGTGTAAAATGAGTTGAGAGAATCATGTTGAGGTGCAGAGAGTGTGAAACTAGATGTGGAGAGTAGATTTGTGTGCAGGAGAAGCTTACATCCCCATTGGTGAAGGGTTTGAGTGAAGTAGAGCATTTTGAAAGAGCTAGGGCACGTGATTTCAACTAGGGCATGCAGATTTGAGCTAGGGTTTGGACTTGCTCATTACAGAAGATAGAAGGCAATCTTTTGCACACTACAGAGAGGCAGAAAGTTGTGATTTATAGATGACACCAAAGAAAGCACCTGTTGTAGGAGCCAAGGGAAAGAAGAAAGTGGAAGAAAAGGTTGAAATCTCTCCGAGAGTAATTTATCAAAGATACAATACCCAAAAGGCATGATAGTGGGACAAGAATGGGATTCTCATGTCCATAATTGCAAGATAAGTGATTACAACCACCACACATCGGATAATAAAAATGAATTGGACGTGTTGTTGAGTACGAAGACAAACAAGCACACAATAGAGGACATGCCAGTGTATGATGACACTAGAGAGAAGTTGTTAAAGAAAATTGGAGTCTACCAGTTGTATGAGCTCTCGATTTTGGAAAGTATGAACCTTTGTACTAGTGGTTAATGAGTACATGAAGATTTTTTCTATTTTGTCGACAAAGAGTAAGGATTATATCCACATTGATATCAACAATAACATTATTAAAGGGACCATGAGTGGATCTAGATAGTGACTTGATAGATAAATCAGCAATCCTAGAGACACGGAAGGAGTTAGGGTATACTAAGGGTCCACGCGGAATGGATATTGACAAATTGAAGTACCCAGTGCTACATGCAGCTGCACATCTAGTGACCAAATTGAATGATTAAGAGAAATGGTCACAAGTGAATACCATGTGGATACACATTACAAGGAGAATATCATAGGGAATAATTTATAACATATCATCCTATATTGCAAAGACTATCATTAAGGAAGTGAACACAGGTGAGAAAATTAGTTTTGGTGCTATCCTATTATCCCATGTATTTATGGAAATTGGAGTGTCTGATGGGCCAAAGAACAAGATCTAGGAGTATCTCATGCAGAATAAGTCCCGCATGATTGGCTCCATGAGTGGACCATTCAAGGGTCAATGAGTGGACCATTCAAGAAGAGGGTAGAGATGTGGTATGATTGGCTCCATATGAAATTTAAAATGGAGTGGCACATCCCCAAGGAGTTACCTTTGGTAGTGGGAAAATTAGTCTAGTTCATGGTGTACCAAACCTTCCACATCGTGTGATTTTCTATGAAGGATGGGACTTGGAGCCCCTGGTTTAAATTTTTGTATGTCTTTACAAAGGCGCTACTTCTAGGAATTAGTCCCTCACTTTACTAATGCACATCGGCTGAATTTTTTCAGTAAACAAGGTAGACTATGACTACCACATGTTCAGGAAGACATATGTATATCCAGGTAAACTGCCTATATTGAGAGGCTAATTTTAGATATGATAAGCATGAAGCCTATGAGTTTGGTGATTGGAGATAGTGGAGCCGCACTTATATACCTTCAACTTAAACCTAAGTTGGAGGGTAATAAGTATGTAGAGAATGAGTTTGTGCTCCTAGGGCCACCTAAGGGAAAGCATATAGTGGAGAATGTACCATCTCTAAATCTCACAAAAAATGGTAGAGGTAGATGATGAGGAGGAAAACGTGTAGAAAATGGTGGCTTGGATCATAGGGACGGAGGAAAACCATGGACGGGGTAGAAGGTTTGAGTGCATGAATACTCCACCCTAGGCACAAGAAGAAAAAGAAGAATTGGAAGTAGGAGAAGACCCTAAAGAACACCACTTTAAGAGGGTGTTCAGATGAACAAGAACTCAAGGTGCTACTCCAAAATTAGTATGAAGATCACCATGAATCTCTCCATAGAAGGAGAAAATGAAGCTAAACAAAGAGGTAGAGGATTCGAATAGAGCTTACCTAGATCTCCTATACAACTAGAGGATGTGGAAGAGACTAAGGAAGAAGAAATGAAGGTGAAGAAGGAGTAAAGAATCTAGGAGAAATAGAGCAAGATATTGCTCAGGACATAGAGGATCCAAATCCAAACCTTGGCGCTCTAGTTACTAGAAGGCCAAGATCAAGGAGGGAAAGTGGAGAGTATGTTGCACCAGTCATGGGCTATGAAGAAGACATAAGTAAATTTTCTATGTGTGATTCCATAATACAAGTGGGCCTCAAGGACTTGAATGGGTGGGAGTTGATGGACCCTGACATGGTAACCATGTGCATGAGGAAACAATTTTCATGGTCTATGCAAACTCACATGGATTAGCCTAATTTTGATGTGTGTGAAGATTCATGTGTGTCAAGGAGAATGAGAAAGGCACCAAAAACATGCACATAATCATCAAGCTAATTGTTATGACTAATGAACAGGTGAGTAATGCCTTAGTGAAGGTATCTACAGAGGTGGCATGCAAGAATGTGGATAAAGCGGCCACTATCAAAGGGATAAGAGAAGATATCAAAGTCAAGGATGCAGATATTGTGCATCTAAAAGGAGATAAGGACCTAGAGAAAAAAAATAATGGAGTTCTCATCAGCATGGCATAGGAGATCAAAGATCATGTCCTGGGAGATACCACATTTAGAGCCCAAGGTACCCAAAATGTTCTCTTTAGCTATGCACTATGTGAATTCCCTAGTTGATTTAGTGATTGAGGATGGACTGGTTCAAATGCCAAAGCCAAAGGATACTGAGTAGAAAGCAGCGAGAACAAGGGCTTCGGTGGTAAAAAAAATTTCATCCTATGAGACATTGCTTCAAACCTTGCAAGAGGAGTGAAGAAGGCGGACCAAGAATTGAACATATGTGCAGCTCCAGAGGTAGTAATAAGGATCAGGACCATAGTAGAAGACAATGAAGTCCTGAAGGAAATGAAATATGAGACATTGGGACACACAAAGAGATTGACACTAGTGAAGCAAAAGCGTGAGGCCCTCGCAAAGCATCCCAAGACCCCCATAAGGACAGGCTAGATGAAATTAGGAAACTTATAGCCCAGAAGATGGATCTTTTAGAAGGAAGGGTGACTACAATGTCTAGCATTGTTATCATATTACAGAACAAGAAGGAAGATATTACGCAAGAAGAGTTAGACTCTATTGCATTAGATATTCCGAGAAAAGGTAGAAGCCACGTTGAGTGATTGGCAAGCCTTAGAGGCTGAAATCAAAGAGGAATATCCATAGTTGATTCTTCTAGTCGAAATAGAGGACGTTGTAGGGTGAAGGTCATTATTTGTATATAAATTATTTACTTTCCATTCATTCCATTCCTTATTCTTTATTCTTTAAAAATATTAGGAGGTAACCATTGTCGGGTAACAATGCAGTTTTGTGTGGGGTAATGTTGAGAAGACAAAGTATGATACTTAGCGAAGGCGCACTAAAGGTTCACATGTGATAACATGAAGCATTCAAAGGCATGGAAGGACATGCATGTGAAGGACAAGGATAGATTCGGGACTTAGCCATTTTCATATGTATAGGATTTTTTTGGGAGATAGCGTGCAGAGCACACAAACCGGATAAAGACTTGTGCAACATGCATAGGATATTTTTGGAAGAGAAAATACCAAGTGCTTTACATGGGTTTGGGCTACTAATATAATTCTACTATTAGCTAACCATAAGAGATCTATTATTAGTGCACTTACATGTGTCTATTATTTTAAAGGCGCGTAGCCATTTTTAGCATGCGACCTATTTTGGGAATTATGCAAGCGATGAAGGGAAATTCCCCACCCTTATAATTATGTAGTGATCTACGTAGTATAGGAGGACTGAGTATAAGTTATTGTGAATTTATGCTACTAGATATAATGTGTACATGAGCTTATGGAGTTAATTATTGTATAAGTTCTTGTGCATTTATTGTGTTTAATATAATCAATTGTATTGGATTGATTCAAGGTGGTAAACATGATTACAACTAAATCTTGTATGCAAGAATTCATTATGGTTATTACTTAAATATATTACTCTTTAGATTTAGATCTGGAATATGCTTTGTATAATGTTATACTAATTATGGATTTGAATACATTAACTCTTCATATTGCTAACATCCTGCACACACAACCTTAAAGAGGGGTATGGTACCTTTGTGCACTTTAGGTGAGCTCTCATTCTAGGCTAAGTGATATGTCAATGTGCACGGGTTATTCTTTGGTAAATTCTAGGATGCATCAGCTAATTACATTGAATTTGGCAACCTCACTAAATTGTACCTAGACCAAGAGGACCTCCTTTATGTCCTTACTAACCTAGGAATCCATCTCAAGCCCATAAAACCATCCCAAATTCCAACCTCCATATCCTCTATTAATCATTATGACCGAAATCTTCCTCCCATAAAAATCATGTGGATAATCCACCACCATCCAAAATATCAATAATACCTATAATCGAGTCCCATTCACATATCCACGACCATCCCAACAAATTCATCCAATTGTTTTATCCCCACATCTTATCGAGTCCTCCATCCTTTTCATCTTCATCATCCCAATCCGATCATAAAGAATTTCTCCTACATAGTCCCACACCCCTTAATCCACCATCAACTTCATCCTCTAAGCCTATTTCATCTCTTCTATCACTTAAGACCAATAATATCTCACCCACTATGACTCCTAAGTCACCCCCATCCCCTTCTACCACCAATCCTAAACTATCTAATGTGGTTCCTACACCACCCTTATCCTCTTTATTTGGAACCAATCCTATCTTAACCCCTTCATCATCTAAACCTAACACTATCCAATCATATAATCCTACCCAGAATCCCCTAATCCTAAAACATCTAATGTGACTCGTAAGTCATGAATGCCTAAACCTAATAAATCAAATACCATTCCTACCTAATATAATAAGGCTCTTATGCCACCTTCATCTACTTCATCCCCAAAATCTACCAAATCTAATGTGGTCCATACACCACACCCATCTCCCAAATATCCTTCATCCCCAACATCACCTAAATATAATGTGACCCCCATATCACAACCATCCTCTTCATATAAATCTACCCCATCCCCTTCATCTACATCTATTAATCCCAAACAATCTAATCCTAAGCCAAAACCATCTACCTCAAAACCACATACTCCCACCAATCTAAAATCAACAAAATCCACTTTGGCCACCAAGCCCAAACCATCCACTTCATCCCCGAGCCTAATCCATCCGCTTTATCTTATAATCCAAAAACTCATAAATCCAAATCAACTAAAACATCTCATAATCCACCCAATATTGTACCATTACTTCCTAATCCCTCAAAACTACTTAACCCAAGCCACTTCACTCCTTTAGGAGAATCCTTAACCACCATCTTACATTGTCTAAAAACATTCAACATGATCATCTATCCCCCACTAAAATCACACAATCAAACAACTTCCTAAACCATCTTGGTATCGGGAACATTATTTTTGTGACTTCCATCGCACCCGTGATCATTCGACCAATCATTGCATGTAGTTTAGGTCTTATGTCTTATATCTAAAATATCAATAACCAAGAAATTATTATCCTTGTACCTCTTTATCCACCACCTTTCCATCCCAATATTATCCCTAACCATCTTCCATCACCCAAAACCCACTTGACATCTAAACACCATCAGCCATCCAAATCCCATTGTACATCAAAACATCCATCACCAACCTCGTCATTTGTTAAGTCTTACCTCTTAGCAGATGATAAAATTATAATCCCCTGATCTTATGAAGACCACATGGAATCATACCCCCATCCATTTCATATCCTATAGCCAAAAATATGTTCAATAATATGAAAAATTGAGGTAAAGGCTTAGCCATCCATGAATAGGGAATTCATGAACATATATCCCTTCATCAAAATCTAGGTTGTTCAAGCTTAGGGTATAAACCTAAAACTAACAATGAACCTCTTGTTTCTTATCCACAACACATTTCTCTAACTCCTCTTTTTAATCCTCCCATCCTAATCACTAGAGACAATCACCAATCCTTTAATCCCTCTACAAATACCCAACACCTAAAAATGGATTGAACACTTAATTTTTTATTTGTGAAAAGATGTTCTTTCATTCTCACCCATCCCCTTTTCATTAAAAATCTACATCCCTTTAGATATAATAGATTCTTACTATCACATCCATTAATATCCTCTTCCAATCCATTCATTTAAACACTTGACCAGCTTTCTCACACATGATATAAACCAATAGTACCTATTACAAATGTGTGACCTTGGTCTACCATTACCTTTACCATTCTAGAACCATTGTCCTCCTGAGAGCCACACACTTAATAAAATTGTGGTGAATACCCTTGGGTGCCTCTTTTGACACTCTATCCAATGTCATTATCACACTCATTCCCATACCCCCATCACTCCACTAGTGATTCTTAAATTCTTGAGAGTTCTCAATAGAGTGGAACCATTTTATGCACACACACACACACACACACACATATCAAAAATATAAAATATTAAAATCCACATCATGAATCTCTTTAGGGGTGTTTCCATAGAATCTATGTGGCTATGGACACTGGGCATTTGCGATAGAGAGCAATATTGTGAAAAGAATCATACGTATTTCCATCGGGGCTATGGATGTCTGGCTGGAAGTGGAGCAATGCATGGATTAACCTTCCCTTCACCTTCCATCAACCTACTTGACTTAATCACTCCCTATACATTGGCTATTTTGTCTTTATATAGTACTGTTAAGTCTTCACTTCAATCAGTAATTAAAATCACAATCACACACACTTTGATCTTGCGAGATACATAGGGCTCGCATGTTACCAGGAATTGTTTAGACCTTGGTCACACTTATTTTTAGTCCAACTCTTTCCTTACAACATGTGCCATTAGGATCATCATTTATTCTTCATTGATGTTATTTTCCTTTTTTCCATCACATCCACATCCTTTTTCCCTTGGATCAAACATCCATGGGCAGAAAATGACCCTTTCCATATAATCCTCCTCATGTCCCTTTTTAACTATCATCATCATGGTGGGGAATCTTTACTAGCATCCGCTAGGGGCATCACACATTTTAGATACCCCTCACTTCCCATCCTACCCTACACCTAGGGGAAAATTCTAACTCATCCATCCACACAAGCCACCCTACTTTACACTTGGGGGCACACTACATCTATCCTTCAATCAAACTTCCCTATACACGGGGCATATATTATCATCTTTCAATCCCCCATGTTATCATATACCACATCGCTCATCCTATTTATCTATCTCCCATATCACATCCCACCTATCCTTCACGCCTATCAACTAATACATATTCAACATCAAACAATCCTCAACCTATCCTTCGGTCCAAAATTCTCCCATCCTCATCCTATCCTATCTAACCTATCCAATTTCCCTCAATCCCTCCCTTTCATCGTACCACTGAACATGCTTTGTGAATTATACAATAAATTCACATCCCACATTACATCCCTTCTCATCCCCATCACCTATCCAATACAAACTCTAAAAATCACAACATCCAAAAATCTCAACATCCACAATCCACTATCCCAAAATTAAAACATCGAAAAATATAAACATTAAAAATTCCAAAATCTAAAATGTAAACATCCAAAATATAAGATATCAACATCAAATAATCTAAACATCCACAATCCAATATCTAAAAATCAAAACATCCAAAAATATAAACATGCACAATCCAATATCAAAAAATCCAAACATTCACAAATCTAAACATCCACAATCCAAAATCCAAAAATTTAAACCTCTAAATATCAAAACATCCAAAAATTAAAAAAATATAAAATCTAAAAAATAACAAAAATCTAATGTGTGTGTTTTTTTTTGTTTGTTTGCTTGTATGCATTTGCATTTTGGCCGATGATATGAGACCCCTTGTTTTATTTATTTTACCTGGTCCAATGATATGAGGGCCATATTTTTTATGTACTATTTTAATCGATGATACGAGGCCAATTTTTCTAGTTTAGTAGTATTATCCAATGATATGAGGACATGGTAATTTGGCAATTACGTTAGCCCGGGTTTTATACCCTAGTACACCGTACCATATGCCACATTAATCATAATGCTAATGATGATAACACTTGGAACTTTATGGTATCACACCCCCTTCTATTATCATCATTTTTTTTTATCATCATCCACACCTCATCCTCATCATCATCAAACCAACTATCTAACCTTATCATCCCCTATCCAATCAATCATTCATCAATAAATCAATATCCACATCCAAAATCCCCACCCCTTAGCTAGGGCATATTCTAAATATCCTCTAATATAAATCCCAAATCTTCAATCCTACCCCCTTGACCATGACATCTCCCCATTTAACATCTTCAAATCCAACATATTCGAATATTCCAATCATACCCCCTTGACTAGGGAATCTCAAAGCATCTAACATCTTCAAATCCAACATCCTCAAATCTTCAAATATTACCCCCTTGACTAGGGCATATCAAAATATAACATCTTTAAATCCAATGACATAAATTGTCACCCTTGTCATACATCATTGACTAGGGAATCCTCTAATCTAATATCTCCCATCCCTTTAACCCTCTCTCCTATTCTTCTAATCTTCTATTCCTCTATTCCTCCTATCTTCTAATCCTCTAATCCTAATCCTCTGCATCCTCACATCTTCTCATCCTATCTCATCAACTCACTTAGGCATATCTTTTGAGTGGATACGTGACTCTTTCCTCCCACCTAGCCCCTCAAGGGGGCATCATATCACCATCATAATATTTCTTTTTCTTTTTCTTTAAATTGTCATTTCTCAATAATACTTTAAAGAGGGGTAAAATGTAGAAATCTAAAATGTAGACATGGTTAATTACAATTAATCTGTCCTATAAGTATCCCAACATCATCCATATAATAATTAATTGCAATATTAATTATTAGTTGATCATAATATCATCAATAATCCCTTTATCCTTCATCTAAATTTCATAATTTATCTAATATTATCATTAATCTCTTTATAATTTATCTAAATATTCCATTTCATCATTTATCCCTTTAATCCTTTATTTTATCCATTTTTAACTCTATAATAATTAATCACAAGAGTAATTATTATTATCCCATTAAAATCCCTATTAATGTTTTATAGGAATTTAACATTCCTACATCTCACCTACCACCTACCCTACACATCCCTACACCTAGTATTTCCATGTAACCTCACCCCTAATAATCATTTATTAACCTAATCTAATCCTAATCCTAATCACATCCTCACCTCTAAATCTAGAGGCTTCTATTTCTAGAAGCCTCTCTAAATTTCCCTCTTTCATATTTAAAAATTAAAATATATATCCCTCCCTCTACTAATTTTTTAATTAAATGGAAACCTCTCTCAGATTATAGAAGTATCCATTCTAGAATTCTCCATTCCTCACATGCATCCTCCACCCTTGATCTAAATCCAATATGGATTCATCCTAGCCATTGAATCCTCCACTCAACTTTAAAATTAGCTCTCCTCCATGAGAGCCAAATTAGCAAGATCATAACAAACCTTTTCCATTTTTATCACTCAATAAATCCATCATCCATATTTAATCTAATACAATCATCCAATCAATTCATCCCTCCCCAATCAAGAAATATAAGCAAGATCGAGGGAGGTTTTGTAAAAGTGAATCCAAAAATATGAAGTATTAAAATAACATCTTCAGCACGTCCAAAGCTATAAGGGAATATCATTGCAGCTAGTGGGTAAGTACAGGTATAACAATATCTTTCCCTTCTTATCATGCTCAATCTAAGGTAGGTGAATATATGTGTTATTTTTAGGATTGATTTGATTTGATCATCATCTTATATTTGCGAGACTAACACAATTTTTGTATAAAATTTCAAATCCCTACCGACAAGTGGTCATCCCAAACAAAGTTTGTATGTTTTTTCATGGCCACGTAAATACTTGGTTTTTATGTGTTAGCTACATAATGATCCATTAAATGGCCTCATGTTTTCCCTATAAAGAACACAATTGGTGTAAATTATAAGGTGGACGCATGTTAACAAGATCTTTAATCTTACTATGATCTACCTCAATACCATGTTATAGAAACTAAAAATTGCACCCTTTATCCCTGTATCATTTATCAAACAAATTCATCATTTACACTCATAAAATCACCTTATCCTAAGGCGTAACCCCTTTATCATATTTACCACACATAAATTTTCTTTCTAGAGTTGTCAAATCTATATCGAACCATCTAAAACACCACGAAATTAAAATTAAATAAAGATAAATCACATATAACCTATTTCACAATCCCCTTAACCATCACACTTCATCCCCAACAACTTAGTAGAATATTTACCCGAAGCTAAGGTTTTAACCACTTTACCCTTCCAAACCACCGAAAAACCTAGATCATTGGCGATTCGGGTAATTTCCAACAATTATAAATAATGGTTGTTATGCCATCATCTAGGATCATCAATTTTTAATCTTGATCTCTTGCTTTCAATATTGTCTTTTAGCCTCCTGTATATCATCACTTAGCACCAGAATATCAAATTTGTTGAGCTAAAAAAATACAACTTACGTATGGAAGGCGGAAGGATTGTGCACATGGACACGGGGCACACAAGAGCACGCAGAGATGATGAAACAGGGCATGCCCAAAATAGTTTGAAATAAGGACTTAGTTGTGTTGTAAATATCTCCCCCCGGGTCGATATAGACAAATAGGAGAATATAGAAATCAAAGAAGCTCAAATCCCTGACATTCCAAGGTGCACAGAAGTGGCGCACGACAATGGATGTCGACAGGGAAAATGGTGTGCCCAAGGTGCACAGAAGTGGCACATGACAATGGATGTCGATAGGGAAAATGGTGCGCCAAGGTGCACAGAAGTGGCGCATGACAATGGATGTCGACAGGGAAAATGGTGCGCCCAAGGCGCACAGAAGTGGCACACAACAATGGATGTCGATAGGGCAAATGGTGTGCCCAAGGTGCACAGAAGTGGTGCACGACAATGGATGTCGACAGGGAAAACAGTGCACCCAAGGTGCACAGAAGTGGTGCATGAAAATGGATGTCGACAGGGTAAAGGATGCACCCTTGGCGCACGGAAATGGCACATGACAATGAGTGTTGACACTAAAATGTATGCGCCAAGGTGCAGGAAAGTGGCGCACAGAAGTGAGTGTCGACAATGAAAAGGTTGCGCCCTTGGCGCACGGAAATGGTGCATGACAATGAGTGTTGACACTAAAATGTATGTGCCAAGGCGCAGGAAAGTGGCGCACAGAAGTGAGTGTCGACAATGAAAAGGTTGCGCCCTTGGCGCACGGAAATGGCGCATGACACAGAGTGTCAACAGGGAAAAAGTTGCACCTTGGTGCATGTAAGAGGATGTCGACACACACACGGATGCGCCTATGGCGCACCTTCAGGAGGCACAACATTTTGAGCACTGACAGGAAGCAGACCCTGGCGTAGATATTCAAATGGCCATAACTTTTGACTGGGAGCTTGGATTCATGCAAGGTTGGGCTTTTGGAAATTTTACGAGGTCCTCTGTCCAACTATGACTAGATATATTTAATTGGGTGAGAACAAATTCTTAAAAATGTGAAATACAGTTCGCCACTTTCTAGGTTCGCTAGGGTTCTCACCGACCACCATAATGAGATAATTAAATGCGCCAGAGGTGGTTGGGGTGGATTTCGAATTCCTCTCTTCTCCCTCTCTCATTCTTCCTATAAATTGTAAGGAGGGGCTTCTTTCTAGTGGTGGTTCATCTTTTCAGCTCTGCCCTCCCTTCTTTTTCTTCTCCAGGGTTGAAAAAATGGAGTTCGAACCTCCTCCCCTGCTCTGTAATGGCATTTTTGCCTTTTACTATTGAAATGATGTTCTGTGCAAACTTCTGAAGCAACAAAAACATGTTTTGTGATGCATCTGTCCATCCTTGCTCGTTTTTCACTTGTTTTCCTCTTGCCTCTCTTCATTGCAGGTATTTGTGCATGTTCTAATGTTCATTACAGGTCTAGAGCTGTGTTCATGGAGTTTTGGGACATTTTCTGTGTGAAATCTATCCTTGGGTTTGTGATGCGTCTGTCCATCCTTCCCATTGCTCACCTCTCCTTGTTTCATGGCAGTTTTGATAAATGTTCAACATTCTCCTTCTCTGGTGTATCACCGTTTTAGTGTAGGATTTTGCTATTTTTTTTTTCCTTTTCTCTCTCTCTCTGTCTCCTTGGCATGGTTAGATTAGGTTTAGATTAGCTTGCTTGCACTGGAATAGCTTGTGGTAGGTAGTTTAGGAGGAGGAACCATCCTCTAATCTGGAGATTCCTCTCTCATTTTACAAGTCCCACACTTGGAGAGAGGATTCAATGTTATGCAATCACACTGGATGATAATATGGTCAACCTAGAAACCTGATCAAGCATCTGTGGGAGTCTTTGTGATTTGCATCAACAAGTTGTTTTGAGATCAAGGCAAATTTTGGATGTGTAGTGAAGAATGCATTTTGTTGAAAACTTAGAGAATACACAAAGGCTATTTTGGGACTAGTAGGAGATCGAGCGCCATGCAGAGTTTTGGAGCTAATAATAGGATTATACTATAGTTGTATTATTAAATGATCTATTATTAGCGCTTGCATGCTTTTATATTCTCATGTAAGGGCGCATGGATATTATTAACATGTAGCCTATTTTTGAAGGTGTATGGGTGGTGAAGGGTAAGTCCCCACCCCTATAAATATGTATTAATTTGCACGGTTTAGAAAATATGATGTTTGAAGAGTTATGTTGTTGGTTTGTATGCGTGCATTACTCATGGTGATATTATTATGATGTATGAATATTTTGTGTTTTGTAGTATTTAATATAATGGATCTTATTGGCCAGATAATGGTGTTGTATGTAACTCAGCATGGATCTTGTATGGTAAATCTGATTATAGTGCTTGTTTAGTTATTCCTTCATAATATTATGATCTAGATCTCGGTTTATGGACCGTGGTTTAATCAATTATTTTTTATGCATATGAAATATACATTCAATCATGCTAACATCTTATACATGCATATCTAAAGAGGGACCTGGTACTCTTGCTCGCTTCGGGTGAGCGCTCAGTTTAGGATGAGTGATGTACCAACACGCCTTGGGATTTTGTAGGTATATATTAGTCTACATCATTAGTTCCATTGTGGGTACCTCTTTCTCAACTATTTTTAGGATGTTGCATGATGAAGATGTATCGATTGACCTTGGCCAAGTATTGAAGAGTGGTTAGACAATTTAGAAGAAGAGTATGCTCATAGATTTAGCACTAGACCTGATTTTAATACACGTGTGTGGGTTGAGAAGAATCGTATGACACATTATATAAGAATTTCTTCACCATATTTCCTATAGAGCTATACGAGTGGTTGGTTACTTACACATCTAAGAGGAATTGGAGGTTTCACACACTTGTTTGGACACAGGAAGAATTATAGGCCTTATATGATGCAAATCTAATTTGGACGCGCTCTATTGATGTTTAGTTTTGTGGTATTTTAAACAGCTATATTCTTGAGTATATAGTTTCCACTTACTCTTTCCCAGAAGTTATTGAGTTCTAGTTATTTTGTGAGCCCGGGGATCTTACTTGCATGGTATTCCTTTAGAAATTAAGATCTTGATCATGACCCTAGATTTGGAAGAGAAACCTATGGCTAGCTAAACCCCACCACACACAAGGGAACGAACAAGTTTGGTAAATATGGCAGACCTAGTAAGAGAGAAGAAAGGTGGCTTGAGTTAAATGAGGCACACGAGAGGGATCGATGAAGTAGCGAGAGATTATGGAAACAATGGTGTTGCGAAGAGATATTTTTGAAGGATTTGGAGATCACATAGAGGACCTAGAGCTAGAGAATATAGAACTCCCCATTTGGAAAATCATGGTAGATAACCCTCCTCGATTTAGATGATGGCACGTCGGAAGAGAGATTGTGGACCACAAGTGAGCATCCGAACCTACAGTGACCCAACCTTTGTGCATGGTTTTATAGATTATACAAAGATTTAATAGTAAATAAGCTAGTGTGGAGAGTAGATTTGCACTCGATAGAGTTAATTTGCTTTTAATTTTAGGAGTTAATCAAGTAGCGTATTCATCTATGGTGGTGCAGTTGTCATCTATGTTATTTCAAGGTCAATTTGGAGGTATAGTTTTTGGTGAATTGTTAGCACATAACACGAGTGTGTAGAACATAGGTATAACATTTGGAAGAAGCACACCTTTACAGAATGTGGGAGTCTAGTTTAGCATGACCATTGGAACACAAGAAATTAAATCCTATGGTCTCTGTTTCCTACTTCGGGAGGAGGATCAAGAGGGTCAGTGGCTTGGGCACTAGTACATCTAGTGGCTCGGAGGTAGAGAGAACACGGGAGCAAATATAGGTACTAGATCCGGTGGGCGTGGTCTACACCAGCCCTAACATATTTGTATGGATATGTCTCTTCATCTTCTAGAATATAGAGGCATTAAAGATGCAGTCGAGAACATGCATATGTGTGGGATACTATGGTGCACAAAGGGTATTACTATTCTAGAGTGCAAAACGAGTCATTTTGCAACTACATTACAAGGGTATGCACATAGTTGGTATAAAAAGTTTTGCCTCGACTAGAATTGTGTAGATTATATTATGCTCGGGGATGCTTTCTTAAAAGAATTTAAAACCCTAAGTTTGATCGGAAGAGGATCAAGGTATTCAAATACATTAAGTAGGGAACTACCGAGAGTATTTGGGGGTATGATGCTCAGCCTTCAGACCTTTTTTGAAGTTATCTTATGACATACATGCAAGCTAACATGTTGAATGGTTTGTTTGAGAAATGATTATGCCTTTTATAAGGGCACTTTCACATAAGACTTATACGAGATCCATGCGAGGAAATTGAAGCATCTCTACACATTTAGGTGGTAGGGAGTGTAGACACAAGAGTGATCCCATTCTTGGAAGCTCATATTGCAGCAATGGATAAACAGTTAGATAAATTATCAGCTAATTTGGCGCATGAGACACCTAGTGATATTTGATGTACATATTGTGAAGTAGAGCGGAATACTAAGGATATTTTTCCTCGTAAATCAGTGTGCTCCTTGTTACTAGACTATGAGATTTTTCACTTGGACCATAGTTCAATTTGGTGCCCATTGTTGCAATGTGTGATAAGAAATAATGTGTCCTGTTACTACAAGATCTGTAGGTATACTACTCATGATACTAAATATTGTAGGTTGATTGATCAGATTCATGATGCCATTGATATTGGCATATGATAGAATGGTGTTGTAAATAATTCTAAGGAGAAAAGTGAGCATCATGACCATGATCATAATGAAGGGTGCTCTAATGGAGGTTGTGGTAGAGGTCGAGGTTACCAAGGAGGATTCAGAGGCTGAGATTATGGTGGTGGAAGAAGTGATTTCCCTCGTGGAACTTGTTATACATGTAGATCCCCTAATCATTACAAGTGTGATTGTCCTCAAAAAATTGTTTTTTATTTCTATGGGAAGAACCAAAACTATGAAGAGTGCCTTGACTTGTATGAACATTTCAGAAAGAAACAAAAATAGGAGAACAAGGGCGTGAGAATGGTTAGAGTGCAATGCACCATGTAAGATTAATGGATGCCGAAGTTAGCGTCGATCCTGCGTTGGTACCTATGAATATTACTACCCACGCTCAAGATGTACATGCCTGTGGGAAGTTCCAAAATATATTCCTTCCATTACCATGGAGGAATTTCTACATGCGAAGTATCTAGACCCTATGCATCAAAAGGAGGAAAAGACTATAAGACCCTTACAGTTGGTTATGTGGATGAAAAAATAAAAATCATACACACGTGGCTCCAAAGAATTTTGACCGTAAGGATTTCTATGGATGGGATCTCATGGACACATAAATGGTGAACACATGCACACATATGAAATTATCTTGGTCTATGAAGACTCATATGGATGAGCCCTATTTTGATGTATGTGAAGAGTCATGTGTTTTGTGTAGAATGAAGAAAGTTCCCCACTTCGGACATGTGAATGTCAAGCCCACTCTCATGTCAGATGAGAAAGTAATCAATGCTTTGGTGAAGGTATTTGCATAGGTTGCTCACAGAAACATAGATAAATTGGCAAATGTTAGGGAATTGATGGATGATAACAAGGAAAAATATTGAGAGATAAAGTGCCTAACAGGAGAGAAAGAAATGGCTGAGGCAAAGGCGGAAGATTTTATTACTATGGTGAAGGAAATTAGAGATTAAATTTTAAAGGTAAGGTCACACCTGAAATAAAAGTTCCATAAAAATTTCCTTCTATGATGAATTACATATGCACACTAGTAAATTTCATAATAGATGAAGGCCCAATGAATATGCCAAAGCCTAAGGATGTAACATAATAGATGGAAAATGCCAAGGTAAGTATTGCATGTAAAATTATTGGTTATGAATTCATTTTGTAGACCTTACGGGAAGAATCAAGAAATCAGATCGGGCTTGAATATGTGCATGGCCCCCGATGTGATCATTAAGAAAAGAACCATGGCGAGAAGAAGATAAAGTCATTTAGGCACAAAAGAATGAAGCTCTTGGGCACATGGAGAGGTTAACACTAGTAAAATAGAACCGTGATGTGCTTGTTGCTGCCCAAGTCCCTAATAAGGAAAAAATTAAGGAAATTGGGAAACTCATCGTGGAGAGAATGGATGTAATGGAGGGATTGGTCTTGAGCATGGCTAATGTTCTCGTGTTCTTACTGAATGACACGGTGAGAAGATAACTCTTGATGAAATGGAAGTCATAGTTGTAGACATTCTAGATAAGAAAAATAAAGCACTAAGTGATTGGAATGCATTGGAGGCAGAGATTAAGGTTGAATATCTTGAGTTGATCATATCGGTAGAAGAGTAGAGTGTTGGATAGTTTCTCACTATTTATTCTTTTCCTTTATTTTTTTGTTTAATATTCATTATTCTTTTTCATGGAGAGAGGATTTATGACTACCCATTTTCAAGGATGGAAATGAAATTAGTGTGGGGTAATGTTGAGATGAGGAAATATAGCTTAAGTATGGAAACTCGAATTATTGGGCATGCAAAAGCACGAAGAGATACAATTAAATAGGGTGTTCCCAAAATATATTGAAATAAGGACTTAGCCATTTTGCAAATTGGGGCTAATTTTGGATATGGAGTGAAGACCATGTTTTTTTGAAGACTTGGAGAATACACAAAGGTTATTTTGGGACTAGTAGGATATCGAGCACCATGTAGAGTTTTGGAGTGAATAATATGATTAAACTACGGTTGTATTATTATATGATCTATTATTGGCTCTTACATGATTTTAGATTCTCATGTAAGGGCGCATGGCTATTATTAGCATGTAACCTATTTTTGAAGGTGCATGGTAAGTGAAGGAAATTCCCACCCCTATAAATATGTTTATTGATTTGCATGGTTTAGACAATCTGATGTTTGGTAGAGTTACGATGTTGGTTTGTACACACACATTACTCATAGTGAAATTATTATGATGTATGAAGCTTTTGTGTTTTGCGCAAGTATTTAATATAATGGATCTTATTGGGTGGATAGTGGTGTTGGATGTAACCTCAATGGATTTGGTTTATGTAAATTATCAATCTTCATCAAGTATATTCAAGGAATTTTGAAGCTCTTGTGGATCATCTTTTCACCATTCAATCCATAGACTACAATAACCATCTAGATCATATTCCGGTGAGGTTTTTGCTTCTTATAGCTCCATTTCAACCTACAGAATTATTTTATATTTTACCATCTCTTTAACATCATTTTCAGTCATCTGTTACTCTAAAATGTTTAATCAAAACTTTAAACATTTGATTTTGTTAAACTATCAAAAATCACCTAAATCGCTAGTGATTGGCCTAATCACTAGCGATTCCTATCATATTTACCTTTTATCAAATTTTATCAGTTTTCATCAAGTATCTCTTATCTGTTTTATCAAACCTATTTTGCTTCTAACATGTTTTTAAGCATGGCTCATTGTTAGATGGAAATTAGTGGTCAATCACATGAAATCACAAGCATTCACTCACTTCCAATAGTCAAACAACCTTTCTATTGGGAACAGTTTGACATCATTCATGAATTAAGTCTATATGCAATCTAGTTTCTGAAACCAAACAAGACATCGAAGATCAAATTGAATTCCTCCATGAAATCAAACAAGAAGTTATTAACTTTGGTATGATTACTTTAAATGCGTGTACAGATCGCATCCACACTTTCCTGGGCCACATTTGAAGTTGGAATAGGACTGCCATTTGATCTTGAATTCTAGTCATCTTTATCTACTATCCTTGTATCTATCTATTTTGTATTTTTATCATTTATCATTTATCCATTACAATTCACTTGATTGTTTATAAGGTAAGATGACATCCTTTGAGGAATCCTTTGGATTCTGGAATCGCATTTTTCAAGAACTCATTATCTATCTATCTAATCCATTTTGTTTAGTGTCTTTGAGCATAGGTTTCTTTCAGAGACAGGAGCTTGTACACACTTTTGGATGGAGCGCAACTTCTATCAACATCAAGCATCAACAATCATCATCTATATGTATCGTTAAACCCACGTCTTCCGAGGTTGGGTTTGTTTTTATTATTTCACTTTGTTAATTCAAGTAGAAAGGTAAAACATCTCTAAACATTCTGCATGCCAGTGGGACCTAAGTCCCTTCTTTCATTCATTCAAATTTCATATTTTTCATATCTAGTTTTTTACTTTATAATCACTAGTGATTTGGTCAATCGCTAGTGATCGTGTGAATCATCAGTGATTCATTCAATCACCGATGATTTCTCTAAATTCTTTTGATTACTCAACAATTAACCTTCTAACCCCTATTTTTCTGTTGTTTTCTATTTTTTCGCTAACTTGTTCTTGTAGGTTTTCTATTTCTAGAGGATTTTTGCTTGCTTGGATTGCTATATTGCTAAAAAATATAAAAATAATCAAAAATTACAAAAAAATTAAAAAGGAAGTGTTATTAAGGTGAGTCCTTTTCCCTTTTTTTCTTTCCATACTACATATTTTTTGTTTGTCCTCATCAAAATCAATTGTTTCTTTTGGGATTAAAATGAACATTGCATATTGCTTGATCATATAGCTTTAATTAGGAAGGTTAATTGATTGCATTCACTTGATTCTTCCCCACACATAACCAAATCACATCAAATATAAAATTTGCATCAAACACTCCTACCCAAGTGATAACTATTGGGATTTCATCACCCAATAGGGAAACTGACTTAGTTTTTGGTGAGTATAAACAACTAGTTTTCGGTATATTGGCTAAGCACCAACTCCCTTATCATTGTGGGACCATGAAGTGAGGGGTAGGCCCCAATACTAGGCCGTATCGGCACCAACACATATTTGAGCCTCTCACATACCTTAGTATATCAAGGATGCCAACCTTAAAATATTTGAAAAAACTAGCATAGCAGACAACCATTTCCTAGGACCCCATTAGCCATTTTACACATTTCATATTTTCTTAATTAATTCAAGATAATCTAAAAATTCATTCTTCTTGATTTTTCTATTGTTTGTAATCAACCCACTTAGTTATCTTTCATTTGTAGGTGATTGTGTGTTTGTTAATCATGGTACTTACAAGACAACAATCTCATGTCAAACATCTGAAAACATGTCTAGTCCATTCCAGCAATCTACACCATTACACCATCAAACCCCACAATCTCAACCAATTATAGATCCAAATCAAGAAATATCCACACCTCAATCTGAAAATCAACGAATTTGGGAGGAAGAAAATGAGTGTTATAATGAAAGTATCTAAAAATTCCTTTTAGATTCCACACACCTACTCCATCATCAAAGATCTCATCTATCTCAGAAAAAAGAGTTAGAACCACCACATTCTCCTAGCTCTCAATCTGCATCATCTAAAATCCCTTGATCCTCCTAGTCCTCACTTCTTTTGATGGTGGGGATCCCATCTTTTTAGAGATTTTAGATTCAAACCCCGTGGCCTTAATGCTTACCTTAGCTATAGGGGTGTCCAACTTCAACCATCAATACTTGAACCACCTCCGTATGTTCTTGATCCTTCGTGTGGTTTTTCCCATCTTATTGACCCAACTCAGAACCCGTCATTCAACAATTACATCCATATCCACCTCATACTCAACCCAAAACATCTAATGTTGTGTCTTCCATTCCTATTTTTGGTCTTCATATGATTTCTTCTCAAGACACGTCCACTCAACAACCTACATCTTCACCTGATCCTTCCACTGGTTCCACACCTCTTCAAAAAAATCCTAATGCTTCCTCATCTACTCCTCCAACATCCTTGGCCATTCAAACACCTCCAGTAAGTTTTTTTTCATTTCTATCACTATATCTCAGCCACCACCTTCTCAACAAAAAAACACCAACCCCATCAAAACATCACTATGTCCATTCCTGCATCCATCCCTCTAGTCAACACTAGTGTTATTGCTAGCACCCACCCATTTCTTTATCATCTTCTACCCTCTTATCTCACAACATGTACCTCAACCCTCACAACCACTCATTTCCATACCCCAATCTATTCCTATTCATAATATCCCACAACAAGCACCATCCTTTTGCTTCTTCTATACACTTCCAACAACTCACTCACTTATTCACAACCCCTTACCTATACATTTTTCCCTTCCAACATATCCCCCAACCATCACAACCTCTTATTAACACATCTATTCCATCCCCTATCAATATATGTACAACCATCACAACCCTTAGTGTCTCAATCCACTTACAATATCCCCACTAACATTCCTTATCAACAAAATATTCCTTATCAACAAAATATCCCTTTATCAGTAAGAATATCCTCAACAGTATAATTATACCCATAGCCTAGCCAATTTTCATTCAATCAACCTGGCTCATCCTTATAACAACCATCACAACTAGACCCCCTTCAATCTCTCATGAACAAAATATCCAACCTCGAAGCCACTTCCTCAGGTCCTAAGAATGTGCTCTCCTATGAACAAATCTGCAATGAGCCCATTCACCCCTCAAGTACCTTACAAAGCATATCCACCTCACTGGGAACTTCTGAAGTTTATCAAATTATATAGTAAAGAAGATCCCCAACAACACATTCATTCTTTTCACCATGCTTGTTATCTCATAGCCACATGACCAAGATCTAATGTTGAGGATTTCCTCATGTCCCTTGTTAGTCCTACCCTAGATTGGTACAATAACATCCCTCAGTATTCCCTTTTCTCATTCACACAACTCATAACTCTTCTAGAGAACTTTATCTATAAACATCACCCGTAAAATCACCATGATGACCTTTATACCATTAAACAATTTGAAGATGAATCCATAGCTGATTTTGTTTCCCATTAGAGGGGTATAATCAATCAGTTATCCTTTTTCATTACCACAAACCAAATTAATTGAATTATTTTTTCATTCATGCACTAAAAACATCTCATCCACACTTCAAATATCCAATCATTCCAGACATTTGATGAAGCTTTCACCATGGCCCATAAATTAGAATTGTGAGCCCTCGAAGAAGGAAGAGTTAAACTATGACCTAAGAAGCCAAAATCAACTTTTCATCTAAATCATCCTCAATCCTGAAAAGTCCAAATCATCAGCCAACATCATAGTCATCAAATCCACTCCTAAGGAAAAATCCACTACCAAGCATTCTCATCCACAAACGTAGTTACACACCCATCGAGAGACCTATATATAGTACAGTCTTTGGATAAACTCCTCATCTACTAATATGATCTCTCTTCCCATCCATCCATCCCATGACACATATGTATCTAAGCCCTCTTGGTATAGGGATAATGATTATTGTAAATACCATAGGGTTAAGGGACACAACATTAAAAGGTTTCACTCATTCCACAATGCCTTCAAGATTTATCGATAAAGGTGAACTCCATTTAGACAATCCAAATGCACCCCAAAATCAAAATCTCTTGATGTTTAAACAACCTTTCTCGAATCACTCTCCATCCACCGATCAACCACAAGCAAACAATGTTCACATTCATCATACCATCAATACTTATCAATAAGACTATACCTACCCCAAAATCTTATCTACATCCATTGACGACCAACATCTACATCTATTGAATCTCAATCCACAACCACCGAGTCTACACCCTAAAAAAATACTTCATAAAATCTACCCTCATCTTTAAATCTACATCCACATCATCCACCTCCTCAAGATGCTTCTAAACCCACATATGATAAAAATTAGAAACACCCCCTAAGCCTATCATTGAAGATAAACCCTCCACATCTACTACCTCAACATCCACACCTAGCTCATCTAAGAAAACCATGAAGGACCTAAAAAAAACCATTGTCCAAGTCTTTAAAATCCCCTATTATGCCTTCATAGATCATAGCTTATACCATTTACGTGACCCTCAAACCTTCATCCCACCCCCTTCTAAGAAGGTCACTATCATCTCAACTCCAAAACCAACCCATCAAGCTTCTATATTGGGTCCTTGTCCCTCATCCATCACACCATCTAAGAATCCTCCTTGACAGATGACTAAATAGACCACTTCCAAGGCCATGTCTCACCCAAACATCAAATCAAAAGAGACCCCTTCACCATCCACATCTACACCTAAGGGGCGTTATGTGACCATCCTAGATGACCTCCTTCAACAATCACTCATAACATTACCACCTCCTAAACCATCAACCCTCGAGGATGGAATCCCTCTTGGTATGATTCAATGTCTCTTGTGAATATCATAGGACATAAGGACATTTATATAAGGACTAAAATCCTTTCATTTAATTTCTAAGAAAATTCAAACCTAGATCCTTCCTTCCTTAGAACCACACACAAAACCAACATCTCCACCATTATCCAAATCCAAAGAATCCACATCCAAAATTTCTCCTCATTAAGTCGATGTTGTTCACATAACTACCTGCTCACATGAAACTACAATAATGATTCATCAGAACCAAAAGAAATCCAAAAGTTTTTATAGCCTATACCCCCACCTCTTGAGCTAATTATTTCCATCTAAAAACCTAAAATATCCATCTCTATAGCTCCAAATCATCCAATCAAACCACGTCATCTAAAGATAAGGTTTCGATACTTGTTACACCTCCTTCATCCACCACAGTATAAAAGGTCATTATCAAACAAGTTACACCAAGACTCCCATCAAGATGTCACTTTATGAGTTGGTTCAAACATCACCTTCCCATAAACAAGCCATGATGAAGCCCTCCAATCAATATCAGTACCGGAAGATGACCCCCTCTCTTTCACAAAATTTATAGGTCCCTTAAAGCATCTACCATCATATCATTTGAGTCATCTGAAATACCTTCACTTAGACTAGAAGACCATGAACTTACCACTCTTTATCACCACTCAAATCAATGATGTCCTCATTAAGAGGGTCATGATTGATGGAGGCACAACTATTAACATCATATCATCCATTACCTTTAATCAAACTTAAATTACCTCACACCATCATTTCTCAAACTCTAGTTTTTTGAGCCTTCAATGATATATATTGCACCACCCACATTAGGCACCATTATCTTACCTCTTAAAGTTGATGTTAAAACCTTACCAAAATCTTCTACATCATAAAGGAGAGTTCCAATACAACATGTTATTAGGATGACCTTGGATATGCACTATGTATGTGTGTTCCTTCTACACTCTTCACCGATGTCTTAAATACAAACATGAAGGTCAAACATTCACCATCCCTACAGATCCAAATCCCTTCACCGATTGTAACATGACATATCACCCAAACAACGTTCTCATACCTAAATCTACATCTGAATCTTTTGATGAAGCATCTACTAGCATAACCATCCCTTCATCCAAACTACCAGATGATTCTTCCCTTGGTGACGTTATGCAATGCCTCACACTAGGGGAGTATCACCTCCTCATGCTTAACTCCATACCCACACCTAAGATGTATGGATCATCCCGAAAATAACCCATGTACGAGCCTGATGTAGGAGATGTTATCTCCTATGGTCCCGCATATCTAAAAACAAACCTCATCTATGGGGGACTGATATCCCTTCATCTCAATCCATTGAACAACATCATGCCATGCCCTTTTCATCATATTTTCAATCTTTATATAATCAAAATTTTTCTCAAATGTATCTTCACCATTATGCCTGGAAAGGTTTTGCTTTGGGTGTTATGAATAAGGAATACATGACTTAATCATCCAACATTCTCTTAAACCACATGAAAAATATGGTCTAGGATATAAAACACCCACTACCGAACTCACCCGAACAAACCACATCCATACACATCACTAAATTTGAACCATCACCATCCACCAAGTTAGATGATCCCATGGATATTAATGACACCATATCCATCCCACCTAAATTTTTTTTTAGTCAATACTATTTCCTTAGGACCCTTAACTTATCAATCCAATCACATCACCAAACAAATTCCTCTCTCATTTGGCCAAAATGATTGAAGAAGATTCACCCACCATCGATATCCTTCAATGTCATGATGATCAAGACATCCTTTCTCATATGGGAGTAGAGGATCACTTCCTTCAGAAATCCCTACCACCAACACATCAACCCTTCTTAATGAATCCACCATCAACATTAACTTAGGAACCCCAAGAACCCCATATAGTTAAATTTGGTCAATCATTAAACCCACAAGAACTAGATGATTTCACCACCTTCTTATCAAAATAAAAACCAAGCATTTCCTGGTCATATAATGATATGTCTGGTATCGATCCTAATATCATCATACATAACATCATCACCTATCCAATGCCAATCCCATTAAATAAAAAGCTTTGTAGGATGCATCCCCACATGGCTCTCCTTATTAAAAAGAATATTTGCAATTTTTTTTATCTACTAACTTCATCATACCCATGAATATCCACAATGGGTCTCTAACATCATTCCCATAACCAAAGCCTCAGGAAAGTTACATATCTGTACTGATTTTGGGATCTCAATATTGCATGTCCTAAAGATGATTTTCCCCTTCCAAACATCGATCAACTCATCAACCTAAAAGCTAGCCACAAAATCTCTCCCTCATGGATGGATTTTCTAGTTATAATCAAATCCTCATCGCTACCGATGATCAACATAAAACATCCTTTATCACCCCTTGGGGAACCTTCTACTACCACATTATGCCTTTTGGTCTTAAAAATTCAGGAGCCACTTATCAATGCCTATGACCTATATCTTTCATGATCTCATCCACAAAACTATCAAAGACTATGTTGATGATCTCTTAGGAAAATATAAATGACACAAAGATCATCTTGTCATCCTTGAATCCATCTTTACTCACCTTATTCAATATTTCCTTCATCTTAATCCTACAAAGTGTGTCTTTGGTGTTCTCACTTGGAAAAATTTTTAGGATTCATCATATCTATCTGAGGTATTGAAGTGGACCCATCCAAGGTTAAAGAAATCATCAAAATGCCTCCCCATCCAATCTTAAAAATAATGTATATTTCAAGGTAAATTACAATCCATTTGATGTTTTATATCACAAATTTCTGATCATTGTCAACCATTTCATCATCTTCTCCACAAGGATGTAAATTTCAATGGGATTCTGATTTCAAAGGCCTTTGATGAACTTAAACATTACCTTCTATCACCACCTATTCTTACACCACCTCGTGAGGGGGATCCATTCTATTTATACATATCTACTTTAGAACATGCCTTAGGAGCTATGATTTCTCACCATGATAACCAAGGTCATGAACATGTCATATATTATATCAGTCACACACTTCATGATTATGAAACTCATTACACCAAAGCTAAAAAACTATGTTGTGCCTTATACTTTTCACCACTTCTAAACTACATCATTATCTCCTTAATCACAAGACTATGTGTCATTACTAGCTTCAATCCACTTAAAACCATGCACTCTAAACCATATCACAATGACCGTATAACTTGATGGCTTATGCTTATGACTTGAGTTTGACCTTGAGTTCATATCACATAAATCTATCAAAGCTAGGCTATATGCAAATCACTTTTGATGCACCCCTTCCGATAATCAACTTCCTCATGAATACTTTCCAGATGAATCAATTAACCATGTCGATGAACATGAATTCATCCTATCAAAATGACCCTCTTCTTTGATGGATCTAAATGCTCGCAAGGGGGAGGGGCCTGGTGTTATTATCATACCACCCTGGGGTATTCCTATTCCACTATCATTTAAACTTAACTTTGAATGCACTAATAACATGGTACAGAGTATGAAGCTTTAATCATGGGCCTTACGACCACTATTCTCCTAGGTGTTCACATCTTAGAAATCTATGGAGACTCACAACTTGTCATCAATCAAGTCAAAGGAGAATATCAATGTAAAAATGAAATCTTACAGAAATATAAATTTGTTGTTGATTTTCTCCTCAAACCTTTGATCATTATACCATCCAAACCATCCCATGATCCTCTAACAAGTTTACAGACACTATGGCCTCTTTAGGATCCTCATTCCCCTAGAAACTAAAGAATCAAAAGATAACACTAAAGTATCCATGGTTGTTCAAATGATTAGATCATCCCTCACATCAAAATCAACTTCCCTCTATCAACGTCATTGAAGATAATCCAATATGACTTGTGGTATTCTCAAATCTATGACTATCTTTTGAATCTAAAATCCCTTTGACTTATCATGAAACACTAAATGATCATTTCTTCAATGCCACCCACTTTGTCATCATAGGTGGTATCCTCTATAAATGTGGCTTTTGATGGTCTTTTATTAAGATGCCTTAAATCTCATGAATCAATCAAAGCAATCAAAGAAGTCCATGATGGTATTTGTGGAGGTCATTTTAGTGGAAATGTCATCACTAAACGTGTCTTATGGCTAGGGTACTACTGGCCTACTATCAATCAGGATTATTGTGCATACGTTAAGAAATGTCAAATTTCAACTACATTCAAGATCTCATCCATGTCCCCATTCAAGCATTACAACCCGCTCAAGACTTATGGCCTTTTTCTCAATGGGGTTAGATCTCATTAGTACTATCAATCCTAAATCATCTCAACAACATCATTCCATTATCACAACTACTAAATATTTCACTAAATGGGTTGAAGTTATCCCTTTAACCTCAACTAAATTAGGACCTATTACCAACTTCATATATCAATACATCATATGTCATTTTGGTGTTCCACATAAACTTATCACAGAAAATGGAAAATATTTTAAAAACAAATAACTTAAGAAACTTTGTGACACATTCAACATCAAACTCAATTTCTCATCACCATATTATCCTCAAGAAAATGGACAGGATGAAGCCTCTAACAAAACACTCATTAAAATCCTTATGAAAATAGTAGATGACACGTAGGAAGGAATTGGCATCTCCAAATCCCATTTTCTCTTTGGGATTATCGAACTAGCATCCATACTCCTATAGGTGCTACCCTTTTCACTTGTCTATAGATCTGAGGCTGTCCTACCCCTCAAAGTCCAAATTCCTTCACTTCATGTATCTCTTAAGGATTTCATTCCCGATGAAGAATATCGACAAGACCACTTAGCACAACTTGAATTATTAGATGAAAAACACCTCATGGCCCTGGAACATCATCAAGTCTATCAAGAATGTGTCAAACGAGCCTATAATAAACATGTAAAAGAACATGACTTTAAAATTGGTGATCTTGTTCTCAAATAAAATAAAAATGTCACTACATTAGAATGGAGTAAACGTGGAAATTTTTCCCCTAATTAGATCGGTCCATACATCATCACTCATAAGTATGGGTCGGGAGCATATCGCCTTGCCTCCCTTGATGGTGAACCTAAAAAGGAACCTTTGAATGCCTTGCACTTGGCATTTCTATTGTTAAATGATTGATCATCATGACAATAGTTATATCCAACATCTTATCCCATCATCAACCATCCATCTTATCATAGTAATGATTTGAAAGCATGTGGTTATTTCCATCACTATCCTTAATACACCTTAAAGATGAGCACCATGACTCTATTCATCACATATTTCACTATGGAAAAGTTCCTCCTTCACAAGAACCCTGCAATCATTACATTCACCTACCTTGTACAAAAAAAACATGTCATGGGGCACATATGTGTAGGTCATGTACACATCTTCTCCCCTCCTTCAAAATGGTCTATTAGGGTCTTTCCCTCAGCTCAAAATAAATTCAAAAATATCTATGGATGCTCTTTATCAAAAAAAAAATAAAATAGACTGATCCCTCGAAGGAAAACTATTCAAAAATTACATCAAAATCATATTATCAAAATAAACAAATTGATCCCTAAAGGACAACTACCATTAAAATCATAGACCGATCCCTCAAAGGATGACTATATTGTAAAAATAAAAATAAAAAATGTAGACCATACCCTCGAAGGATGCTACCATGTAAAAAGGCTTCCCGCATCGATCATCCTTAAAAAAAATAAAAATATCAAAAAATCATCCTAGGAAAGCTTTCCACGCATCAGCTTTCCCATCAAAGAAAACTTCCCGCATCGATCAGTTTGCATCAAAATAAAATATGTAAAGCTAGGGCATTTCTCTATGAACCATTGAAAAGGAGAACCCTCTTCCCATGTTGATCTACACATACACAAACCCCCTTTCATGTCCTAGGAAGGTACAACCACATCATTCCATCTCCTTTGATTAAGATCTTGTGTAACTACCCATTGATAATCTCATTTAATATTTATTGATTAAGGCTAAAGTGCAAGTGCTTTCACATTTCTATACCCATCACATATGTATCAAATCCATATCAAAGAAATCATTTCATTTTTACTCCTATCTCATTAGTTACATTTTGATAAAAATTATCATAAAGATCACAATTTAGTCACAACACACGTAATCATCAAATCCATATTTCACATCTTTCATACCCCATTAATATACTCAACATTTTAATCATATAAATCACATTTTCCCATCATCATATAAATTAACATCAAAATTGATTTACATCACATTCACAACATAAACATATCAACATACATCATCAACACATGAAAATTAAACAAGATAAACCACAACCTCCACATCATCATACATATATAATCAAAATCTAAATCATTCAAAGATTCTAAGTACATCATATAAAACGAAGGCTTCACAAATAGTCGTATACATCAAGTCTCCTAAAACAAATACATATCATCTCTATCCAGTAAAATGGATATCATCTATAAACTCACTAACTCAAATAACACTCCCAGCACCACCCTGGTCTCCCTCACCACCACTAGCTCCTCTATCACCACTAGATCCTCCATCTGGTCTCCTAGGTGGCTGACCCACACTACCTACACTCGCACTAGGTGTTGCTCCTCTATGCGCTAGATGATCAAATAAAAGTAGTATTTGAAAAATATGTATAACCATATCCTCATAATGCCAAATCTATACACAAAAGTGATAATGATTTACATTGACCATACCCATGCCCCCATTGGATGCTAGCATGTGCAGTGTAAGAGCTGTCAACTCTAAACCTAGATATAGAAGACCCCATGATACCTAAGGCCTTCTTCAAAGTATCCCACTACGATGGTATTGGTCTCGATCTGAAATAGCCTAAGTCAACTCAATCCTCGAGCCCATCCCCTCCTATCACTGCATTATCTCTCTCCACAATCAATTCATCCAAGACACCCATGAGGTCATCCCTCTCTCTCCTAAAACTATCCCTCTCTACCACCATTGTGGCCTTCTCGTCCATCAATTTGCTACTACAAAGCTAGAAGATTCCATCTACATCCTTCCTCCTCCTCCTCATCATCATCACTCACATAAACCACCTCATGCTCCCTCAACTTGAGCATGCACTCTCCTCACTTGTTGTACTACTCGATCCCTCTCTCAAATTCTCTAAATGCTTAAGTCCACCAAGGTCCATACTCAGTGTAACCCCTGCATCATCAATAGGCATTATATCCCTTTCATCATTTGGGCCCATGGCCCCACACCCCTCAACAACGATAAAATTTATACCAATTGATGCCTTGGGAGTCTATGTATCTCCCTCCTCTTGTCTATACTTCACCAGCTCCTCGGGAACATCTTAAACCAATCCAAAATTTCATCTAACATGACTGAACCAAACTATATCATACTCACCCCCTCTCCTCACCTACCCATGTATCTTATTGTGTGCTAGTAAATTCGTGCTCATACTGGGCCACTCATGAAAATATAAGTATGGTCTCCAAATGACATCTCCCATCATGTAGTCCTATCACCATATCCCTATAATAACTCACCTTCCTCTTCCTCTTTGATCTACCCATATCCTATCTATACCTCATAAACCTTACATGCCTATTGGTTATCCCCCATGGTAATCCCTGTTGCTGAGAAATGGATATATGCTCATATGCCCAACAATGTAACAAGAAATAAATATCAATCCCATACCTCTTGTGAGCCTTCTAGGCCCATAAATCTCGATATGTGTGAGAAAGTAAAGTGGGTGCCCAATCAAACACTATCCATCTCTCCATCATCTCTACTACCACCCCTATCATCATCTAAGGAAACCTACCTCCTCCAAAATCAGGTAGGGAAAAACATGATATGCCATCATCATCATAGTCATCCTAGTACATCCCTCTCTCGATGGAAGATATAAATCTTGATATGAAAAACCTCTAGAAACATACTTCACAATAATCCACCTCATCCTTGTATAACCTCCTCATAACATCCAATCTCTCAAACTCATCAATAGTATATATGTCCTCTCCTCGGACCGGTAGTCTCATGATCTAATGCACATCCTCCAATGTAATAGTCATCTCTCCCGTGGGTAACCAAAAAGTGCAGGTGGAAGGATTCCACCTCTCCATCAATGCTAACATAAATCCCCAACATCTATGTACTCTCCTATAATACCTCATACCTCCAAACCCATTGCCTCACATGCTCCCAATCCTCATCCGACATGTCATTTCTCACCTCATCTAAAATGATAGGGATCTTGTCACGGATCGTCAACTTCACATCCACCTACATAGAAAAAAACATAAACAAACATTATAACACATATCATCATCAAAGCATTCAAATTTTTTATAAAACCTAAGGATTGCTACTCAAAAACATCAATTGTAACTTTACAACTCGAATCACCGGTGATTCATCTCAATCGTTAATGATCACATGAATCGATGGTAATACCTATGATTCCCACATTTGAAATCTGTACACTACCATATTCAACAAAATTCCTAAAATCTATCAAAAACAATCAAAATTCAAATAAAAAGAAAACAATCAATATTACCTATTCTTGAGTAGGTTTTTGTTGCTTGTTAGAAGATGCCTTTTCACTTAATCACATTTTTATCACTCCTTAATTGCACTCATAGTTGTGTGGGTTCATTGAAAAAATGAATTGTTCACCGCCAAAACCTCCATTTATAGACCCCAAATTGCTTATACCCTTATCATCGACTATTTTTCCAATCGTCAGAGATTCATCCAAAATCACCCGCGATTAGTGTAATCGCTAGAGTTTCATCCTTATTTACACACCTATCAATATTTTTTCAAAATCAAACACTTTATCACCTTTTTCAAAGCATGTTTCCTCCTTCAAAGGACCCTAATCCTTGAATTATTAAACATCAAAAAAATAAATCAACCTCGGGATATGTCATACGTCTATGGGACATGAGCCCTCCAGCTCCCATTCATGTGACTTCCTTGTCATTACATATTTCCTTCACAGATCACATTTCCATAGGAATTGAACCATTTAGTTCCCCTATCACTTGATCCCATGGTAACATACCTTGTTTTGGTACCCCTTCAGACTAGGGAAACTTTTTTAACAAAACACATGTCATATTTGTCAAACCAACCTATCAAAATTGTGTTCCTTACATTGCCTTGCAGTCACCCCATTTTGTGGGGGGGTCACCCATAAAAATCAACTCGTTGTTATTTTTTTCTAGCACTTTGCCAACATCAAACTACTAGACAAAAGGGGAAAATGTAGACACCAAAAAATTGCACCCTTCATCCCCTTTATCATTTATTAATCCAATTCATCATTTACACTCATAAAATCACCTTATCCTAAGTCATAACCCCTTTATCATATTTACCACATGTAAATATCCTTTCTACAACTATCAAATCTACATCTAACCATCTAAAACCACCCTAAAATAAAAATTAAATAAAGAAAAATCACATATAACCTATTTCACAACCCCCTTAACCATCACACCTCATCCCCAACAACTTAGAAAACTATTTACCCAAATCCAAAAATAAACAACTCCATTTGGATGTGGTTTTAACCACTTTACCCTTCCAAACCCCGAAAAAACTGGATCGCCAACGATTATAAATAGTAGTGTTTTGCCATCATCCAAGATCCTTAGTTTTGAATCTCAAGCTCTTACTTTCATTATTGTATTTCAGCCTCCTGCATATCATCACTTAGAACTAGAATATCAAATCCATCACTGAGCATCATTATCAATCTTCATCAAGTATTTTCAAGGCATTTTAAAGCTCTGTGGATCATATTTTCACCATTCAACCTACAAAATGCACTAACCATCCAGATCATCTTCCAATGAGGTTTGAGGCTTCTTTTAGCTCCATTTCAACCTCTAGGTATTCCTTTTATGTTTTACCATCTCTTTAACATCATTTTCAATCATCTATTACTATGAAACATCAATCAAAATATTCAAACATTTGATTTGTTAAATTTTCAAAAATCACTTGAATCGCTAGTGATTGACCTAATCACCAATGATTCCTATCAAGATTTACCTTTTATCAACTTTTATCATTTTTCATCAAGTATATCTTATCTTTTTTATCAAACATGTTGTTTCTAACATGTTCTTAAGCATGGCTCATTGTTAGATAGAAATTGGTGGTCAATCACATGAAATTACTAGCATACATTCACTTTTAATAGTCAAACAACCTTTCTACTAGTGATTAACTAAAATTAACAAAAATGGGAAACATAATAATAGTTATTCTAATATAGGACAAAAATGTTGTAAATAAATGCAATAAAGTAATGTGAAGTGACTAAAATTATTAAAATGATTGAACTAGTAGAAATAAAACCCTAATATGTAAGAGGAAGGTAAGGAATGAACTCAGTTGATTTTAGATGATCGCCGTAAGGTGTCACTGGAGTCGACAAAAAATGCATAAGATAGAACAACTACATAGAGTTCTTGAAAAGAGTGGATCTAGAAGATCTGATTAGACTGGAGTGCCTAGAAGGGTATTGGGGCACCCCGGGGTGCCTTGGTATCGAAGAATAGGTGTCTTGGTATCTCAAAAATATTAGAACTTGGTTCTTTCTAGGTCAAAATTATCTATGTAACCTTCACTTCTGTTACAATGGATTCATCTAGCGTGTTAAATGTACCGAATATATCAAGATGAATTTGAAGACTGTAGGAGACAAGAGAAGTATCAAAACCCTAAAAATAAAAGATGCAAATGAATGGGTTGGACTGACCTTAGATTCCACAACAATGGGCTTACTAAACTGAGTATTGCACTACATTTTGGATGCAAATTTAGTTCTTGTGTGTGTGTATGTTGTTCCCTATGGGATCTTATGTTAGTTACACTTTGTAAACTAGCGAGCAATAACTAAATGTAGAAAATGTAATAGTATGTGTGAATGGAATAGAATAGAATCCATCCCCGATGAAGTGTTTATTAATGCAGATATCATAAAGTAATGCATGGAAGTATATCCTAGCCTTGATGCATGGAAGTATTTGGATGCAAATGATGTAATTGATGTAACTCTAGATGGAGTGATACTAGTAAGTGACGTTAGGACTGTCATTATGGTCTCATAACTTTATATTTATAGGGTTCTCTTTCTCTAATTTCATAATTAATATCAACATGGCTAAGTAGGAAAATGATAAGGATGAAAAATGGCTAGAAAGAACCCAAAATGTGGTGGAAAAGTAAACAAGGATCGGGCGCTCCGGGTGGGATCGGGGTGCCCAAGTACGGGTTTGGTTGCCCCATTTTAGGCTAAAATGATGGGAAAGTTCCGAAATAGATGGGTATGTATATAAAAATGTGTAGGAATGAAGAAATAAAAAGTAAAACAAGATGGCCAAAAGGTGGGATTAATTATTACTTTCTTCACTTAAGAACCTTTTAAATAGTAGTATGAGATCGGGCTAAATAATTCCTAAAGTGCATGATTTTGTGATTACATTTAACCCCGCTTTATGTTGGTGATTAGAAAGCTTCGTAACATAAAGTAGATAGAGATGCATACCTGATATCCATGTAGAGTGTAGTAGAAAACATGCCAAAAGACTAGACAAAATCATGGAATGATAAAAATATGGAGGAGCATGGAAACTATAGATGAAAAATGCACATAGAAAAAGTGATGAGAGTGAACCTAGGGTGGAACACATGTGTAGTTGTTGCAGTGTGTAGTGTACCTACATGGTTAGTAAGGCATGTGCCTATCAAAAATTTTGTTTTTGTCATCTTCGTTGGTGTCGTTGCCCCTAATTTGACTTCTTATTTCTCATACGGATGGACTTGCAAGGAGAAAATGATCAATTAGTCAAATATGTATGTATGTAAAATATGCATGTGTAAAATATGAAAATGTAAAATACACAAAATGAAAAGTGTAAATGGAACATGCGCTTTGATCCATTTTGATAAAAGGGTGTAGAAGGATATCTTGTATTGATGCGAGTTTTGGGCAATCTAATGCCACCTTGGCTAAAGAAGTGTAGGGAGGAAATGTTATGTTTCCCCCAACCTTTGACTACTTATACTAAAATATGTGTGAAGATATATCTATAATGTCTTGGTTTTTTGGGTGATCTGATGCCACTGGCCAAAGTAGTGTAAAGAGGCATGCCCACTATAACCTCTAAGCATGTAACTGCTTCCCATAAATGCTAAGGACACCATGTCTTATAAAATCCATTGTGTATGGGGTTTGTAGAATTTTTGAACCCACTTGTTGTATGTAAACCCACAATACTAAGGGCAGAAATTGCATTCTACTAAATCGATGTAAATATGTTGTGTTATTATGTAAACCCTCAATGATGCCCCCCTCTTTGGAAGCACATACGGCGTCACCGATAGGAGAATGCAGACCCAAAAGAGGACCTACCGCACTCTAAACTTTGTAACTCTTCCCTGCAGAGGGAAAGGGGGTGTGGTTGGTAGAAAAAAAGGTGTGCACAAACAAGGATGGCTAGCCAAAACAAGTGTTAGTCCAAAAACACATGCATGTAATAACAAAAGTGTAAAAGACACAGACAATGTAAGAACTACCAAGAATAGTAGTGTAAACACATAAGAAACAAGGAAGTCATACAAAGCGAATTGCAAATGGGACATAAATCATGATGTTGTAAGACACACAAGGCCATCATGGCCATAAACAAAAAATAAGTGTGCACACAAAGATAAGGAAAATCCACATACGGTGGAAAACAAAAGGAAAGAAGTAGAGATAAACAAACAAGTAGTCATGGAAAAATGTAATCTGCAAAACAATTACTTCACATGGAAAACCCAATACCATGTTAGAGTAATAACCAATATGTAAAATTGTGTATGATCGAGTAATGAAATATGCTAAGCTGCAAAATGAAGCAATAACACCTATACGATACGAATGTGGATGCCCTCAATGACCAGTATAGGAAGTGTAGAAGGTGAGCATCAGTATTATATGTAAGAGTCTTGTATCTACGATCACACTAAACACATGTGTGAATACACATGTGTGTATGATATAGATAATGAAATATGATAAACCAATCTAACAAGTGTAGTAAAGTGATCATGAAAAACACTAGCAAACAAGAATAAATGCCCCCAAGAAAATGGATTATGTTGTGGATGGGTGGAATGGAATACAAAATGTAATGATAGGAGTATTATGCCCCCAAGTGGATGGAAGTGTATGAAATGAGGCTCATCCCCACCGTAGTCGTCTAAAATGAACCGTAAATGAGAGTGTGTCATCGGGAAATGGTCGAGTAGTGTTTTGTTGTGTCTAGCGCACTGTGATGAGGGTGTCTATGTAATGGTGATTAGATGTGACATGTAGAAAGGTTTTGTGTGAACCCTATAGCCAAAGCATATATCACGGCTTGTTGAATAGGTGAGTGATGATGTATCCCTAAGTGTATATCACTACGAGATGAAAGGATTAGTGATTATTTATCACTAAGTGTATATCACTACATGATGAATGAAGGGAGTGGTGATACAACACAAGGTGAATATAAGAACAAAATGATAGAATAGATGATCATTTATCCTAAAGTGTACGTCACTACATGATGATAGAAATAGGTGATGATTTATCCTAATGTGTATGTCACTACATGATGGTGGAAATAGGTGATGATTTAGCCAAAAGCATATGTCACTAGCCTAAGAATGTCGCATGATGAAATGTCACATGGTAAGTGTAAGGTCCATTTGATTGGGAAAACCTCGGCAGTAAAGTATGGATCAAGGAACTAAAGTGTGCCATAGGGTAGTGAGCGCAGTGTGTAGATGACAGTGTAGCATATATGACCATGTGATGAGTAGAATTTGTAAATGCACATAGTAGAAAATGTAATGTAAGATGTGTAGGGTGTGTAGGATGTATACTATGTAATGTTTGAAATGAAATAATAGGTGTAGATAGAAATGGAATATGTAATGATAAAATGTAAATCTATACTCATATGGAATGTAACCTAGTGCAATGTGTATAATATATGTATAAATGCATAGTTTATGATGTTACTACGTATAGGTTATGCATGGATAGTCTAATAAGGTATGTAATGTGTAGAATGACCTAGGTATTATGCAAGATGCATGTAGAATAATGGTATAATGTAGACTAAGTGTAGTATGTATAATATATATGATGTAAAAATGTTCCATGTGAAATAGCCTAATTTTGTATATAATGCATATAATGACTAATATGTGCATGATGAGAATGTAGTATAATGTAACATGTATACTAAGTGTAGAATGGATGGTGTATGATGTGTAATGTGTGTGATAAAGTATAAATGTGTACTTCCTATAGTGTAGTGTGTGAGGTTTAGTGTAATGGTGATCCCTAAATAGTCAAGTGTGAACCGAAGCACATGAGTGCATCATCAGGTAATGATGGTGTTATGACATGTGATATGATAGGTCTATATGAAAGGATAATAAATGATAACTATGAAAAAATGTGATGTAAGAATTATGTAACCATGCAAAAACATGAAGGGGTAAAGTGCGTGATGTGCTATACCCCCCTAAGTAGGTGCACTAACCAATGAGAGTGAAAGGGGAAGGTCCTCCATCAGACTTCTATGAGGAGGAATGCGTAGATCCATAATCTAAAAGTAGTGGTATAGAAGCTAAATGTGAAGATGATGAATGAAATCCATATGCATTTGAAGGATGAGTATAAGATGAATAATGTAGTGTAGCGACATCGGTGATGATGAGATGGGTGGTGATATGTTTGATGATTTTGAAAAGGATCTTTATGATGATGATGGGGAAGGGTGAAGAGATGATGAACTACTTATAGAAGAGCATTGCTTAGGATGTGGTTAAATAAAACTAGGTAGATATGCATAAGATATATGAGCCCAATGCATGTGATTGCTAGTATCAAACGGTTTTGTAGAAAATTAAAGAAGACCTAGATGTTCAAGATCTTTAATTATTTGTGACAAAGTGTGGCAATCATTATCATGATTTCCATATATTTTATGATAGTGACAATATGGAAACTTGTAGTATTGTGCTAGTAGGGAAGGATGATAAGAAGGAGTAGGCCATAAAGTAATCAATTGGTTCTTAAGAAAATGAATAAGAATGTTGTAGGCTAGAGTATTATGTTCAAGTATGAGAGGCTCAGTGATAGTATGCCTTGATTTTCAATTAAGTGGCAAGTATTGGTCATAGAGTGCATATGAGATGTAGAAATATCACAAACATGTGATTAAAAATCATCCTTAAGTTGTTTAATTTTAGGGGTAAGAGAGGAAATTGTAGATTCCATAGTGTGAAACTACTCTTGGAATAAGGTATGTAAATCAAGAATTGAGTCGATGGACATGCATTAGTTGGGTGATTATGAGGCCCAGATATTTTAGCTAAATGGGTGAATATTGGAGCTATTTGGTATGGTGGAAAAATATCATAAATGGAGAAAGGTAATGGATAAACTAAATTGTCTAAAAGATCATCTTTATCATTTTCAAATTCATATTGAATGGCGTGGGAGACCTAATAAGTGAAGGTGTGAGGTTGTTCATCCAAATAACCATGAATGCATAGTACATATATTTTCATGGTGTATTGTTTGTTACTAACGGGAGGTAATGGAACTCCATGAGAATACCACATAGTGAAGTTGGGTGAATAGAAAATAAAGGAACAATTACAAATATGCACAATAATAAAGGGCATGGAAAATGCTATATCAATGTGAGCTAGATCAAGTGTGCCTCCAATATAATCTAACCAAGAATGACCGAGAGTAAGTGGAGAGAGAGAGAGAAAGTACAATAATGTGCAACGTGGAAAATGAGATGAAAAACATGAAGCCCATACGCAATGGTGAGAATAAAAAATCCATGATATAAATGTGGATCATATAAAGGTAAATGGAGGTCCTCAAATGTAAAACTAAGTCGAAGGAGACCATCATGTGAACATACAATGACCTTATAGGAGATATCAAGCGCTATATACTCCCAATAAGAATTATTCATGAAGAGAATACACATGAATGGTGGGAATACCTTGAAGGGCGTGAGAGAGTGATGTCCACAGACTAGAGATGCCCTTGATATAGAATGATAATAGTAGTAGTAATATGAGGTGGGGAAGGAGGCGCGTCTATCACATGAATGTCGTACTTAATCGATTGCTCATTGAAAAGAGGTGGTGAAGGAATAGGGAAAGCAAGAGGATATAGTGGAGTAGACCTGTATAAAGTATCATGTCATTGGTGAAATCATGAGTTAATAAAAAATGATGGGGGACCACATCAACCATACAAATAGTAGGGACCGAGTCATGTAGAGCTTTAAGAAATTGTGGTCCAAAAGTAGGATATGTAGAGGTAGGGACAATTATTGCTTTAGGAGAATCAACTATAGGAGAGTAAACATGTGAATTTGAATCATCATGTGGTTTATTTATGGAAGTATCATAAATTATTGGATCACGAGAGAGGGTCTTGAGCCTCTCCGATTATTTATGCTAAGATGACAGGTCAATAGTACATAGATTAGCAACAACGACATCATCAATAGCTTTAGGGTCCATATTAGAATATGGTAGTTGAATAAATGAAGGATAAGGTCTATAACCCAGAAGGATCAGTAGGAGTATCAACAAAGGTATGACCATAGCTATCAAATTGGAGAACAAGTGGAGATTCGAAGTATTACGCCTATCCATGAGAATAAGTGGGGTTCACTAAAATGATTAACTAAAATTAACTTAAAATGGGGGATACATAATAATAGTTAATATAATCTAGGAGGACAAAATGTTGTAAATAAATGCACTAAAGTAATGTGGATTGACTAAAATTATTAAAATTATTGAACTAGTAAAAATAAAACCTAATATGTAAGAGGAAGGTAAAGAATGAACTCGGCTAATGATGGATGACTATCACAGGGTGTCTCGAAGTCCGACAAGAAAATATAGAATCTGGAATAGCTTCCCAAAGGTCCCAAAAAGAGTGGATCTAGAATATTTGAGCAAACTAGAGTACTCGAAGCATTCATGAGGGTACTAGGGCACTTCGAGGTGCCCTGGTATGGTAGAATAGGTGCCCTGGTCTCTAAAAATATCGAGCTTGGTTCTTTAAGGTCGAAGATGATCCGTAACCTTCCTTCCTTTTGTATCTTGGATTCGATGAACTATGTCGAGATATAGAAAGATGAAGTTGGAGACCTGCAAGATATAAGAGAAGCATAAAACCCTAAAAATAAAATATACAAATGAATGGGTTAGACTAACCTCATCTGCCACAATAGTGGGCTTACTAAATTGATCGTTGCACTACATTTCAGACCCAAATGTAGTTCTGGTGTGTGTGTGTGTGTGTGTGCATATCATTCCCTAGGTGTTCTTGTTCCATTCATACTTTGTGAAGTAGCAAGAAATAACTAAATTTAGAAAATGTAATAGTATGTGTGCATGGAATAAAAGAGAATCCCTCCTCCTATGAAGTGTGTTGATACAAATATCTTAACCTTGATGTATGGAAGTATGTGGATGTAAATCTATATGGAGTGATATTAATAAGTGACGCTAGGACCCTCATTATGGTCTCATAAATTTATATTTCTAAGGTTATCTTTCTCTAATTTTGTGATTAATCCTAACATGGCCAACTAGGAAAAGATAAGGATAAAAAATAGCTAGAAAGAGCCCAAAAAGAAATAGGAAAGTAAAACAAGAACTTGGGGGGTACCCAGGGACCCTAGTATATGTATGGGCACCCTTGTTTAGAATAAAATGACTAGAAAAGTGCCAAAATAGTGGTGCATGTATATAAAAATGTGTGGGAATGACAAAATAAAAAGTAGAACAAGATGGCCAAAAGTGGGTTTAATTATTGAATTCTTCACTTAAGAACCTTATAAATAGTAGTATGAGACCAAGCTAAATGATGCCTAAAGTGCATGATTTTGTGACTACTACTGGGAACGATTATACATAATTCATGGACTAATTGTGTAATGCAACCGGGTTTGCTAAAACTGAACAAGACATCAAAGATCAGATTTATATCCTCCATGACATCTAAAAAATGTTATTGACTTCTCATACGATTACTTTGAGCATGTATAGATCACATCCACACTTTCCGGCCACATTCAAAGCTAGAGATGACCTCCATTTGATCTCAAATTCTAGTCATCTTTATCTACTATCCTTGTATCTATCTATTTTGTATATGTTTATCATTCATCGTTTACCCATCACAATTCACTTGATTTTGTATGAGGTGAGATGACATCATTTGAGGAATCTATGGGATTCCTAGAATCGGCATTTGATAAGTAGATCACTTATCTATCTATCTAATCAAAAATTTTAGTGTCATTGAGTGCAAGTTTCTTTTCAAAAAGAATATTGTACACACTTTTGGACGAAGCACAATTTCTATTAACATCGAGCATCTAAAATCATCATCTATGGGTATCATTAAACCCTCCATCTTCCAAGGTCAGTTTGTTGTATTATTTCACTTTTTTAGTTCAAGTAAAAGGTAAAAAATATATCCGAACATGCATTACAAGATGATGAAGCCTAGAATTTTACCCTTGGTGACACCAAAGACATGTTTCTTTGGGTTAAGATGAACTTTATACTATTATAAGCATTCAAAGAGTGTGCAAATATTATAGGCATGAATAGAGAGGTTTTGGATTTAGCTAAGATATCATCTATGTAATCTATAAGGATCTTATGAATGTAGTCATGCAAAATGTGCATTATGGCTCATCATGGTGAGTGAGTGTGGTGAGGTTCATTTTAGATTAAAACCCTTAGTAGTTGAGTATGAACCACGTAACTATAGTGAGTCATATGGTAATGAGCATAGTGTGTATGAGGAGATGTAAGAAATATGTAGTGTGAATATGTATATTGGGTAATGCACCTAGTGTGTGATAAAATATGGGAGAGGAAGATGTCATACCTGTAAGAAATGCATAGTGTGTAATGTAGCATGTAGTGTAGTGTGTAGTATGGTGTGTAGTGTGTGTGATTTTCATGTGTATAGAATTCTCTCAACATTCACGTGTGAACCAAAGCATGAGAGTGCATCATCGAGGAATGGCAATACAAGAGTATATCAAAATGTGCATGATGAATGTAGAAGACTAGATGTAACACATGTAAGATGTATGAAAACTAATAATGCTAGAAGGTGTGGGGGGTTAAGTGCGATGACCCCTCAAGCATGTTTTGATGAGTGTATTATTGGATGAATGATGTTTGGAATACATAGGCAAGTGTGAAGGTGATGAAGTATAATGGATAGTGTATAGTTGCTTTCATAATTGATGAAATATTATATTATATGTGGGAATAGTGATAGATGGTAATAGATTTATGTATGTATGGTTGATTAGTTCAATTAAGCATATCTGCGAAGATTAAATGGGGTATTTATTATAAGAGATACATCCACAGTCATGTAAGAACCTGTAAGAACACGAGTGTGTCATAAGGAAATAATGATATCGAATATAGTGGAGATGCAATACAACTAATAGTTCTAGGGAGATGGGAAGAAGTGTGATGCCACCCAAGTTTATGATGAGAGCATAAAATGGATCAAATAACATCATCAAGGAGATTTTCATTTTCATTTTCAAATATGAATGGAGATGTGTTAGGGACCTAGTAAACAATTGCATCGAGTTGATCAATAGAGACACATTGAAGTGTAAATTGTACATCCCCATGGAGAATTATTCATCCGTGAAAGGTGGTAATAGACATCTAAGTTCATACCAATGAGTAATTTTTGTGAATATCCAAGGAATGATTCATTACAAATGAAAATGTGGCCAAATGGTATGGGGAATGAGATATCAGTATGATCAGGGTCTAGTGTGCCCCCAATGTAATCAAGCCAAGACTGTCCGAGTGTAAGTGGAGAAGTGTGAGGAGCACGTGCAAGAAATATGGTGAGGTAAAAGACGCGAAGACCATAAGTAGTAGTAATACAAATAAATCCATGGTAAAGATGAGGATCATGAGGCAGGGAAATATGTCATCCCTCTGTAAACTCAAGTCGAGTCAATCCATCATGTGTGTATATAATATCGGAGCAAGTAGGATCAAATGGAATGTGTTCCCAATAAGATTCATTCGTGAACACTTTGTACATGTGAATGGAGGATGTGTTAATGATTTCTCATGAGAAAATGAAGTAGTTCGAATGACGTCCAATGTTTAGACATAATCCCAATGAAGTATCATAGAATTTTTAGAATAAGGATGAGGAAATGATGTGGATGGTATAATTTCTAATATGAAAATAACACCTTCAAGTGGTTGTAAGTGGGCCAAAGAATCCATGGGTTTTGGGTCATTAGTGGTGTCATATTTTGGAGTAGGAAATGCATTATTTTCATCATGGCCACAATATTTAAAGTGGAGACGATCACTTTCGAGAAATGTGTATTCTACTCCTTTATGTAGAAACTTAATGCATTGATGCACTTTGTAGAAGGTGTTGCTTGCATGGCATGAAGCCATGGTCTACCAAGTAAGAAATTATACTAAACTTGGAAGTCAATGACAAAGAATATCATAGTAAGCATTTTTAATCCCACAAAGTAATAGGAAAAGTTATATGACCTATGCATGGGCAAAAAGAAGCATTATACGCATGAAGATAAATGGATGAGGGATTAACATCACCATAAAAAGGATGATTTTCTCAATAAATGATAGTTTTTAAAGGTTGAGCTCAAACCCATTATCAATAATAGTTTATTTGACACCCGCATTTTTATGTGAATCATGATGTATATTGATGGATCATTATCAATAATATAAATATCAACATGAGGATTAGATGGAAAATTGATTTGATGAGAAAATACATAAACGAATTTGTTCTATACTACATCTAGATGGATATCATAAGGAACATGAGTAATAACCAAGAGAGTGATGATTTTAGATCTTAATTCATGGTTGATCGGTAGAGGGAAATCATGTATATAAATATCCATAATGAGAAGATCCTAAGAAATATGCAAAATGAAATGAGGATTCTAAGTGTGATAGAGTGGGATTTACCAAAATGATTAAAAACATTTTTATTTAAGAATAAAAGTATGCCTATTCTAAGCATATGGTGGCTGTAATAAACATGTATGTAATGAAATAGATCTAACCCAAGAAAATTAACCAATTAAGATTCAAAACCCTAAGTGCAAAGAGTAGATAAAATGACTTTTTTTGGAAATCAATATTAGATTGTTCTACATTAATAGACTGATAAACAAAGAGGTAAAAATGTCGCACAAAGGCCGGAAAATTGTGTAATCGCACAATATTCGGACAGTGCACCCAAGATAGGTCGGGGGTGATTTGTGAGTACTATAGACTGGTTCTAGGAACCTATGTCTTGAGAAAACCTCATAAAACCTTCTTCGAGAGGGTTTCAAAATGTTCATTGTCCTTTTTTTGGGTCACTAGTAAGCTACAATAATGATTCCACTGCAATACACTCAAAAGTGCATCAAATATGAAAAATAAAAGAATGTAAATGAGGGGTCAGATTGTCCTGAGCTGTCAAACAAGTGATCTTACGACCGAGTGTTGCACTATGTTTTAGACCCAATGTAGTTATATGTGTGTGTGCATAATTATGCCATAGGTGGCTCTTGTGCATGTTGTACTTAATAATCGAGTAATAGCTAGATGTAGAAGATATAAGTAGATGTGTGCATGGAATAGAATGAACTTCCCCTCCTATGAAGTGTATGCAAAAGAATGCAGTCCCTTACACTTGTGTGCAGATGCTAAATGGATGCTTGAATGCTCTTGAATAGCCTTTGGATGCAACTTTAGGTGGTGATAGATAATGCTTTGTGCTTGGTTCTTTATTATTACTACATAACTTTATATATATGATTCTCTTGCTTGAATTTAGTAATTAACCCCAAAAAGGCCTACTATCAAAAAGATAAGATGCTTAAATGGCTAGGAAGGACCCAAAATATGTGAGAAAATTACATAGATTTAGGGGGTCTCTTTGAGGGGATGGGGCACCTAGCTGGTGTCCTAGGTGAGCCTTTGGTTTCTAAAGTGAGAAATTTCAAAGTGTGAAAAGACATACTAGGATAGAAAGAGTGTAAAACCAACAAAAGTAACCAAAAAAAAAAAAAAGCAAAGATGGCTAAATACATGGGTTAATTAGTACTTTTCTTACTTAGAAATCATACAAATAGTAATATGTGATCGGGACTAGATAGGTACCCAAAGTGTGTGATTTTATGTCTACATTTTCCCCACTTTATATTGTTGAGTGAAAACTTGATAGCATAAATTAGATAAGATATGCATACTGCTAACCATGTAGATCCATGGCGAAAAGCGTCTTGAGAGACAAGAAAATGTGTGGAGTAATAAAAATGTGAAGCATGGATTCTAAAGAGGAGGAAGTGCAAAAAGTGATGACAATGACCCTAGTTTGAGAGCGTATGTGTCAATGTCTAGATTGTACCTTTTTTGATGTTGATTTTTGTTTATGTCTTGTTGATGTGAAAATGGTGTGATGAAATTCTGCCACTTCTCATAAGGACAAACTTGTAAAAGAGAAGAACAAACAACTAGTAAAATACACGTGTATATATGATCAAAACATGTAAAAAGTATGTAATAAATTATGTAAAATGTGAAAAGGAACATGTGCACCTGATCCATGATGAGTAAAATAATGTAGAAAGGATCTCGAAGATGTTATAGAAGAACGAGTTTTCGGGTGATCTCACTTGATTGTCTTGGTTTGTGAATTTTTGGCCGATCTCACGCCAAGACATAGAAGAAGTGTAGAGACGAAAGTCTAGTGTCATCCTCCATCCTTTAATTACTTCCCATAATGTAGAACACCAAAACATATGGTGTGTAAAAATCAAATATAATTCGAACAATTTGATCTAACACAAAAGTAGAAAATGTATTGTAGTTCATACATTTCATGTGCTAAGGACTTTATGCCCCGTAAAATCCATTGTGTGAATTACTATATATTGTACTGAAGTGGAAAATGTTGTGTAACTTCTCCTAGTCACATGCATCAAGGAATGGTTAGGGCTCTCGGGCATTGTTATCCTAGTCACGGGTGTTGGTGTCTATGTTGTGCTAAGGACCCAAGTCTAATTCTAATCCCTATTTGATACTGATGAATGTGTTGTACCGATATTGTGTTGTGATGAAATGTGAGTGTAGACTATTCTATGGGGTGATAGGTTCACCCAACTGATGTCCCCTAATATTGGGTGCATGTGAAATCATTGAGGATTATGTGACACAAAAAGGAGGATCGGATCTTTGAATGAAGCCCGATACCCTATAGGGGAGGGAGTGTGCTTGGTAGAAACCAAGGCACACACAAATAAAGTGGCTAGGAAACAAGTGTTAGTGCAAGAAAAGACAAACACACATGTAGAAGACAATATGTAAGCTAAGTAGACAATGTGTAATTTAATACTCAAGAAGAAATTGTGCAAGAATGCAATGTAGACCGCAAAACATGGGACATCACTCATGATGTCGAAGATAATTGAGGCTGAAATGGCTGAAATAATACAAGTGTGCAAACAACGACATATAATGGAAGACAAGAGAAAATAATGTCAAGCAATGTAATGAGACAATTATGGAACTAAATAGACCTTCATAACAAATTCTACACATGAATCACCTGTTAGCATGTTAAAAGATAGAAAATATGTCACAACATGTATAATCTGATAAAGTAATGTGCTATGAAAAATGAAACAATAACACATGTAGTGTGTACGAAAGTGGATTCCCCTAGGAGCTGTTTTGGGACTGGTATGAGGTATTGTGCTAAGCATCCATGTTAAATGTCGATATTTGTGTAAATTCTATGATCACAATTATAAAATTAAGTGAACACGCATGTTTTTATGACAAAGATAATGACATACAAGATATCCGAATAGCATGTGTAATAAAGTATACAAGTAAAATCATAAGTAAGAAAGAGTAAATGAAACCAATATATGTAATATGTTGTGGGTGAGATGGAATGGAATGGAGAGTGAATGCTAGGATCTACGTGCCCCCGAGTGAATTTATATGCATGATATGAGTTTCATTTTTATATGCACCCTCAATAGTCAAGAATGAACTATAGAACAATAGTGTTTCATCATAAAATGGTTTGAACATGTTTGTTAGAAAGATATGATCATGAAGACATAGAGTGTAAAGAGTTCTTGATTGAGTGAGTGAGTGTGGTGAGGTTCATTTTAGATTGAAACCCTCAGCATTTTAGTATTATCCCTAGAACTACAATGTGTCATAGGGTAATGAGCACAACATATAATAGGATATGTAAGAAATATGTAGCATTAATCAAAGTATAATTAGTAATGCACCTATTGTGTGATAGAAGCTGCGAGAGGAAGATGTCATGTGTGCACAAAATCTGTAGTGTGTAATGTGTAATGTAGAGTTTAGTATAGTTGATAATATGGTGTGTAGTGTGTGTGAGGTTCATGTTTATATTATTCCCTTAATAGTCAAGCATGAAACAAAGCATGAGAGTGCGTCATCGGGAATGACGATACAAGAGTGTATGAAGATGTTGATGATGAATGTAGAAGAATGTATGTAACTATGTAAGATGTATGATAGTTGATAATGTTATAAGGTATTAGGGAGTAAGTGCAATGCCCCCAAAATTTATTATGATGAGTATGTTATTCGATGAATGTTGTTTGGAATAGATAGGTGAGGTGTGAAGATGATGAAGTATAATGGATAGTGTATAGTTGATGTGATAATTGATGAAAGATTATATTGTATGTGGGAATAACAATACATGGTAATAGGTGTATGTATATATTGTTGATTATGTCAATGAATCATGAAATGTGAAGATTAAACAAAGTTTTTATTATAAGAGATCCTCAACGGACATGTAAGAATCGTAAGAACATGAGTGTGTCATAAGGAAATGATGATATCAAAATGTAGTGGAGATGCAAGAAGAATTATAGTGTTATGGGGGAGGGTAATAAGCACGACACCCCCAAGTGTATGATGAGATAAAATGGATCAAGTAACATCATCTAGGAGATCTTCATTGTCGTGGTCAAAGACGAATGGAGATGCATCAGAGAGCTAGTAAGTATTTGTGTTAGGTTGATCCAATAGAGAGCCATTAAGGTGTAAATTGTGCATCCCCATGGAGTATTCTTCATCTTTGAAAGGTAGAAATGGACATATGTACATACATAGTAAATGAGTCATTACAAATGAAAATACAATAAAATGGAATGGGAATGATATATCGGTATGATTAGTATCTAGTGTTCCCCAACGTAATCAATCCAATACTATCCGACTGTAAGTGGAGAAGTGCAAGGAACACGTGCAAGAAATATGGGAAGGTAAAAGACACAAAGACCATAAGTAGTAGTAATATGAATAAATCCATGGTAAATATGAGAATCATGAGGCGGGGAAAGATGTCATCCACTATAAACTAGAGCTAAGTCAATCGGCATGTATCATATAACATCGAAGCAAGTAGGGTTGAATGGAATGTGTTCCCAATAAGATTCATTAATGAACAATGTACATGTAAATGGAGGACATGTTAATGGTTTCTCATGAGAACACGAATCGGGTGAAATGGCATCCAATATTTGGACAATCTCCTAATGAATTACAATAGCATTTGTAGAATCATGAGGGGAAATGATGTGGATAGGACAACATCCAATATGTAAATAACACCTTAAAGTGGTGGTAAGTGGGATGGAAAATCCATGGGTTGCGGGTCATTAGTGGTGTCATATATTGGAATAGGAAGTGTAGTGTTTGGATCGCAGCTGCAATATTTAAATGGGTGACAATCACTAGGAATTGCATATTCTACGCCTTCGTGTAGAAACTTAATGCAATCGATGCCTTTGTAGAAGGTAATGCTTGCATGGCATGAAGCCATGGTCTACCAAGTAAGAAATTATATGGAACTAGGAAGTCAATGACAAAGAATATTGTTGGAAGTATTTTTGGCCCAACAAAGTGATAGGAAAAGTGATATGACCTATGCATGGGTGAATAGAAGCATCATATGCATAAAGAGAAATGGATGAGGGATTAACATCAGTGACAGAAAGGCCAAGTTTTTCAATGAAAGGTAGTGTGCAAAGGTTGAGCTCAGAACCATTATCAATAATAGTTCATTTGACACCCACATTGTTGATGTGAATCATGATGTATAAAGATGGATGTCAAAAATAAAAAGATCAACAAGATGATTAGACAAGAAAAGTGATGTCTTTGAGAAAATGCATCAACTAATGTGTTATAGACTACATCTAGATGGATATCATAAGGAACACAAGTAGTAGCCAAGAGAGTGAATATTTTAGCTCTTAATTTATGGTTGATGAGTAGGAAATAATGAATAGAAATATCCATGATGAGAAGATCCTAAGAAATATGAAAAATGAAATGAGGATCCTAAGCATGACAAAGTCAGGGTTCACCAAAATGATTAGCAAAATATTTATTTAAGAATAAAATTATGCCTAATCTAAACATGTAGTAGATGTGATACACATGTATGTAATGAAAAATATCTAAGCCAAGAAAATTAAGAAATTAAGATTCAAAACCCTAAGTGCATAAAGGAGATAAAATGAATTAGTTTTTTCATAATCAATCCTGGATTGTGCCGCGTTGATAGAATGATAAACAAAGAGGGAGAAATTTCACACGAGTCCTAAAAATTGTGTAACCGCACGATCTACCTAGACTAGGGTGCCCAGGATAGGTCAAGGGCACCTGCAAGAGTTGTAGACTAGTAATGGGTGCCTATGTTTTCCAAAACCTCAGAAAATATCCTTCATAGGGTCACAAGATGTTATTTTTCCTTCACTCTAGGTCACTATTATGTCACACTGACGATCTTCGATGTTACTGGTAACCTGTAATAAAGATTCCACTTGTAAAATCCTCAAAATTGCATCAAATCCCAAAAAGAAAAGAATTCAAATGATGGGTCGATTATCATCATCTATCAAATAAGTGATCATACGGTGAGTGTTGTACTAGATTTCAAACCCAATGTAGTTCTATGTGTGTGTGTGGAATTGTGCCCTAGGTGGCTCTTGTGTGTGTCACAATTGATAGTGAGAAATAAATAGATGTAGAATATGTAAGTAGATGTTTACATGGAATATAATGAATTTACCCTCCTATAAATTGTAAGTAGAATAATGCAGTCCCTTTCCCTTGTGTGTGGATGATAGATGGATGCTTGAATGCTCTTGAATAGCCTTTGGATGCAACCTTAGGTGGTGATAGCTAATGCTTAGTGCTCGATCCTTTATATCTATATGATTCCCTTTCTTGAATTTCATAATTAACCCTTAAAAGGCATACTATTAAAAAGACAAGGTTCCCAATTATCTAGAAAGGACCCAAAGGATGTGAGAAAAGTGAAAAGAGGTTAGGGATTCCCATAGGGAATGGGGGAGCCTAGCATTGGCATCCTGGCTAGGCGCTAGTGTCCAGAGTGAGAAATGCTAAATTGTGAAAAGACAGATTGGGCTAGAAGGAGTGTAAGACCAATAAAAGTAATATAAAGTAAGAAAATATGGCCAAAAACATGGGTTAATTATTACTTTTCTTACTTAAGAATCATACAAATAGTAGTATGTGAAGAGGACTAGATAGGTATACAAAGTGTGTGATTTTGTGTCTACACATATTTAGAGAAATATGAATGGGACGTGGGATAGTTAGTATTGTCAAGTATAATGTGAAATAAAATTACAATATGTGAATGGAGATTGATCTGTTGATACCCTATATACTACTTGATACAAAAAAATTAATTTTTCATGAATAGTTAAAGGGCCACATGCATGGCATGGATCCATGACCACCCAATAAGATTTTTTTAATTAATATTATTGGGCATGACATGACATGGAGTATGTAAAGTACATAGACCAATCGTAATGGGTAATGTAATGGTTCCTAGGAAACACTTGGGGATGTTGTCAAAAGGCTCTAATAGACATAAAAGAAGGAGCCAAAGAAGTCTCGACAGATACCAATTTGATGGAGAAATGATAAGTTGCAAATGTTTAGGCTGACCCATTATCAACTAATGCATGCTTGACCCCAAAATTATTAACAAAGAGTTGAAGATAGAAAAGAGGTTCATGTTCTAACATGGCTTGAGAAGGCATCTCGTCAGATGTGAAAATAATGTGCTCCTCATTGAAGGAAAAGGATGAAGTAAATTGATAGAAAATGTAATCTGGTGAAGTATGAGGATGAATATAAGTATTTGCTAAATGATACTTGAGATTATTGATACACTAAGGATGACCTTGCAAGAAATAAGGAATTGAAATATTCACGATGAGAGGATATCAAAAGAGTGCAAGAAAGTATGAAATAAATATCTTAAGTGTGTTCAAAAAGGAAGAGTTCACCAAATGATTTAACAAAATATACAATTTAATTCTTCTTATTAAATTCCTATATAGGATACAACAGTGGATATAACAAAGTAATATAGAAATAAAGTACATATATGACCTAACCAATAAGAAAAGTAAGTAAAGACCTAAGTTTAATGAAGGGTTACAAAACTTAGCTGATTTCACAATAATCAAGGCAAAGTGTGAAAAGGTGGAAGACTAGAAAAAAAAAGTATACGATGTCACATTTGAGCCTAGAAAATGCAAGAGGAGGGACTAGGGCACTGGGCACTAGGATCCCCTCTGCTGGTGTTAGGGTCTGCGAGATGCTTAGCCCGAATTTTATAGGGTTGTAAACTGTATGCGAAACCCTCACTTCTTGTCACTATAATTTCACACTATAATCACGATGTTGTTGATAACTGTAATAAATAAGACCACCTACAAAACCCTCAAAAGCATATCAAATCCTAAAATATAAAGATGCAAAATGAGGGTTCGGACTATCATCAATTGTCAAAAAAGTAATCTTACGAATGAGCATTGCACTACATATCAGACCCAATGTAGTTCTGTGTGATTATTGTACTCATTTTTATACCCTTATATTAGTAGTAAAATCCCTTACGTGTGGGCCTATCACCCAATGGGCACTTTGGGTGCTCACCGAGGCACACGTGGGCATCGAACCCCTCCTTTATGTGAGTCTTGTGAGAATATATCATCTTATGACAAATAATCAAGTGTAAATGAATATAAAAGAACTATGCAACATTTTGAGAACCTAGGACGAGTTATCACATCAATGCATTCATAGAAGAGAAATGACAAACATCATATGGAAATGGTTCATACATAAAGGAAATGCACAACGGTTATACTCATGAACACATACATGATTCAAAATAGAGTCTTATATTCATATGGATGAGTTTAATAACCACATTACATTCCTTGAGGTCATAACAGACCCATATAATAATGCAGAGAAGAGTCATGCATCGAAATTACCCTATGTCCTTCACATTACAAAGAAAAATGTAGACCCATCCCTCTAAATATGCCATCACTCATATATTTTCTCTAATCCTAGCCCATAGAATTCTCCATTATATTTTTGTAGATCTTTTCCTTTCTTCCACTAGTCTACCACACTAATCACTCTCTATCTTGTGTGTCCTTTCTGTTATCTGTGCACATATATATATAGTTTTTCTTCCTTCACCGCCATGCCTTCTGAGGTAATGATTGGATACCAAGTGTCCGAGTGGTCCTTTAATGGAGCATACCTCCTTTGAGTTGAGATATCCACTATGTGTAATGATGCTCTTCTCGGAACCTTCCATCACATGCATGGAATATTCCCTTTTTTATCCTACAGCTACCAAGTTGGCACCTTATCCACTCGCATGCTAGAAGGGTCACACTTTTCTTATGTGCTTCTTGGGATGCCAAATATGGCTAATTCCAAAACCCATACTTCCTTGCACGCATGTCATTTTTCTATAAAACCCTTCTAGAACCCTTCCCTATGCACCTTCTACCCACATGCCCACGTGCCTTCTTGTACTTAGCCAATATTCTAGGGCCCAACATCACCCCACACTATGCCTATTCTCCATCCTTAGAAACACTCTTCAAAGAATAAATAATGGTAGGCTCTTACAATGGTTGGAAAGAAAGAATAAAGGAATGAAGAATTGGGAGAAATAATGAAAGAATGGGGAACTTGTTTATTCTTTTGGAGGAAGAGAGGGAATTCCTTTCCTATTTCTGCCTCTAACTTCTACCAAGTGTCAAGCTCATTTTCATCTTACTAACGAAGTTGCCCAATAGGTCACTCACTTCCTTAAAACTCAACTCCTCCCCTTTAGCACTCATGGTCTCAACAATACCCTCCAATTGTTTTCCCAATTCCTCAAGCACATCCATCATGCGGGTGATCTGGGGGTATAGTTCCTTCAATAGGATTTTGATCGAGCCTTGTAGGGTCTCGATTGCTTTTGATTTATTCTCCAACTTGGTTAGGATCTTATCTCTTTCCGCTCTATTCCCCTTATTTTTCTCTTGGAACTCCTTGAGTTCCATCTCATGGGTGGTAACCAAGATACTTGCCACTCTATCCCTATCCATGCAGTTGTCATAAGCAACTTAGCGACTTATGCGGAAACCTTTACCTCTACAAGAAGCTTAGTGTATTGAGCCATAATATTGACAACCTTCATCTTGTTCTCCTTCTCTCGGCATGCCTATGCCTCTTCTACGGACTCTAAAGCAAGTGGTCACCTCTCCATTGTGAGAATGCAAGTTAGATCCTCTAGAAATTGCAAGGTTGATTCATACTTTTGATCGAGTGGCATTAAATTAGGGTGCTTCAGGATAATTACATCTATAATCATCTCCACCTTCTTGGAGACTTCACGCACCTTAGCTTTTTCTTCTTTTAGCTCATGCCTCAACTAAGCACTGATCATCTCCTCTTACTTTAGGTCCTTGTTCTTTTCCATGAGCTCCTTCTTTTTCTTCTCCAATTCCTCCTCCAGGAATTTCACTCTATCATTTCTCCCAAATAGTCTAGCCTCAATTTCAACTAAAACCTTGTTAAGCGCATTACATACTTGTTCATCTAATAGTTGTTGAATGTTTACCAATGGATTTATTCCTTTGGTTTCGACACCTTCATTAGCACTCTCTGACTTACTTCAAATTTTGGTTCATCCACATGGGACTCAAACACCCAAGATAGCATGTTTCTTGTCCGTGGGTATGTGCCTTCTTCATCAAATGATGATATAGCTAGGAGTTTCTCTATTGGTACGGTGCTTTAGAAGTGCATGCATAACACCTTTTAGGATCATAAATGTATCCCATTCCCTTCCCTTGTGCTACCACTACGCCTTTCCCACCTGTTCACGTAACTTTTGGGAAGCTTACTTCCAATTTGGGATCTCCACCCATGCTGCCATACTCTTTCCCAATGCTTTCTTCTTCCGTATCCTTTATAATTTCATCCGCGCTCCATTTCAACTCCTATTCAACCAAATCCATAATTCCAACCACGTCTTTCTCTACTTGCTCCTTGGTGAGGCTTGGGGTTCTTTGGTTATCGGAGCTTACTTCTTCACTCACCCTCTTTCCTTGAGCCTCGCCTTCTTCCTCATCATTCTTCTCCTAATCTTCCTTGTCATAATTTTCCTTATCTCCTTCCTCCTCGAGTCATGTACATCATGTATTGGATGGTATTCACCTACTTTAGGCTCATCATCATCCTTGTCACAAATATATGAATCTAAGATCTCTGTCTCTTCCGAGTCCGCCTCATCTATCACCTTCTACTTCTTCCTTCATCGAGGATTCCAAAGACTGAAGATTCTTCTTTCTCATTCTTCTATGCGGGTGACCTCTTTCGGTGATTCTTCATGGGTGAGGCTCTCTTCATGCTCCATTACCTCTTCTTCGAGGGTATTTTCCTTTACAGGGGACCTCTTTCTCCATGTTTAAGTACTAGGCTTCGTGACTACTTTAAGTGCGCCCACCGATTGTGTGGTCTACACACTTGCTAATTTCTTCTCCTACCCCTCTTCTCTCTCTCTCTCTCTCTCTCTCTCTCTCTCTTCTTTGATGTGGCCTTATTTATTCTTATGGGGTATTTTAGAATGGATACATAATTCTCCAGGATATGCACCTTTCTCTAAATTAGGTCTTATTCGAAGGTATATCCTTACTACCTCCTTTCCCTTTGATTGGCGGTGTTATTGGTTTCATCATTTGAACTTCATCAGAGACATACTTTTCCATGTACACACATTTTTAGGGTATAAAAGTTTCCAATGTAGCTCGCAGTGGTATTGGTCCACCTCACTAATATCAAACCTTAGTATTTTGGCTTCCTTGAACCTATTGACCCCTGCTTGGATGTATTACATGGTGAATGAGAAGGGGAGATTACACCATGGACACTTAGTCCCATTTTTTAAAGTAAATTTTCCAATGCTGAAATGTTTGTACACTGCAGATTATTCTTCTCCATCCATGATTATGGGAAACTACTCTAGGATCCTCCACTCTACCCCAAATGTGTCACGCATTCATTTTTACGACTTCTCTAGGTGTGCCTTGTGAGCAATCATCATGGTTTCACAAGTGTATTTTTCAAATCTCTTTGCGAGTGAGGGATCCTCATCTGGATACTCCCAAACAAAAATTTTAAGCCCATCTAGAACCCCAATCTTTGAAAAGACAATTATGAGGAAGATGTTGCTGAATAATATCTTCTCTCCCTCCTACACTGTTGATTAGAGAAAACACTTAATTGAACTTGTACTCAGAGTCTGCACGGAAGAATGGCATAGGAGCAAAAGCGTGAAGTAACAAGAAGGTGTCACACATGGAGATGTAGGGTAAGACTCTCAAGGACTTGGCCGATTTTGGAGATCAGGTCTATTCTTAGAGATTGGCGTGTGGAGTACACAAAGCGATGCTGAGATTTGTGCGCCACTCTTCATGGGGATTTTGGAAGGGCATGTCAACTCACTCTTGCATGGACATAAGTTAAGCATAGATCCATCACTTTAGTTAACTATCAGCAATCTATAGATAGCATACTTACATGTATGGATATAATTGTAAAAAGGCGCATGGTTTTTATTTGCATGCAACCTATTTTTGGTAGAGTTAAGTGGTGAAGGGTTAGTTCCCCTCCCTATATATATGTAATGAACTACTTAAAGGATATATAGAGACATACATAGAGAACGGATGGAAACACATGCGACTGGATGATTGTAATAGATCCATGCATGCATGCTTGGTATTGTATGAAGTTGTTGTATTGTTGGTTCAATGAATAGATAAAGTAAATTGACCGAACAAAGTGTGTGATGTGTTTTATCAATGCATGTTATTACTTTTATGATGATTTACCTTTATCGTTTATAGATCTGGTTAGAGTTAAATGGGGAATGGATGGATTAGTTCCTAAAATATATGTTTAATATTTTATCATACCACCATTCTACTACTACAACTATTAAGAGGGACTTGGTACCTTTACGCGCTTCGAGTGAGTGCTCAGCCTAGGCTGAGTGATGTGCCAGCATAACTAGGTGTTAACTAATAATTCTAGGCTACATCATTTGTTATGTTGTTGGGACTTCTTTTTCATTTTTTCATAATGGTTCACGATGAAGACATCTTGGCTAACCTTGGCAAGCGTTGAAGAATGGATTTAGGATTTGGAGGAACAATACGCATAGAGGTTTGACACTAGATCCAGATTTAGTGCACGTACTTGGGTAGAGCAGAATCTGTATGATAGTTTATACGAAAGCTTCTTTGTTATCTTTCTAGTAGAATTGTATGAATGGTTGACTGCATATGCATCTAAGTGGAATTGGAGGTATCGTACGCTTGTTTGGACACAGGAGGAATTTCAAACACTCTATGATGCTGACCTAAGCTGGACTCGCATGGTAGATACCTGGTTTCACGGTGTCCTAAACAACTATATTCTGGAGTATTCAATTTCAACTTATTCATGCCCAGAGGTAGCAGAGTTCCAATTTCTACAGTATCCTAGAGGGACATATTTGCAAGGTATTCCACTGGCAATCAAAATACTAATGGTAACATTGAACTTGGAAGCTAAAACCATGGAGAGCTAAAGAATCTCCACGCACGGGGAAGGAATAGGATTGGTGAAAGATGGCAGACCTAGGCAGCACGATAGAGGGAAGAAAGGTGAATGAAGTATGATGAGGCGCATGAGAGGGAATTATGCAAGAGGCAAGAAAATGAAGAATGGATGGTGTTGTGGAGAGAGATGGCTCATGAAGGATTTGAGGCTCATGGGGAGGAAGAAGAGCAAGAGCATTAGGAACTCCCCCATCTAGGGAAGCATGACAGAGAACCCTCTTCGGCCTCACATGGAAGTGTGCCAGTAGATATGACCTAGGCCGCGGGTGTGCATCTAAGCCAACCTATTGACCTAGCCCTTGTGCTTGGTTTTCCAAAGTATCAAGATACAGCAGTAAAAGTACTTTTCAGAAGTGAAAGCATAGAAATAGGGAAGAAAGTAAGTACACCAATGGCGAACAAACAACTTCATTATTCTTTGGGGTACGCTATCGGGCTCATCATCTCGTATAGAATGTGAGTGCGTCGAGTGTGGGAATCACCTCGGAGCTAGGACCACTTCCTAGCTGTAGGGGTCCAAGATAGTACCACTTGTTGGGACACAGGGGAGTACATCCATGGGCCCTATTCCAAATTCTAGAGGAGGATCAGATGGTATAGGTAGTTCTAGTTCGGTGGTTCGGGTGGTGTTGGAGGAAGAGGAAACCAAGGAGGTTCGGGTTGGGTGGTCAAGGCCCACAGAACCTTAGAACATTTATATGGAGATGTCCCTTCATCTCCCGAATACAGGGTATCGAGGATACTACTAAACATGTTCATATGTGAAAATATTGTGGTAGGAAAAGGTATTATGGCCCCGAATGCAAGGCAAGTCAATTTGCTACTACATTGCAGGCACGCGCACATAGCTGGTATAGGAAGTTTGACCCCAATCAAACTTGTATTGACTATGCAGCATTGAAAGATGCTTTCTTAAAAGAGTTCCATATCCCCAAGTTTGAGCAAAAGAGTATAAGCACACTCAAGGATATAAAGCAAGGCACTACTGAAAGTGTACGTGAGTATGATGTGTGATTTAAAACACTTCTATCCAAACTCTCTTATGACATTCATGCAAGTCAGCATGCACAATGGTTTGTTGGGGGACTGATTACTCCATTTCAGAGAGCACTGTCACATAAAACTTATACCGATCTACGCAAAGCATTAGAAGTCGCTTTATGCATTGAAGTAGTTAGGAGTATTGACACTGGAGTTAGTCCATTTTGGAAGCTCAGATAGCGGCTATGGCGAAATAGTTAGAGAAATTATCAGCAAACTCAACTCATGAAACGCGCTCAGGGATCTGGTGTATAGATTATGAAGTGGAAGGGAACACTAAGGATAGTTTCCCTTGCAGAACTATACCTTCCTTGTTATTAGACTGTGAGATTTTCCATTTGAAACATGATGCTAGTCACTGCCCCCTCCTACAACGCGCGATGAGGAAGAATTTATCCTCCTTCTCGTAAGATTTGTAGGTCCACGACCCATGATACTGAGAATTGTAGATTGATAGGCCAAATCCATGATGCCATTAATATTGGGGTCGACAGGTGATTGTGGTGATAATTCTAAAGGGAAGAATGAGCATCGGGATAGGGATTATAATAAAACCCGCATATGAGAGGAATGACGGAAGGTTTGAAGGGGCTCATGAAAGGGGACGAGAATATGGAGGATGAGGCTGAGGTGGAGGAAGGAGTGAATTCCCTTGAGGAACTTGCTATACATGTGGCTCGCCCGACATTATAAGCACGAAAGCCCGCATCATATATCCTGTTCATTTTGTGGAAAGGGACATAGTTATGAAGAGTGACCGGACTTGTATGAGCATCTCAAGAAGTAGCAAAAGCAAGAAAACAAGGGCGTGGGGATAGTTGGAATGTAGTGCATGATGGAGAATTAGTGGATGCCAAAGTTAACACCAGAACCTAAAGGCGGTAATAGTTAAGATAACCACATGAGCCGAGGCGGCATGCGCAAGAGAGATGTTATAACAGAAGCTGACAATCACTAGGGAAGAATTTTTACATGCTAGATATCTAGATCCAGCTCATCAGAAAGAGGTCTATCAGGACACAATGGAGGTCCTTAGGATCCTTCAAGGTGAGATATAAGGTTTAAAAGAGCAGTCTCAGAATTTGGAGCATAAGGATACAGAACAAGTCCCGTCGGATATTGACGACATCAAAGAGGTATGTAGAATGTTGTGCTAGGAGAATATTATTCCTTTATTAGGAAATTGGTTGAAAGGGAATACTCTGTGTGCAAGAACTGAGACTAGAAGACAAATACTTCATGTGAATCTCCCTCCGATAGCATTGACTACAATAAGGAGATCACTTTGAATGCTATAGTGTATGGGTGGCTGCTGAGTAATAATATCGATTGACACAGGGGCGGAAGTAAATGTACTTACACTGGATGCATGGGAACAAATGGGGAGACCCCCATTACAGCCATCATCTAATGTATTGTTCATGGCAAATGAACAAAAGCTACTCCCATAGGAGTTTTGAGGGATGCATCTATCACAATACAAGGGGCCAAGTTCACAGGAGACTTTGAAGTGCTAGCGCTTGTGGAAGTAGATAGTTTCCCAGCTTTGCTTGGGCACCCTTGGTGTTATGTGAACAATGATGATTTGAGGTTTAACAAAGGATATATCAGCTTCAAGAATAAGGAGGAAAGGGTCATAATACCATTGACAGATGGGAAATCCGTGCCATATGTGGAACCCTTAAGTGAAGAGGACCTGAATAGAATCTATGTATGTGTTATTCGGGACCCAGAGGTCAATGATCCATCCAAGGAAGGAATACATCATTGGGAAGATTCTCAGTCGCACAACAATACTACTAGTGTTGCTTGCGATAATTGGGCTCTTGGAACTTATGAACTAGTGGGGCACGAAGTTAAGTGCGTGGTTATTGGAAAAATGGGTTCTCTCTCTATTCGATGTATGGGTCTCGCAATACCCCACTATACCAAATCTAAAGATTTGGCTGGGTTCTTACTGAGCCATAGAAACAAATTGGGCTAATGAACTTAAATGACATACAATGATGTCATATACTTTGGGTGGGACACCATGCGTTGGTGGGTAGTCCCACGGGGATAATCTTTTAGAATGGAAAACAATTGGGACCGCCTTATCAACTAGGTTTTCAAGAAGTAAAGATTATTGTAAGACATGTGACCATTGTCAACATCTCGGTCACCAGGATAAAGGGATGAGATGCCCCTACGACCAATAATGAGTGCAAAACCCTTTGAGAAATGGGCAATTGACTTTGTCGGGCCTATCTCCCTAGCTGCACATAGGATTGGGTCACACTATATCATCACTTGTACAGATTATCTTACCTAATGGGTAGAAGCAACACCTACAAAGGACTGTACAGTGGCTACAATAGCATGGTTCTTATGGGAGAATTTCCTCATAAGGTATGGCTGTCCTTTAAGTTTAACAAGTGATAGGGGCACACATTTTTTAAATGAGACAATATGAATTCTTTTAGACGAGTTTATGGTTGCCCACCATAAAACTACACCCTATCACCCTCAGGAAAATGGAACTGCTGAGGCATTTAACAAGATTTTGAGCCACACATTGACCAAGATTTGTGATGTTGGGAGGAAAGATTGGGATGATAAAGTATCAGTTGTTCTTTGGGCTTATAGAACAACATACAAAAGATTGAACAAAGCCACACCTTTTCAATTGGTATTTGGCACGGAAGTTGTTCTGCCTCTAGAATTTATGTTACCTACTTTGTGCATTACGCGTGCTGGAGGTCTAACTAATGAGTAGGTGTTAGAAGAATGGATTGCGAAGATGGTTCAGCTCAATGAGCGCCGCGCCATCACACGATGGAGTTAGAAATAGGAGAAAGCGTGACAAAAGGCATGGCATGATCAACACATCAGGGATAAGAAACTTGCGGTGGGATAACTGGTACTTCTATATGACTCCAAGTTTTTGTGCCATCCAGAAAGCTCAAGGTGCATTGGTTGGGGCCATATGTTATCACTCATATACTTGAGTTAGGTGCTTGCCAGTTGGAAAAAATTGATGGCACGTGGTTTCCCGATTACTTTAATGGGAGTAGGCTGAAGCCCTACTATAAATAAGTCTTCTTGGTGTTTGTAATAAGGCAATATTTCCAGATACATTAGGTTTCCCTTTATGCATTTCCTTAATGTATTTCTTTCATCATCGTTATGCTTTGTAAATTTTAGCTCTTGTTTGTGTAATAAGCACACTTGCGTGCATGAGACTAACTACAATATGAAGCATGTTGATGTGCAGAGGAATGCACATCCTTTTCATGTGGGGTGGATTGTTGGTGACTCTCGGATATATCTGTGAAGATATCATGTTGTGGGTGTTGAAAGAAGGTTGTTAAGGGTAAATACAAAAGATTGCTTCTCAAGATAAGAAAGAATGAATATGGATAAGGTAAATTATAACGAAAGGTAAGCAGCTGCCATGGGAATTATGGGGAGATCATGCAGTGACGAGATACTTAGGTGCAAAGGGGCATGTCTTTGAAGAGAAGTCCATGACAGAGGGTAAATAGGTGCACTAGAAGGTTATAGGTTTGTTGTGAAAATATACCTTGTGAAAATGATAAAAACGGGTCATAAATGAGGAGAATTTGGTAGGTGGAGGAGTAATTAATGTAACAAAAAGTAGAAATCTATATAAGGATGGGATGCAATTTCATTTTTACCCTTGCGACTATGAGAATTCGATAGAGATCCTATACGTGAAGATCATAAATCTAATTGATTCAAGGTGTGAAGTAAGTGAACCAGGCGCGGAGAAGAGATTTGTGTATTAGAAGGGCTTGGATCCCCTAGAAGAAGGGTTTGACAAAACCGAATAACACAACAGATTTAGGGTGTGCAAGTTCATAATTACAAATTAGGGCACGGAGGAATTGGGTTAGGGTTTGAAGCAAATCACTCAAAACACACCGCAACTGACTTACAAAACAAAACCTTGTAAGAAAATGACACCAAAGAAGAAAGCAACAATGATAAAAGAAAATAAGAAGGTGGTGGTGGAAGAAGAGGAGGAGATGGCCCCAGAGAGCAATTTCTCTGAAATGCAGTACCCTAAAGAAGTTATCATGGGGCAAGAATGGAATACCCACATAAGACAGAGCAAGATAAGTGAATATAATCATGAACCGGTGAAAACCAAAATAAGTTAGATGACCTGCTCCCCACTCAAACAAACAAGCACATTGAAGATGGCATGCCGATATATGATGATGCCAGGGAAAAGATACTCAAGGGAAATGGTGTCTACCAGCTTTATGAGCTTCCATACTTTGGAAAGTATGCACCTTTGTATAGATGGCTGATGAGCCGAGTCCATGAGGACTTCTTCTACTTCGCAGAACGGAGGGTAATACTGACACCCATCCTCATTGCCACAATTACTGGATTACGAGCAATGGGAGAAGACATTAAGACTAAATTATCTAACAAAAGCACCATTTTAGAGACAATGAAGGTGCTAGGCTACTAGAAAGGACCGTCGGGATGGACATTGACAAGTTGAAAAATTATCCAGTAGTACAGGTAGCAGCACATCTAACCACAAAGTTGAATGACCAAGAGCATTGGTCACAAGTCAATTCTATGTGGTTACATGTGGCCAAGCGCATGTCAGAGGGAACCACTTATAACATCACTGGATTCATTGCAGAGTGGATAGTCGAGGAAGCATGCGAAGGAAGTAAGATAAGTTTTGGTTGTATCTTACTGAGTTTAGTCTTCATGGAGATCGGGGTACCTGATGGCCCAAAAGAGAACATATGGGAATACCCCATGAATCATAAGTCTCTAGCTGAGTGATTCAACAAATATCTTTGCAAAGGGTCGATGATGGAGGAGGTTAAGGAGCGCACTGAGATGTGGTATGATAGGCTCCACGCAAAGCATTTGGGGAAGAATGGCACATACCCAAGGATTTTCCTCGGTCTTGGGAAAACAAGTACAATTTGCAGTCTACCAACATTTCTATATTGCACACTTTCTAATGGTAGATGGGTCATGGAGCCCCTGGTGTAAATTGCCATATGCATTCCCTGTATAGTTCTTTCAAGCTACAGTTCATCAGTTCACCAACACATGGAGGTTGGTATTTAATGCAGATAAGGTAGACTATGAGTATCACACCCTGAGAAAGACTTATGGATATCCAGGGAGGAATGCATATAATGAGAATAACATCTCATAAATTTTAAGTATTAAGCCAGAGACAGTGGCCATCGTGGATATCGGGGCCGTGCTAATATACCTCCAATTAAATCCTAAAATGGAGAATAACAAGTATGTGGAGAACGAATTCACGCTTCCAAGGCCACCGAAGGGAAAGCATACTATGGAGAACATTCGACACCTAGGCCCTCTGTACCCAGGCAAGATGAGGAGGAAGAGGATGAAGAACCCGAAGATAGTGGCGGCCTGGTGTGGAGAAGGAAGTAGCCATCTAGCCAGGAGGGGGAGTGCGTGATAACTCCCTAGGGATAAGGAGCTGGGGAGAAGCAGGGCATACAAAGATTTAAGAAGGTGTTTAAGCACATAAGGGTGTAAGGAGGAACCCCGCAGGTGAAGGAGCCAAAGGAGAAGAAACAGAGAAAGCTTAGGCTGAGTGAGGAAACAGAGGAATATGAGGAGAAGGCACCCTCATCTCCAACTAGGGAGGAGCCTCAACATGAGGAGGAGAAGATGGAAGTTGAAGAAGGGTTTCAATCAGAGGCTACATTGGATAAGGGTGGGGATACATCTCGGTATTCCTAACCTTGATGTAGCCATTCCAAGAGGACCTTGATCTCGTTAAATAGGGAGGATGCCAAAGCACATGCCATGGGGTATGCAAAAGACCCCGAGCTGATCATTCATGCTTGGTTCCAAAGTACCATCGAGTAGAAGGATTTATTTGGATGGGCGCTCATGGATGAGGACAAGGTGACCCTGCACACAAGGAAGCAAATCTCATGGTCTATGCACACACACATGGACGAGCCCAACTTTGATGTCGGTGAAGAATCATGCATGTCACGGTGGTTGAAGAAGGCACCTGAAACATGCCACATGACAATCAAACTACAATGATGTCAGATGAGCAGGTGAGCAATGCTCTAGTAAAAGTATCCTCTGAAGTAGCATGAAGAAACATAGATAAATCTGCTACCATCAAGGCGCTGACAGAGAGATTAAAGGCCAAGGATGTGGAGATAGCATGCCTAGTCCAAGAAAAGGACTTGATCAAAAGAAAGTATGACACTTTTGTTAGTATGGCAGAGGAAATTGGAGATGATGTTCTAAAGGTACGCCCAAATCTGGAATCTCGGGTACCAAAAGAATTTCCTTCTATAATGCACTATGTGAAAACAATGATAACATTAGTGTTGGAAGATGAAAAGGTACACGTCTCCCCATAGCCCAAGGACTCTAGGGAAAAGATAGAAAAGGCACAAGCTGTAATAGCTAGGAAAATTGCTACTTATGAAGGTCTACTGCAAGCCACCCGTGACGAATTGAAGAAGGCCGATCATGTGTTAACCCATACCCCAGAAGTGCTAATCGCGGTGAAAACCTTGGAGGAAGAAAATGAGGTCCATAAAGCAAGGAAGGATGCTTCCCTAGGCTTCACCGAATGCCTAAATCTTGGTAAAATAGAAGCATGATGCACTATTGCGGCGCAGCACCACATAAGGAGAGGGGAGGAGCTAGGAAATCTCATTGCTCAGAGGATGGATGTACTAGAAGGGGTGCAAACCTCTATGTCAAGCGTAATGCTTGTAATATAAAATGAGCAAGGGAAACTCTCCATGGAAGAGCTACAGTCCATCATTGCAGATGTGCCTAAAATAAGAGAGCAAAGACTAACGGTGGGAGAACCCGGGAAGTAGATATCAAAGAAGAATATCTAGAGTTAATGCTTCAGGATGAGACGGAGGGGCCTGAGGCCTAAAAAATTTTGTTAGCTGTGTATATCTTCTTCAAAATTCTTATTCAAATATTCTTATTCAAAATTATTTATTCTTTATTTATCCATTCTATGTATAAGTTTTGAGCATTGCCATTGTCGAGGTGACAATGAGATTAGTGTGGGGTAATGTTGATCAGAGAAAACACTTAGTTGAACTTGCACTTAGAGTCCGCGTGGAAGAATGGCATAGGAGAAAAAGTGCGAAGTAACAGGAAGGCGTCACATGCGGAGATGTAGGGTAAGACTCTCAAGGACTTGGCCGATTTTGGAGATCAGGTCTATTCTTAGAGATTGGCATGTGGAGTACACAAAGCGATGCCAAGATTTGCATGCCACTCTTTGTGGGGATTTTGGAAGGGCATGTCAACTCACTCTTGCATGGACATAAGTTAAGCATAGATCCATCACTTCAGTTAACTATCAAGCAATCTATAGATAGCATACTTGCATGTATGGCTATAATTGTAAAAAGGTGCGTGGCTGTTATTAGCATGCAACCTATTTCTGGTAGAGTTAAGTGGTGAAGGGTTAGTTCCCCTCCTATATATATATGTAATGAACTACTTAAAGGATAAATAGAGACATACATAGAGAACGGATGGAAACACATGTGACTGGATGATTGTAACAGATCCATGCATGCATGCCTAGTATTGTATGAAGTTGTTGTATTGTTGGTTCAATGAATAAATAAATGAAATTGACTGAACAAAGTGTGTGATGTGTTTTATCAATGCATGTTATCACTTTTATGATGATTTACCTTTAGCATTTATAGATCTGGTTGGAGTTAAATAGGGAATTGGTGGATTAGTTCTAAAAATATGTTTACTATTTTATCATATGACCATCCTATTACTACAACTATTAAGAGGGACCTGGTACCTTTTCCCTCTTCGAGTGAGTGCTCAGCCAAGGCTGAGTGATGTGTCAACGTGACTAGGTGTTGAATAACAATTCTAGGTTGCATCATGCACGTTGCTTATGATCTCATCCACGATGAAAATGGACAAGTTATAAATGGTTTCCTCTGATATCTTCTAGAATACATTTAGCCATGCCTTTTTCACTTGTGTCCATCATTCTTGATCATTGAGATTGGTCACCAAGCATGTGGCTATCCTCATAACAAGGTCTGATATCTCTACTATGTCAAAGTATTGTGAACCCTTCTTGTAGTCATACACTACTACAGTCTCCTTGATAGCCTCCTTTTCACTTAGATCATCATCTATATTTTCTCCTTCACAAATAAGGCATGTGAACTTAGATATCGAAATGGTGTTATGCCCATATTTCACCCTATAAAATAAAATTGATCCTCATGCACGTGCAACATTAACCATTGATAAAGGTGTTTGGATTTTCTGAAATATGACAACTCATATAATTGTAATAATCCTTCCTTCTCCAATTTGACTTTTACCTTGTTGATGTATATAGGCATCCCATATAGTTTCCTTTTATTAGCTGGAAGGACCAACTTTAATGCCATTTCCTTCTCGTTGTGTTCGTGCGATGGTTATAATCACTCATAGTTATTTGTCTTAGATGCGACACCTATTCCTTTCCTAGAAATACTCCATCTGGGTATTGCATTTTTACGTACAATTCTTCATTGGAGCTCACGATGATAGCAATTTAATTTCATTTTCCCTTTCCCTTTGGTTTCTTTAGTGACACGGTTGTTTTCTTGGGTGTCATGATTTCTTTTGGGGTAAACTACAAAACTCCTTACTTTCTCTCGCTACTCGCTACACTCCAAACTCAACTCCAAAGTTCAACTCTGGAATAATCCTTCTATATTTGTACCCTATCTTCCAAACCTTAACTAGGAAAACCTTCCACAAGATGGCACACCACAAATAATCTCTCCTTACACCCATGTACTCCTTCCTCCGGTTTGTAGATCTACTCTAGTTACACACATAGATTCCTCAAATTCTTCCTTCGCACAAATTTCTCTCTGGAAGTTCACAAGAGAACTTCAACTTCGTAATAAAAAGGTAGAAAAATGACTTTCCCGACCTTACATTTATAGTTTTGCTTCCTTCAAAGCAATAAATTATATGCCACCTATCAATGTACTTTAACATTAAATGTGGCTTTTTCCACTAGCTGACTTTAAGCGCTCTTACCCACATGCCACATCCTGTGCAAAAAAATCCTTTACACCTTCTGGCATGCAAAAATCCAATCTGACCTAAGACTCTTATGCGTGCATCTACAGTGCCGACGACTTCTTCTATCCTTTACCTGATTTTTTCCCTCACCTACCTCATGTTGTTCCTGCGCTCTTCATCTTTTATACGTTGTCTTTGTTACATTCTTCTTGACACCATAATTCATTATCCACCATTTCCTCATGCGCTTTCTCACCCTTATTTTCTTCCTTCTACTAGGCCATTCAATTTGTATTACAAGACTATGTTTTTCATTACTCCACCCACACTAAAATAGAGGCGTGTTCCTCCGCACATACACAACCTTGGAAAAATAATGTGGTTGCCGATGCATAAGGTGCAAAATGAAAAGAAAAGAAAGGAACAAGAAGCGGGAAGGGGAAACACAAGAAAATAAAATTATAAAGGGAAATTATAAGCTAAATAGAAATATTTCCTTATTACAAACACCAAGAAGACTTATTTATAATAGGGCTTCAAACCTACTTCCATTGAAAAGACTTGGGAATCTCATTCCATATAGTGCTTCAGAATCGGAAAGCACCTAATTCAAGAATGTACGAGATGATGTAAAGTCCCAACCAATAGAATTTGAACTTCCCAAGATGGCACAGAGATAATTGGAATCATACAACAAATCTATCTTCCTAACCTCAAACTTCTTGTTTCGATATGATGATCATGCCATGCCTTTTGTCTTACTTTTTCTATCTTCCGACTCCATCTAGCAAGTGATCGCCTTTCATCTAACTACATCAGCTTATCAATCCTTTCTTCTAGTCCTTTCTCATTAGCTAACCCTCCTTTGTGCCCTATACATAGAGATGTAAGCATGAATTCAACTAGAAAAAATCATCTATGCCAAACCCTAATTGAAACAACGTGACCTTGTTCAACTTCTAGTAGGTTATCTTATATGCACACATAACACCGATACTTTATCATCCCAATCTTTTCTTCCAAAATCAAATATTTTATTAAATGCCTCATTAGTTCCATTTCCTTGAGGTTGATAGGGGTTAGTCTTGTGATGGGCCACCATAAAATCGATAACAAAATCCCGACTGTTTCATTGAGAAAGTGTGTACCATCTACCACTTGTTAAAATTAAAGGAAAACCATACCTATTGATTATGTTCTCCTATAAAAATCTAGTAGTTATTGCTATGGAGAAATCCTTTATCTAGGCATTTCCTCGCCCATCGTATCAACAAATCAATGCAAGTAATGATATATCGCGATCCAGTCCTTTGCACGACCGGTGAAATTGGCCCTACAAAGTTGATTGCCCATTTTTCAAATGGTTCAGCATTGGCTATTGGTTGCAAGGGAATTTAATCTCTCTATTAAGGTTTTCCAAGGTGTTGCAAATGGTCACACCCTTGCAAAACTCAATACAATCCTAATAGATGATTTCCCACCACATCCCTGTTAGTAAAATCTTTGGTGCGGTAGCATTTCCGCATAGTGTCCTCCTATAATCCCACCATGCACTTCCTCCATAATTATCACATGCTCATGTTCTAATACACATCGGCGTAGAACCTCATCATGAAATAACTTATACAGGTCTCCACTAATCAACATGTAGGGTGCAACGTGTATTGCTAAATGATTTATCTCTGGAGCCTTCATCCCTTCTCGGTGCCAAACCTATTTTTAAGAACACTTTGATATCTTCAAAGTCGAGGTCATGTGCCGTAACCTAAATAGTTGCATGTCCGGCATGGTGTGCTCAATACTTTGTGCATCCTCCTATGATTTGATTATTGATAAGTGTTCGTGTCCTGAATTGATTTTTCCGGGTTTTACAATCATTTTGAACTCAAACTATTAGAATAATAGGACCCAATGGTATATGCACCTATTGGTGAGGAAATTTATCGAGTGGATAAATTTATGAATTCCTTACCAAAACTTTGGGAATATAATTCCCTCTACTTAACTAGTGCAGCTGACGTATGTGCATGCGTGAGAAAATGTGGATTTATGTGGTGGCCTTTCAACCGGGGATCCAACAGGGGCACTCCACTGACCCTACGGAAAAGCTAGCAATCTCTTGCTAGGGAAGACTTTGTCTGAAAGTGGGAAAGGGAGTGAGAATAGAGGTAGGATAACTAATGTTGTAGGTAGAAAATCATATTCCTGTACACACACTAGTTAGAAATTTCAACACATGCATTTATGAGAAGAAACAACCCTGCAAATGGCAACAAGACGAGATAAGATTGTGAACTCAAAGTTTCTAAAATATCCTCATCAAAGAGGCTAAAAATCCTTCTTCTTGTATTGATGCTTAAATAGAAGTTGTACATAATGTGGGAATGGAAGAAATTTGAGAATGGAGGAAAGTAGAAGAAAATGGCTATCTCCTTTGCTTTCTCTAAGTACAATGCACTTGTGAGTTTACAAGATCAATTATAAACCCCTTTACAATGGCATGAAGAAGCCATTAAATATCTTGCAAGAAAAAGTTACAACTTCTTCTTTGTTATCAAGAAACGGTTTACAATCTTTTTATCATTCGCATCCGTTCAAATTCTTGATTCATGAAGAAATGCCAAAGGCGAGAAAAACCAAAATTTTCACAATGTAGCCGTTACACTCATTTGGTAACTTTGAATTTGAACCCTTCATCCTACCTTTGGAACTTTAAACTAGAGTTGTCCACATGGGAGAAATTTACTGGAGCGGGCGTGGAGGATGCCTTTTGCATTTTGTGACTTTATAGAGATTTGGCATTTTTTTAATTTTTGGTCCGCTCACCGCTTTTGATGTGGTCTTAACACATGGCCTTACTTGAATGGAGACAGAGTCACAGGTCACTTTTATAATTTTACCTTTTTCCAATGCGAGCTCAAAAACACAAATTGCTCCACCGGCCCGCCTCCCGCTTTGACCTTTGATGTGGGCTTAATATTTGACTTTTTCCTTGGCATGGGCAGGGTTGTGGGTCACTTTTTAACTTTAAGCCCCTTTAATGAAAACAAGGCTCAAATTCTCAAATCTCCCCAATGGCCCACTTCCCCACCTTGAATTTCTATTCAGGCTTAATATTTGACTTTCTCCTTTTGTTAGGTGGGGCTACTGGTCACTTTTTAACTTTAAGCCCCTTTAATGAAAACAAGGGTCAAATTCTCAAATCTCCTCGACGGCCCACTTTCCCACCTTAAATTTCTATTAGGGTTTAATATTTGACTTTCTCCCTTTTATTTGGTGGGGCCGTATATTTGACTTTCTCCCTTTTTTGGCAGGGCTACAGTCACTTTTTAACTTTAAGCCCCTTTAATGAAAACAAGGCTCAAATTCTCAAATCTCCCCAATGGCCCACTTCCCCGCCTTAACTTTCTATTCGGGCTTAATATTTGACTCTCTCCCTTTTATTTGGTAGCATTGTATATCTAACCCTAGACACGTGGAGAGCTGGCACTCATTTGGAACCTACCTTTGGATTTTTCCTTTAAAGTTGCACCAGGCTGACACGTAGAGGCTTCCGTCGACCCACTCATACTTAGTCAATTTAAGCAATCGGCTCTGTCCCCTTTTTGGACTTGGGACACGTGGATGATTGGAAAAAGTTTGAGGACTGCCCCTAGCTTTGACTCTTGAAATTATGCCAATGACACACATGGTGTCATCCATTGAACCTTCCATACTTAGCCAATTTGAGCTTGTTTTGTCTTCATTTTGGACCCTAGACACATGGAAAGCCTACGCTTATTTGTGGACTATCCTTGGGCCCTGCCCTTGGAGTTGTGTCATTTGGATATGTGGAGGCTTCCACCGTTGTTTGAAATATGGCCATGCCACATCTAATCATAGATATCTATGTACTACTCATGGATGTTGGGGAAAAAATTAACGGGGAAGATATGCCCATCATTCCCGACTATGGGAAGAAATAAACAGAAGAGGAAAACTCCACCGTATGCTCGAATTTCAAATTTATTTCACGTACCAAGGAATTGAAAACAATACAAGGGTTGATGATCCATGGCCATATAAATATTGACAAGTTCATTCAAATGAGGACAACAATAAAATTTTCACGCGTCTAGACGAGAAAATAGAAAATTTATCAAAACGTTCAGAATGAAGAGTTTAAACAACTTCAAAGCATGAATTTTTCTATCTTTTCATACTTCCAACTTTACTTGAACACTTATGGAGGGTGTGAGCTCAATTTTTTTGAATTTTACTTTAAAAATGAGGGGGGTATTTTGAGGGTGACAACAACTAGCTCTAGCTTGGGGACATGACATGGAGTGAGCATAGTGAAGACATGACACGGGAATCCAGAATCTCGCCTCTAGACTCGTAATTAGTTGACCAATGCCTTATCCACTAGGCCTTATGAGTCATGTACAACTTCAAGAAAGAAAGATCAGAAGAAGGAAACACACAAGCACATAATAGGAAGGAAACACACTACATGTAATAGAAGGGGAATCAAAACCACACAATGTAAAAGGAAACACACCTATGGTATAAGGTGAGGGAACACCCCACTTTCACCGATGACACATTTTCAAGTATTTACCACTCCAAGACAATTCTAGTGGCGTTCCATCCAAATATGAGAGAAGAAAATCCTTCTCACCACAAGCTTCATGAAACTGGAATGGGCTGAGCCATAATGAATCAAACTTTCCATGGCTTCCTTTTGGTTCTCTTCTCTTGTCCCATAGCAGGATGAATTCTCCAAATTTGAATTCTCTTGCCTTGGCCTTCTTATCAAAAATATTCTTTACTTTCAATTGGTGCTCCTTAATGCGATCCACCACTTAGATTCTATTTTCTTCTAGCTTCTCAAGAAAGAGGATCCTCTTGTCAATGGAATCCTTGTATTGACCATCTTCTATTTCCTGTAGCAGCTTGAGAGCTGACATCTCGATTGTGAGAGGAATTTCTACTTTGAATCCATACAACAGTTGGAATAGTGACATACCTATTGCCTTCTTGGGAGTGATCCTATCCACCCACAATGCGTCATACAACCTTTTGTGCCAATTCCTTTGATTCTCATTTACAAGCTTGTGGACAATGGTTACAATGTTCTTGTTACTTAATTCAACATGTATGTTTCCTTGTGGATAGTAGTCGAATAATGAGATAGGGATACTCCATAGCTATAGAAAAATCGATTAGCTCTCTTGAAGAGAAATAGGTAGCATTATTTTCTACAATCTTCGTGGCACTCTGAAACAGGACTATGATATTCTCCTTGACAAATTTGCATATTGTTTTAGTGTTGGCTTGCTTGGATGGAATAGCTTCCACCAATTTGGTGAAGTATTTTGTTTTTATGAGTACATAGGTGTGCCCTACACTTGAGTGAGGGTTCAAAACACCAATGAAGTAGATCCCCCACTATTGAAATGGTTCTTCAATAACCACAGACCTGAGTGGTAATGCAGCGAGTTGTGGTCTTCTAAAGAATTGTTGGCATGCTTTGCATTAAGAAACCCAATCTTGAGTGTCTGCAAATATGGTGGGCCAATAATACCTTCCTCGGAGGATCTTGTGTGCAGTGACCATTGCTGAAAAATGTCCACCACATGCTTGGTCATGGTATGCTTTAAGAAACTTTTCTTATTGCTCTTTATCTACGTACCTAAGGAAACAACCATCAGGCCTCTTTTTGTAAAGCGCATGATTCCAGATTACAAATTTAGTTTCCTTCAGCTTGAGTTTTCTCCTTTTTTGTAATCAAGATGGTGGGAATTCTCCATAAGTTAGGGAATAAGTGATATCATCATACCACTCATTAGTAGTGATGAGAAAGAGAACATGTGGGTTGTCTTTTGAACAAGTTGAGAAAGCACAATTTCCTTCACCATGTTGAACTTTGAGTGTTTCATCTTTAGGAATCAACTTGCACAAGCCATTTCCCCTTACTAGATTAGAGGGTCCAGTCTCCAAGTCATATTCTTGAGTCTTTGTATTCCAATTTCCCTTTTAGCTCAGGGATCCTACTATGTCAAGATGGACTTGATTGCACTGCCAAGGACCATCACCACCATATGGGAATTAAGGATGTAAAACCTAAAGTTTTTACAGCCTTGACCACAACATATGTATGCTTCTCCAATTGGCTATATTTTAGCTCATGAATTTTCAAAGGACAAATCATGAAAGAAATAGGTTATTCCATGATTTCGTCATTTTTCCGAACAAGAATGGCGAGAGTGTATGTTACGATGCATAACAATACATGATGAATTCTTTGTTAAAATCTAGAGATACAAGAGTCGAATCCTTGATAATGGATTTCTTGATTTCTTCGAATGTTGTCTTCCCTTCATTGTTCCATTTGAAGTTTTCTTGTGGTTTCATCATGGAAGTGATGTGCTTCGTCAACTTAGCAAACTCGGGCACAATACGAATAATAAAGTTCACCTTTTTGAAGAATGAATGAACTCCTTTCTTGCTTGTGGGAAGGGATAATGCTTAAATGGATCTAATCCTCTCAGGATTAATGTGTGCTCCATGTTTGTTCACAATGTGCCCCAATAACTTTCCTTCTATGACTCCAAAAATGCACATTTTTGGATTTAGTGATATGTCATGTTTCCTACACCTTGTAAGTACATGTTCCAAGTGATAGATATGATCTACCCTCTTCTTTGAAAATACTGTGAGATCATCAAGATATATGACAATGCAATGCATCAGATCTTTAAAGGCCAAATCCATCACCCTTTGGAATGTAGCTCCTGCATTGATTAGGCCAAAAGGTATTCTATTGTAGGTAAAAGTGCCCCAAGGTGTTGTAAAGGTTGTCTTGGTGTGGTCCTCCTCTGCCACTTTGATTTGATTATATCCTGAGAATCCATCAAGTAATGAAAGAATTTTAGATCCAGTGACTACTTACAGGATATGGTCCATGATAGGAAGAGGATAATTTTCCTTTAGTGATTCCTAGTTCAAGTTACGAAAATCTACACATATCCTTATTTCACCATTTTTCTTCTCGTGCACCGGTACAATGTTAGCCACCCACATTGAATGGTGGATGGGAAAGATGATCCTTACATTAAGCAACTGTTTTACCTCCTCCTTAATGGTAACAACAATATTTGGGTCAGACAGACTTTATTTCTACCTAAAGGGCTTAACACCCTACTTCAAAGGAATTGAGTGATGCATTTCCTTTTCTTTGGAAGGATTTGAGTTCATCATAAGAGTAGGCCAAGACATCGAGTATTTATTGAGTAATGCAACAAACCTTCTTTTTTCTTCAAAGTAGAAACATTTTCCAATATTGACCATCTTCGCTCCTTGGGTACCAATGTTTTCTTTATCAAAATTAGTTGGGCACCGAGAAGATTGCTTCTCTCTCTTGAATGAATATGTCATGTTTGTCAAAGAGGTCTTCTAAAGAGACTAGGCCTTTGGGAATTTCGTTCCCTTTCAATTTGATTACTCCTCATCATCAATCCCTTTAATTCCTTCTCGCTTCTTTGGGGACTACTTCTTGGTGTGTATTTTCACCTCCTTCAAAGAAAAGGTTATTGAAATCATCCCTTTTTTCTAAAAAGGCTAGAATTTTGTTATCATCATTAAAGACTTGCCAATGATTTGCATTATCTAGTACACTAGGCCTGAATACCATTTCAATGACCACTTTGTCTTTACCAAAATAAGGATGAGGTGTCACTACCTAAGCTGACACTATAAGAGAATCAACCTTTTCATTATGTTTCCTTGGAATAGCTTCAATGGAAAATGCATCAAAAGATTCAATGCAGTCCCACAACTGCTTTTTGTAATTTTAGAGTCTTGGATTCTTCACCTGATATTATTAGTGGACCTACTTTACTACAAACTCTACATCACCTTAGCATCTCAGTTTCTTGATTCCCATGTCCTCTACTGCACTCGTGCCTAAGAGTAGTGCCTCATACTCTGTAGTGTTATTTGTATTATTAAATTGTAACTTGTAGGAAAATGGGTACAACTCATTGGAAGGAGAGTAAAATACTACACCAGCTCCTGAGCCCACATTGGAATGACTACCATCAAATTCCATTGTCCAAATTTTATCTTCCTCTTCCTCCATGAGAAGTGGAATCCTCTTTTTTGATGTGAGGAAGTATTTTCCTAGTCCACAATCTTGAAAGAGAATGTTTGCTTTCGTATCATCGAATTTCATAGTGTGAACTTCATCTTTCTTAGTGGTAGCAACTTCTTCATCTCTTCTTTTACTAGGATAGTCAGTAGATGACCAATCCATTTGTATCTCTCCACCTAGATCTCTGTAGAAACTCATACTTAATAGCATACCTAAGGATGTTGGGATCTTTGCTACCAAGTATGGTTAGGAGCACCTTTTTGTTTGGAAAATCAGCTAGTGCTACCTATGCATCTTTGATTATTCCTACCAATGGCACTTGTTTGGATTCTATTGAGTAGTAGGTGCCATTTATTGGGGTCAAGGTGAGGCCTAGAGAATTTACAACTTTGGCTGACATCACATTGTCTAAGGCTCCGGAATCTATGATATAATTATTTAGTTGGAAGCATTTAATGAGGAGTGACAGGTAGAAAGGTTCAACCCTATTGGTTTTAGAGGAACTGAGGGCTAGCATGTTTTGGGAAGGTGGTGTGGATGGTGTGGGAAGTAAGCCTTTATAATTAGGACTCAAGGATATAGGGTTACCACCACGAACTGCATTAATGAACCTGTCAAACTAGGCAGGTGTGTTTGTAGGTATTCTATTTATGAGAGATGGACTTTGGTTTTGCTTGCATGTTCCACAAAGTCAAATGGGGTTATGGTGAGAAAGGAAGAGGTTCCAGAAATGGAGGAAGATTTACATGGTAGAGGATTTTCTACTTTTGGTGTTGAATTCTCCTTTTCGGGTGTAGCAATTGGCTTGGAAGGGGGTGAGGGTGTAGCTTTTGATTGAACCTTAGATGTTTTTACAGGAATAAAATTTAAAGGAGAATTGTTCTTAGTGACTTTTGAGCTTGGAGAAGAATTAGATGACTTACTTGGAATAGTAGCATGATCCCTAACATCCAAAGTGAGTCTATTTTTTCTTTTGTCGAATCCATAGAAGGTGGTAATGGTGATCCTCTACTGATGATTTTGTTTTGTGGGACCTCGGAGGAGAGTCTTCTTTATTCTTCTTATCCTTTACTACTGTTGTTGAGGATGAAGTCCTCTGATTGTGCACAAGTGAAAATAGCACATGAGAAACTTAGAGCTTCATCATCATCATCATCTTCATCATCAACGTACTCAATTAGGCCATTATACATATCAACTTCCTCAACTTCAACATAGTTTTCATAGTCTTCCATATTGTCTTCATCAGTTTCATCAATTTTTTCTTCCTCCTCCAACTCTTTGGTGTCATAGATGGCATTGAATGGTGGTGCTTCAAGAGCAAGCTGAAAAGGAGGTGGAGCAATCCTTGGCCTATATGGAGATTTTGGTTTCTTTAAATCATTTTGCATTCTGATCTAAGATAGCTACTTCTTCAAGGCAACCAAGTCATTTGCCATTTTTTGGAACATCGGATCTTTGGTGACAGAGTTTGAATTTTGACCCTTTTTCTTTCCATTGGGGCCTTTCACCTTTCCAAAAAGGATTAGATCATCATCGGTTTCTATTGCATAGTCCTGGGCTTCCCTTAATGTTCTTGGTTGGGCTCTTCTAAGGAAGAAACCTACTTCTGATGGAAAAGAACTAATGAAAAACCTCTTCAAATCATTTTCAGGAGGCACCACATCTTCAGGGATCCTTCTTATCACTTATCATATATTGCTACGAATTCCCTCATTGACTTGGAGGTTTCTTTCTTCATTTGTACCAATCAGACCAAAAGATCCTGATAATATTTTGTGCTCTTGAACCTGTGTTTGAATTCACTTCTTATATCCTCCCAACGGTGTGACAGACTCTGGGGTAGCATGTAGAACCATTCAACAACTTTCTCTTGAAGTGACTCCACAAAGAGTCAGAATGACACATCTTCATCCTCAACACCCAACACACCAAAAATAGTGATAAATGTTGCTACATGCTCTTCAAGGAGTTGATAAACATCCCCTCTGAATTTTGGGAAGTTTTTTCTCGAGCCTCTCGGTAGCTCATGGAGTGGTTGAGCAAGAGCCAGTGGACCGGTGTTTCCTCCCCATGGTACATTAGGCCTACAAGCCTCATGATCACGTTCATGCTCATGATCAAAATCCCCATTCTATTTCTATTTATAGCTTCCAACCTTGTTAAGGTTGCATCTTCTTCTACTGCTCTTTCATCTACCTCGGCTTGAATTCTCTCGATTTATTTGAGTTGATATCTTATTTATTCTTCAGCTCTTGCCTCTCTTTCTATAGATTCTTCTTTGGTCTCCACGTCGAGTGAATTCCACAAGGTTCTCATTGATGTATGGAAATTCACCATCCAAAGGATTGGCAAAGCACTTAGGTTCTCAACGTGATGGTTGTTTGAAAAGGAATCCTATGTATTTCGAGTAGCTCTTGTCTCCTTTGAAGTTCCTCAAAAATGGGATCAGCTTTTTCCTCATTGTCTTTATTCATCGGGTGTATCTTTTATTCGCCATCTTGAAAATCTATACTCTTCTTTGTGCTGTTGGAATTTGTCTTTTACTCTCCAAGTCATCGAATTCTTCTTCAAGGTCTAGAATTCTTGTGGCAATAAAGTAGTGATTGACACTTTGTCTATTATGCTAGATATCTTCCCTTAAATCTAAAACAACATCTTCTTGGATGTGGAAGAGCAATTCAAGTCTTTCAATGGGAGGGTTTCCTGGAATAGCCATGATTTGAATCCATGTGGCTCATATAGCCATTCAAATTCCATAAATTTTTCTCTTTTTTGAATTTTGAATTTTGAATTTTCGACCTTGTGGTCGTATTCAGGATAGATGCTATTAAATCTACCCTCGGTGGGTGCCAAAAACTAGTGGCGAGGAAATTTGTCGGGTGGAAAATTTTGTGAATTCCTTGCTAATGCTATAGGAATCTAAGTCCCTCTACTTAACCAATGCAACTTTTGTAAAAGCATGTGCAAGAAAATGTGGATTTCTATGGTGGCCTTTCAACCAGTGGATCCAACAGAGGCACACCACTGACCCTACAAAAAATCTAGTAATATATTGCTAGGGAAGACTTTGTCTAAAAGTGGGAAAGGGAGTGAGAATAGAGGTAGGATAACTAATGTTGCAGGTAGAAAATCAGATCTTGTAGACACACTAGTTATAAATTTCAACACATGTATTTATGAGAAGAAAAAACCCTACAAATGGTAATAAGAGGAGACAAGATTGCGAACTCAAAGTTTCTAAAATATCCTCATCAAAGAGGCTACAAAATCCTTCTTCTTGTATTGATGCTTAAACAAAAGTTATACATAATGTAGGAATGGAAGAAATTTGAGAAGGTTAAAAGTAGAATAAAATGGCTATCTCCTTTGCTTTCTCTAAGTATAATGCACTCGTGAGTTTACAAGATCAATTGCCAACCCCTTTACAATGGTGCAAAGAAGCCATTAAATGTCTTGTAAGAAAAAGTTACAACTTCTTCTTTGTTAGAAAGAAACAGTTTACAATCTTTTCAATCATTCGTGTCTGTTCAAATTCTTGATTCGCGAAGAAACGCCAATGGTGAGTAAAACTAGACTTTTCATAATGCAGTGGTTACACTCATTTTGTAACTTTGAATTTGAACCGTTCATCATGCCTTTGAAACTTTAAACTAGATTTTTCCACGTGGGAGAAATTTATTGGAGCGGGTGTGGAGGATTCCTTTTACATTTTGTGACTTTATAGAGATTTGGCATTTTTAAAATTTTTGGTCCGCTCACCTACTTTTGATATGGTCTTGACACATGGCCTTACTTGAGTGGAGACAGAGTCATAGGTCACTTTTATAATTTTACCTTTTTCCAATGTGAGCTCAAAAACATAAATTGCTGCCTCTGCCGCCCGCCTCCCGCTTTGACCTTTGATGCGGACTTAATATTTGACTTTTTCATCGGCATGGGAAGGTGTGGGTCACTTTTTAACTTTAAGCCCCTTTAATGAAAACAAGGCTCAAATTCTCAAATCTCCTTGATGGCCCGCTTCCCGCCTTGAATTTCTATTCAAGCTTAATATTTGACTTTCTCCCTTTTGTTTGGTGGGGGGCTACAGTCACTTTTTAACTTTAAGACCCTTTAATGAAAACAAGGGTCAAATTCTCAAATCTCCCCTGACCCACTTCCCCGCCTTAAGTTTTTATTAGGTTTAATATTTGACTTTATCCCTTTTATTTGGTGGGGCCCTATATCCGTCCCTCGGAAATGTGTAGAGATGGCACTCATTTGGAACTTAGCTTTTGATTTTTCCTTTGAAGTTATGCTAGGATGACACGTGGAGGCTTCGTTGACCTTCTCATACTTAGTCAATTCAAGCAATTGGCTATGTCCCCTTTTTTTGGACTCGGGACACGTGGAGGATTGGTGTAAGTTTGAGGACCGCCCTATCTTAGACCCTTGAAATTGTGTTGATGATGACGTGGCACCATCCACTGAACCTTTCATACTTAGCTGATTTGGGCTTGTTTTGTCTTCATTTTAGACCTTGGACATGTGGAAAGCCTGTGCTTATTTATGGACTGTCCCTTGGGCCCTACCCTTCGAGTTGTGTTGTTTTGCAATGTGGAGGCTTCTACTATTTCTTGAAACATGACCATGCCACATCCAATCAGAGATATCCACGTGTTACTCATGGATGCTGGGGAAAAAATTAATGGAGAAGATATGCCCATTATTCTTGACTATGGGAAGAAATAAATAGAAGAGGAAAAACTCCACCTGTACGCCTGAATTTCAAATTTCTTTCACGAACCAAGGAATTGAAAAAAATACAAGGGTTGATGATCCATGGCCATAGAAAGATTGACAATTTCATTTAAATGAGGATAACAATAAAATTTTCATGCATCTAGACAGGAAAACAAAAAAATTATCAAAACGTGTAGACTGAAGAGTTTAAACAACTTCAAAGCATGAATTTCTCTATCTTTTCAGACTTCTAACTTTACTTGAACACTTTTAGAGGGTGTGAGCTCAAAATTTTTGAATTCAACTTAAAGAATGAGGGGGATTTTAAGGGTGACAATAGCGTCCTTGCAGAACGAGCTTGTTGACTAAGAATTTTAATGCCATGTGGTCTGTGTAGAAGATAAATGGTGTTGCCAACAGATACTTCCTAAACTTATGCAACATATATATCATATACAATGCTTCACGCTCATTATTTGTGTAGTTTTTCTCATTTGGTGTCAACTTATACTTGTAAAACACAAGGGATGATCAAAAATTCCCTCACTAGGTTATGCTAGTACTACTTCCATAGTTTTTCCCGAGGCATCAACATGCACATGGAAAGGCTTATCCTAAGAAGGAAAATGAGGTATGGGCATCATGAAAATTCTATCCTTAAAAGTTTCAAACGCTCTCTACCGCACCTCTCCCCAATAAAAGAAATTCTTGTGTTTTAATAATTCCTATAGGGGCACGGTGATTTTGGCATACCCTTGATGAATTTCTGTAGTACTCCATATGCCCAAGGAATCAGTGCATTTTCTATGACTAGTAGGCTCCCCTAATTCTATAATAACTACTGCAACTTTGGTGGGATCTACTAGTAAGCCTTTTTTTTACATATAATGTGTATTAACAAGGTTCCAAATGGAGTAGCAAAGACACATTTCTTAATGTTGATGGATATCCTTAATTGTCGACATCTCTCAAACATCAGCCTCAAATTGTCACAATAGTCTTTCACCAATCCATACACACCCAGTCATCTAGGTAAACTTGAATAAGTTTATGAATGAAGTCCTGAAATGCTTGTACCACAATGTGTGAGAAGACAAGAAAGCGCATTCTTCAATTCAAAAGGCATAATAACAGGTGTAGGAAAACTTCCCCATTCAAGTGGTGAATTTTTTTCTCCGGTCTTCCTTTGCAATCGATTTAGTGATACCTTGAGATCCCATAAGTGAAAGAGTAGACTTCGTGCCCAACTACTTCCTCCAAATTTTCTTCATCAAGGGGGTTGGGAAATGATCGATGACACATATTGCATTTAGATCCCTATAGTCAACAAATATTCGTATACTTCCATCCTTCTTGATCATCGATAACCATTGGACTTATCCATTTTAATTATTCCACTACATCAATGATACTAGATGCTATCATCTTTTCTATTTCTTCCTTGACTTGTACGCATAAATTTGGATTCATCCGATAAGGCCTCTTCCAAATCGAGCACGTACCTTCCTTCAACTTGATCTTCATCTCCCCTAAGGAATGGTGGATGCCTTTGAGTTCATGATACCCATGAGGGAAAAAATATTGGAACTCACGCAATAGATCAATGACCTTTGAAACTTATTTTTCTAACCAATAGTCCCCAATGATAGCTTCCTTAGGTTCTATCTTTGTCCTAATGTTAACCTTCTTTGTTTTCAAGGGCTCATGGTAGGCATGTTCTCGCTCATCAACGCTATCTATGACTTCATGCATACCTTCAAAATGGTTAACATCTAAAGTTTCCATCTCTTCACCATCTACTACATAGACCATTTTTCCTTTTTATTTTTCCATGCACATGTGCTCAAGTTGTACTTCCTCTGATTCTTCTTCATTGAGGCATGTCTCCAAATAAGGCTCACCCAGTAACTCCAATAGCCTATCCTCTGTCATAGCACTATCTCCCATCATAAGGCACTTGATTACTTACAACACCTTATCCACTGATGGTTTTGTACTCCTATACTTGAAATATTAAATGAGATTAGCCGCCAACTCCTGCCAATTACCTATTTTTCGTTATATATCCAAATGAATATATCATGCGCATGCATAGCCTTGTAAGGTGGAATATAACTTATGCACCTATAACGAAGGTGGTAACACTTCGCACTTCCCATCTAGGCCTTCTCACATGCTTGGATATGAAATGAGGCAGTATATTTACCATGGTAGTCTTGTATAATAGTGGGCATGTTTATCCTGGAGAACCTTATAGAAAATGTGATTCTTACCTTGCGCCACTCTAGGAGACTCTCCCGATGTGTAGCTCACTAGTGTGCTATGGTTCGAGAAAGTTATAATTGAGAATTCCCCTTCTCTTGTCCTCATTCTTCCACTAAGCCTCCATTTCTTGCAAGAAAATTTTAGGGTATGCTCCTCTAAAATAACTTGGAAACTTCTTTCCTCCTAGGTGCTTGACTGAGCACACCTTTATTACCCTTGTTACAAATCCTCTCAACTATCACCCAATCAACTCATAAGTCCCATGCACCTAATTGTCACATGCCATGCTAGTGGTATCACTCAAGGACTAAGAATATTTAAACTGGATGACTCCCTCCATGGGATGAATTATCTCAGGATCTCTGATGAAGTGCACATAGATTCTATCAAGTAATTCTTCTCCTAAGGGCTCAGTATAGGAACTGAATTTCCATCTATTAAAGGGATAATTACCCTTTCTTCCTTTTTCTCAAAGTTAATATACCCCTTGTTAAACCGTAGGTCGGAATTGTTCTTGTAACACGATGGGCACCCAAGCAATCGTTGGAAAGTTGTCTACCTCGAAATGCTTTGAAGTCTCTAGTGAACTTGGCCCCTTGAATGGTGATAATTGTATCCTTCAAGACTCCAATGGGCATTGCCTTAGTATTTTTTCCCATATATAACACATTCAAAGATGGTTGTAATGTGGGCCTTCCCATTTGATGTCGAATTTTAAAGTAATAAAATTGACCTCTACTCCCGAGTTGATGAGGATATAAATCAGAAGCCATCCATTAACAATCACATTTAAAGTAATCTCCTTATCATAGTTAAGGCTATGAGGAGGAAGGTTTGCATTCAAAACTATCATTTTGTGCTCTGCTCCAGTGTGGGCTACCTTCTCCTCATCCATTCTCCTAATAAGGGAATAATATTATTTTTCCTTAACATCCTAGATAGTTCCGCCCTCATCTAGGTCATCCTTTGGAGCCTGGCATTCCTCTTTTTCTCCAACTACTTTTATTTCTCCTTTAGACATTGGATCTCCCCTTACAAACTTTGAATTACGTCCATAATCTCTTGATACACCTCCTTTTGATGAACAGGGTCTAGATACTTTCCATATACCACTTCCTCTCTTGAAACTAGTGTCCTTTGTCTTGGCATCTCCCCCTGTGTGTGTGGCCTCTACCCGCATTGCCACTAGTACACCTCTAGTCTTGACTCATGTGCCACTCTTAGCATCTATTTTGAGTCGGCCTTCTTGATGCTCACCATCCCAATGCCTTTTTATTTCCGATGGTGTTGGTTAATATGCTCATAAATCACTAGAAACTCTTCGTACTTATGTTTCTTTTTGCACCATGAGCATTGTAAAAGATCAGGACACTCACATTTGTAATGCTCTATAGATCCACAATTATAACAGGTTCCTCACAAAAATTCACTTCATCCTCCACCACAGTTACTGTGACCATGAAATCCTCTATGAAAACCTCTTCCACATGCTCCTCCATCTGTGTGCCATTCATAAAAACAATCATCATCATTGGAACTACCCGCAAGACTAGTCTGGCGCACACCAAGATCAAAATCATTATGGATATGATCAATCAATCTACAATCATTGGTATCATGGTTATAGATGTGCAGATCTTAAAATAACAAGAAAAGTTCTTGTGGATTTTGTGTTGTAGTAGTGGGCACCTACTTGCATCATGGTCCCCATGGAAAATTTCACAGCTCTCATCGCTACGGCATGTACAAAATTTCAAGGAAACTATCCTTTGTATGCCCCACTACTTTATAGTATGTACACAAAATCCCACTATGAACCTCATGCACTGAGTTTGTAGATAGCTTCTCCAACTGCTTGGCCATTGCAGCAATTTGAGCCTCCAGAAAAGGACTAACACTAGTATTAATGCTCCTAACAACCTCATCACCCAAGGCAGCTTCTAATGCCTCGCACTGATCTATGAAATGTTTATGTGTGATTCCTTCTAAATGGTGTTATCAATCCTCTAACAAACCATTGAGCATGTTGAGAAGGATGAATTTCATAGGATAGTTTAGACAAGAGAGTATTGAAATTTTCATCATACTCTAGCACACTCTCTGCCATTCCCTGCTAGATCTCCTTCAAAGCACTAATGCTCTTCTACTCAAACTCGGGATATGGAATTATGTTAGGAAGGCATTTTTCAATGCAAAGTGTAGTCTACCACTATCCGATGGGGTCATACTTCCTATACCAACTAAGCACACGTCCTTGCAAAGTTGTTACAAACTTTCTTTTTCTCCGGGTAGTGATTCCTTTCATGCGCCATAGTAATTAAAAATTTTACACATGCTCGCAACATCTTCAATACCCCTATAGTGTGGTAAGTGTAAAGACATTTCAAAAAATAATTGTGGAGGTGGTCGAGGCCCTTGTCCTCCTGATCTAGAGCTTTGGTTCCCTCTAAGTCTTGTTCCTCCCGATCCACTAGATCCACCTCCTACATTTGAAAATGCCTTGAAGTGGTTGCGCTAAGTGTTCCCAAAGTGTCCCACTAAAGCGCACTCGATGGTTTGTGATATTGTCCCACTACCTATTGTGTGTCTCCTGCCACTCCCCGGATGCAATACCAAAACCTTACGTATTTTCACCTTGTCAAAAAATTCCTCCAAATACCGGAATGGACTACACATATATGGATGTTCCGAATGAGAAATTATATCTCCTAGGTGCAGATTGGTTACACCCACTGATACCAATTGGGTTAGCAATAATTCTCCTTGATCCGGAAAACCAAGCTCCAGGATTGGTCGCAAGGTGGGTTTCGATGTGTGTCAACGTCTCTCCTTTCTCCATGTGATGAACTCTCATCAAAAGCTAAAGGGGCTTCTCTCCTGTGCTTTCCAAGATGGGGTAGCACATATTTCTCAAGTTCCACCTCCTCTATGTGAACCTCAACTCCTTCCCGCAATGTCCGCCTCCATAGATCCATAAAACTTGCAACCTTACATTTTCTAGTCATCTCCCTTTCATAAGCTTCACTATACTTGAGTCATCTCTTCTCCCTTTCCTTTTCATCTCGTAATGTCCACCATCTTCCTCTACCCTAGCTTCCTCCCCGCCGCCAAGGAAGCTTAACGGGTATGGGAAATGCCTCTAAACTCAAGGTAATGACAAAACTTTCATAGCCAAAGGAATAAAGCATGCAAAAGCAATCCTCCTGGGCTCCTCAGAAATTTGAAATCAATAACTTCTGGGAAATAATACATATAAATGGCATATTCTAGAGTATAACTAGTCAAGATTCCTATCCACTAGTAATCAATAGCACACTTCCAAGTCAAATATGTATCCTACAGACCTAATAATCATATTCGGTCCATACTGTGTGATCTACAAGATCACTTGATCCGGATGCATATGTTGAAAGCCATTCATATATTTATATTGGGAAACACTAGAAGAATGTCTCATACAACTCATGGTATAGGTTCTCTTCTACCCATCTACATGTATTGAACTCAAGTCTAGTGTTGAATATTTGAGAAAATGCGTCCTCTCTGTGCTCTTCAATCATGCTTCAACACTTTCTAAGGTTAGACATTCTGTCATCATGCATCATAGGGACAAATATGCATGTCATTTCTCACAACAACTTTGAAAAGAGGTCCCAACAATGGAACCAAAATGTATTCATTTTTATACCCTTAGATTAACAATAAAATCCCTTGTGCATCGGCCTATCACCCAGTGCACGATGAGCACTCACCCGAGGCATGCGCAGTGCCGAGCCCTCCTTTATGTGAGTCTTTTGAGAATAAATCATCTTATGACAGACAATCAAGTGTAAATGAATAGAAAATAACCATACAACATTCTGAGAACTTAGGATGAGCAATCACATCAATGCATCTATAGAAGAGAAATGACAAACAACATATGGAAATGGTTCATACATAAAGGAAATCCACAAGGGTTATACACATGAACACATACATGATTGTAACAAAGTCGTATATTCATATTGATGAGTTCAATAACCACATTACATTTCTTGGTCATAATGAGACCCATATAATAATGCGAGTAGATTCATGCATCAGAACTACCCTATGTCCTTCACATTACAAAGAAGAATGTAGACCCATCCCTCTACATATGCCATCAATCCTATATTTTCTATAATCCCAGCCCATATAATTCTCCATTATATTTTTATAGAGCTTCACCTCTCTTCCACCAGTCTACCACACTAATCAATCTCTATCTTGTGTGTCCTTTCTATTATCCATGCACCTCTATATATAAATTTTCTTCCTTCACCACCATGCCTTCTGAGGTAACAGATCAGTGGCAAGTGTCCGAGTGGTCCTCCCGGTGGAATATTCCTCTTTTGATCTAAGATCCCCACTCTTTGCAATGATTCTCTTCTAGAACCTTCCATCGTATGCATGGAATATTCCATTTTATATCCTATAGTTGTAAGGTTTGCACCTTATCCACTCTACATGCTATTAGGGTCACACTTTTCTCATGTGCTTCCTGGGATGCCGAATATGGCTAAGTCTAAAACCTTTCTTTCCTTACGTGCATGTCGTGTGTTCTACAAAACCCTTCTAGAACCCTTCCCTACACACCTTCTACCTGTGTGCCCTTCTTCAACTAGGTCCCACACACCCACGCACCTTCTTTTACTTTTCCAATATTATGGGGCCCAACAATTGTGTTTGTAATAGTGTCCATAAGCGCCCTTCACCAATGATGCCAAAATAACAAGCTATGGATAGATAGAATGCAAAATGTGTGGATGGAATAAAAGAAACCCCTCCTATGTAGTGTATGCAGATATAAGAAGCCAAAATAATGCAATCCTTTTATATGTAGATAGCCCGATAGTTTCCAGCCCCTAATAATGGTATGTATGATGTGTTTATATATGAATCTCTTGTTTAAATTTCAACTCTAGCAACACGACAAGCCAACTAGGACCTTGAGATAAGGGAAGGATAACCGAAAATACAAACCAAAAATGTCAAGATAAGAAAAATAAATAAGAAGGACAGGAGTGCTCAAATCTGGACACAAGCGCCTGGGCACTAGTGTCTAAGATAGGCACTATTGTTATGGAGTAAATGATGACAAATATGAAAATACTAATAGACAAGGATCCATGTGACTTGACCAAAGAGCAGTGTGGGAGTGATAGAAGTAGAAGAGGAGACATATATAAAATAATATAATCAAAACAAAGGGGATGGGAAAAGGGGGGTGTGTTACTAGTGAATAATCTTTTCACTCAAGATCCATATATAAAACATCATACTTGTTGACATAGTAATGTAGTAGTAAGTGCATGATTTTGTGTCTCGCAAATCGCAAAAGATAAATAAATCCAAACGAGGTCAAGAACCTAAATAAGGTTTCACAAGACTGCAACATTCCAATGGCATGAGATGTTGGGAAAAATAGAAGCAAATATAGGTAGAATCAAGATCGCAACATTCCTACAGTATGAAATGTCAGGGAAAAAGAATCCAAGATAGGTGGAATCAAGACTATGACATTCCAATGGTAGGATATGCCAGGTAAAAGAAGCCAATATAAGTGAATCAAGACTATGACATTCCAACGGTAGGAGATGTCGGGAAAAAGAAGCAAAGATAGGAAAAATCAAGACCATGACATTCCAACAAGTAGGAGATGTCGGGGAAAAATAATACAAGATAGGCAGAATCAAGATAGTGAAATTCACATAGTAGGAGATGTCAAGGAAAAAGAAGCAAAGATAGGAAAATTCAAGACTGTGACATTCCAATAGTAGGAGATGTTAGGGAAAAATAATCCAATATATGCGAATCAACACCTTTGTGAAATTCCAATAGTAGAATATTTCATAGAAAAAGAGAGATGAATGATCATAGAGTATTTGTGATGATGTTGTCGAGCTGATGTAAGATGTGAATTCTATCTTGAGACATAGTAAAAAGGGTCAGTTGTACATGTATGGGAATAAAAAAGAGTTTTGGTGAAGTTTAATGAGGCGATATATGTGCAAGATTGACAATCTATGATGAGATTGGTATGAATGGAAAATATTTTACACTCGATGGTAGATTCTTTCCTTTGAGCTATGCAATGTGGGAATCTTCCCCAAAGAGTAGGAAAGAGAATGTTCATAAGGTACAAGGCTATCGAGATACACTCGGTGGTGGTGAGTTGACATACTGTAGACACAAAATCTATGCATTTGGGTACATTTCTAGGTCCTACATCATACTATTATATACATGATTCTTAAGCAATAAAACTAGTAATCGACAATGTATTTTTGGTATTTTTATTTCTCTTATAATTTTATTGACCTTATACACCCTACAACCCAATAATTACTTTACTTATTCATCACTTATGGCCTCAAACATTAGTTCCCATTTAAGACAAAAGCATCAGTGCTCCTTTCCCTTATGAGCACTCGACCCTCTCCATCCTTTTCTCACTCTTTTGGGCATATTTTACACTTATGATTCATCTTTCCAGTTATAAATTATGAAATTCAAAGAAGAGAATCATATATGTATGTAGTTATAACACTCAAATATGGGGCCAAGCACTAGAATTATCTACTACTACCTAAGCTTGCATCCAAAGGTAGAAGAGCACTTCAAAGGAATTCATCTAACACATCCACAAAAGGACAAGGGTTTCATCACTTCTACATACACAACATGGGAGGGGAAGTTCATTATATTCCATCCCACCCATTCTATACATTTTCTAAATTCTAGGTCTATCCCACTATCATTGTGCAACTTGCACAAGGATGTCACAGGAATCATTACACACACTTTCACATAGAACTACATGGAGTCTGAAATGTAGTGTAGCACTCGGTACTAAGTTCACTCTTTGGGTGACCACTAGGGTCAATCTCGAATCCACATTCTACATCTTTTTTATTATATTTGATGTGGTTTGTGGACATGTGTAGGAAGACAATTTATTTATCAAAGTTATAGCTACATTCATATATTTAGGAGTGAATTCAAAGAGACAAATAAAGAACATTAGTGAATCTCCTCCTGCATAGAAGATATCATAATCTGAGCATTATGGTGGAAACTAGCACCCAAGCGCTCCTTTCCTCACATGGGTGCTCCTATCCTACACATATATGGGTCTCGAACATCCAAAGTGAGCCTTGATAATGTTACATATAGTTTGTTTAGCTATTCACCTACCAGATCACTTCATGATCACTCAAAAATCATCTAAGTCACTCTATCTCCCGCTCTTTCTTAGGGTTTCATATTATTTCTTTATTTTTGCATGTCCATTTACTATATTATAACATATCTATATCATTAGGAATAGTAGTTACTATGAAATTAGATTTAATTCAATTTAAATTAAATTATTTTGTGAGCCCAACCACTCAAACCCTACCTTCCTTCAAGGTTTTATTTTTATGCCCATCACCTGTAGTGGTTGTTTTGGTTCCTTTGAGCACATTGAGATTCCTCCACATATCTGTAAGTTCTCTAAATCAATGGTTGAATCTTCTAATCCTTTTCTTAAATCAAACAAAATTCCTCTTGAAAACATTGAAACTTATAATAGTGAACATTCATATGATGAGGATACTAACATTGATCAAAAATAGTTATACAAGCTCACTAATTTTCATTCTTCTTTACGTGACCATCTTACACATATTTTTCATGTCTTAAATGCTCTACTCACTACCAAACATCATCTAGATGCTTCCTCTCACCCTCTCATGGGTTCCTCCTAGGTCGTCATGACCTCCACACCACCTTCCACTATTCATATCTCTATAGCTAGAACTACAACTCCTCTCCCTCTTCCCAATTCTTCCCACACAACTGGTTCCTCTTCAAGTAATCATGACTTATCTTCTTTAAACTAGGATCAACAACTCTAAATATACTAATTACAAGAAGCTACTTCACATTCCTATCCATCTATAAATTCCTCATTACTCCTTTAAAGTCCTTTTGCACCCTCCATTTCCTCTTATCATCTCCTCCCAACTTAATTTCACATAATCTTCCAACCTTCAATAGCCATGGTGACCTTTAAGACAATCTCTAATCCTTTCATGTGCCATGTCTTGACTATACAAATGATCTTACATTCTTTGGATATTTTTTTCCTAAAAGTATGCAAGATTAGACTATGTAATGGTTCTATGATCTACCTGTTCATTTGGTAACCTCCTTTACATAATTATATGATACTTTACTTTCTCACTTTTATATCAATATCGACAACAAGATATCTTATGAAAAAATTTCTCAACTCAAACAAGGATCAAATGAACATCTAGCTGACTATGTTTTGTGTTATAAGAGAAAACTTGTTAAGATGACTAATGTACTCATTGATTATGAATTGCAACATCTCTTTATTAAAATTATCTTACCTCCACTTCAAGAGAGTGTCATCTTCGAGACCTATCCTTCCTTTGATTAACTATGTCATACACTCAAATTACGCGAAGGAAAACTTTTATCTATGGGAAAATTTAAATACTATGATACTTCCTCATCCTCGTATTCTAATAGGTTTCAAGATAAATCTAACTTCAAACCATATCCTAAGCCCACTAAAGCTAATTCCATTTTTAAAGTTTTTTCTACACCTATCAACCTTCAATTATAACCCATGATGTGTACTTTTACAAAACTACCTTGTGCACCTCGGATCCTATTTCCATATGTTATCAAAATGAATATTATTACTCTTCCTCCACCACTCAATCTCAATCCCTCTCACCCCCATGGTCATAACTATGATGAAAATGAACAATGTGACTACCACCAATGCATTGGTCATTCTACTAATCACTTCTTTTAACTTAAACATCTAATTCAAGATCTTATTGATAACAATGCAATTGAGCTCCCTAATCCATCTACTTCTAAATTGGTCAATGATAATAAAAAGATAAAAATATTTAATGACCAATTTCCCAAACATGAAAAGAAAGATACAAATTCTTTTGCAAACCATACATATCATGTTGTACCTCCTCCTTCATCGGTCCTCTTTACTTTCTTCTTTATATTGCTGATGTACCCCTACCCGTCATCACCTTCTTAGTTCATGATAATCATGCTACATTATCTTCTAATTCATTGTATATCAATGCTTCTATTGGTACTTATACCATCAAAAATACTATGGTTTATCCATTGGCACTTACCAATGCATGCTCCGTGGAACTTCTTTTAGTTATCAAATTTTCATCATCTCGATTACATTTTCGGTTCTAAATTTTTATGGTCATGTCATTCTTCCCGTCATAGTGGGGTCTCTTATCATCTTTACACCATTCTTGGTTACTTTTGAAATTGTTAGCTATGACATAATCTTAGGTATTTCTTGGCTCTACACTACCCAATCCATCCATTCCATTAACCATTTGTGTCTTAAGTACATCCACAATAAACAATTTTTAACTATCACAAGTATTCCACCATGCACAAAATTACTTTGGCCCAGTTTGAAGCTATTATTACACCAATTACATAATTTAGTCCTCCTACATGGCTCAATTCTTTCTCCATCCCTAAACCTCACTCTCCTATTTGTATGCATCCACTTGTACTTCCTAAATATAAATATAGTTCTACACCAGTTTATCCTATTCGTACATAGGCTACATCATGACCTTGGCATCCTCATCGGTCCATTAGTCCACCACACCAGCCTAAGTACCCTACTCAGAAGCCCCTTCTCTCGGATATTTTCAACATCCTTCACCACATTGGCCTCATCTACATAAACAATCTCTCTCCTATATCAATAATATTATAGCATCATCACATGCCTTTGTCTCCTCGAATATCGGGTGGAGGGCCCTCGTCCTTCACTTTTGTTGGATAGCCTTATATCTATCATACACTCGACTGGGTATCATAATTTCTCCCCCTTTCCATCACTATTAGTTTTCTTTATTCTATAGTACTACACATCATGCTCCATGCTTCATGTATAATCTTTTTGAGCACTCCTACACTCTTTGGTACACAAATTGTACAACCATTACCTAATGACAAACTCTATTTCCATGGTTCATACTCGACTAGAGGGGTTAATTCTGAAATGAACCTCGCATCATCTACACTTCACACTCTATACTTCATGATACATCTTATCTAGAATCTACTCTCATGCAATACACATTCATTTCCCGAAGACACACTCTTTTCTATGGTTCATTCTTGACTTTTGAGGGATAATTTTTAAATGAACCTCATCTCACACACATCCGCTGGAGGGAAACATGGATTATTCTCATATTTACATATTAAAAATCATAGCACACCATTACACTTGTAGTGCATTTGCACATATTGGCTGCATTTACTCTTGTTAGCCTATACTACTTAAGTCTTGCACTTTTCTTACTATGCTATCCAAATTCTTAGTATGTCATTATCTTGTTCTATATACACATGGGTGTTCACTTGGTATCTTGATTTGAATGTAAGACCTATAATAGATTCATACATGATGCATGGTGCTCAACACATCCCTTTACAAGTCCCACCGAGGCTCTGGGGCATCTACTTTGCTACTCTTATACCTCATACATCACAGGTTCTATTGTCACATTAGTTACTACTTATCATTACTTTATTTTTCACTAATTTATATACGATTTGGCATACTATTTATCTTTCTAACATACGAATGGGTGTTTATGTGTAGCATTTTCCTTGTATGATATATATATATATATAACCATGGCTATTTTATACTCTCTTCTTTCTCTTATTTGTTATTGTTTGTGGGCTATGCCCTATGTCTTGTTTGATCATTATATGTTTTTGGCCACTTAGGCCCTGATTGTCTTGTGACAATATGAGTGATTTCTCATGTATGAAACACATGTTTTTGGTCCCTCTTGTCTTCCTAGTTTCTTATTACATTGTATTCTCTTGCATTATAGTTATTTTTACTATAAACACTTGTTATTATCCTATATTTTCTGCATGTGCCTTGGCTTCTACCATGCACATCTCGCTACCCATGTAGTTTTCCACTTTCTCGATATACATATAAGTATTTGGTCCTCTCCTTTGGACCACATTCTCCTACTGATCATCGAGATGCACCCCGAAAGAGGGGGCATATATTGGTTTAACAATTCACCCGTATAATTTCTCGTAGCTACAATGCATCAAAACACAATACATAATCAACATAGGAACATAGTTATAGATTGGTTAAGAGTCGACTTGGGCCTAAAACACGAGCAAAAACTAATACCCAGACCTAGATAAAAGTGGTGGGAACTTGTTCCCCTCGGGTGCTTATTTCTTGGGGTAAAAAATAGTCAATTTATGAGTACAACACAATCTCTATAAGCTTACATCGCAGATTCTCTAGTAGTAGGTAATTTCTTCTAGTTACATAATTCAGTCTATAAGTTATAATCATAACAAATCGAGACAATTGGAAAAAATCAAGGACTTACGATCCGTAATGGTGCTTATTTGGGAAGCATCATGGAAGGAGAGAAAATATAGACCTCTCTCCCCAACACTCTTCTCTTGGCGTGAGATCACCAAAAAACTCACCTTTGGTGTGAGATCACCCAAAAACTCACTCTTGGCATGAGATCACCCAAAAACCTCACCATCGGCATTCAAATCCAACAACTCCAAGCAAACAAGAAAATTTTCTATCTCATACTCTCCTACATCAGTGCACACTTTCCTTTTACACAATTTTACACTCTTTACATACTTATATACACATTACTCTAATTTTTCATATACATAACTTTGACTACTTTCTCACTCTTCTTTTACAGGTCCATCCTTAATACGCAACAAGAAGTAGCTCACATCAGTAAGCACAATCTCACAAAAATAGTTACAAGACACACATACGCTTCAACCCTTGGCTACACTTCTATTTCCTATTGTAGACACCTAAAATCCACTTCCGTGGTTTTAATGCTAAAGTGGTACTCATTATCCTCTATTTCACCATTTCCATTATAATTAGTGATTTTCGCTAATTAACTAACGTTTCCCTCCAATTTGGTCAATTAACGACACTTCATTAATTAACTAGCTTCTATCACATTTCGGATGCCAATTAATGACACTTCATTAGTTATAATCCTCTTTGAATCAATAATTAGCTATTAATTAGATAATTAAGCCTTTTTAACAAGAATTTAATCAATAAACCCTCTTATTGGTTAAATCCCACTTTCAAATGCTTCTAATCTCATCAAATTCCTCTTCAAACACCTCCAATTAGCCTAAAAATCTTATTCTAGCCTATTAATTAATCTAATTGATTAATTAAATACACCTTCAACTCCCATAAAGTGCTAACTAAAGGTTAACTCACCTAGCTATGGTTAATTAACCAAGAGTTACTTTATGCTTTATTCATTTGTCCCACATGCACCAAGTTGCAAGCCTTTCCCAAATGGAAATCCTATAAAAAGGACCAAGCTCCTTCCTCTCAAATTTACACCATGTTTTGAATAACATTAATCATATAAAACATATGAACCTTACTCCATTGTTGGAATAACTTGTATCCCCATTTACATCCATTTCTTCAAGTTGGTTAGTAAAGGAATATCTAATATGGCCTTGTAGCCATTGTTAGAGAGATCCTTTCACCTTCAATGAAGTAGCAACAACACACACTTTGATTTCTTTTTTATCTTCATAGGTTCAATTCTTGTAGTAATCAATTAAACATAGTAGGAATGCTTGTAGTTTAAATGATTAATTTCTTTTTGCATTCCATTAAGCTTTGATCTTGATGGTTTATTGATGAATTTATTAGCTTAGTTCTAAAACTACTTGGTGTTAGTTTTAGGTTCTAATTAATTTTCTTACAAGTTTATTGAGTTATCACCTAGTATACATGCTTCACTTCGTAATCACTTCATGCTTCAGTTGTCCACTCATCATGATATCCACCACACTCTCTATAGGATTATAAGGTACACATATTCTAACTACTTTATGCTATCTAGTATTCAATCAACAACATAAAGTTGGAGGAAATGTAGACACAAAATCTATGCTCTTGGGTATATTTCTAGGTCCTAGAGCATACTATTATATACATGATTCCTAAGAAAGAAAACTAGTAATTGATAATTTATTTTTGGTATTTTATTTTGTATTTTATAATTTTATTGACCTTACGCACCCTACATCTCAGTTGTTACTCGACTTATTTAACTTTTTCTGACCTCAAATACTAGCACCCATTTATGACAGAAGAGCCCTGACCACTCATGTCTATTCAGGTGCTCCCGAACCTCTCCATCCTTTTCTTACTCTTTTAGGTCTCTTTTATCTTTTAAGCATCTTTTACGCTAATGGTTCCACCTTCCAATTTTCAATTATGAAATTCAAACAAGAGAATCATATATATACATATTTATAGCTCTCAAATAAGTGTTTCACCGTTTTCTTTATGTTTTTGAATGACGAAATAGATAAGGGTAAGGGCTAGGAGGAATACCTATTAAATGGGTTGGTTGATGGTTATTGCACGCGTTATAACTTCTTGATCCAATGTCGATTGTGAGAGCTTACTTTTGGCTAGGAGGAACTACCTGAAATAGAAAACAAGACCACAAAAGAATAGTTAAATAATATATGATAGTGGACTACCTAGCGTATGCTAGTTCTAAGAAGTGTGATACTTCCTAGATGGTTGTCAATCCACTATTTAAAACAACTTAATGTGAGAAATAAGTAAATTCCTACTATAGTTGATATGATTTAGGTATCTCATTCAAGCACAATAAGAAAATCTAATATAACATGCTAGGTTATAGTCAGATCTGAAGGGTAGGTAGTTGTCAGGGTGTTGGAACTAGTCAGGGTCAGGTTCTGGGTTGTTTGGGTCACTTGGTAAAAGGTAGGTTAACTCTGTTATTGGAAAAGGTGTAAAACACAAATACCGATGTCAATCGGGTATAACCGATGATGGTTTAGAAGGGACTGATGATGGTCATGGATAACCGGCGATGGTAAGGTCGGGGTGAAAGGAATTTAATAAGATCTGATTGTGGGGATTGAAATGGAGCTAAAAAGAGATGGAAGGGTGGATGGGGAGGTCTGTAAAGGTCTCATATATACTCAGAGGGGTGTAGGAGGCAAGAATGGGTGATTTGGTGGTGTGGATAGAGGAATGGCTGAGTCTACAAGTGGGTAGAAGATTGGAAAAGAACATGTAAAGTATAAACTGATAACAGAAGTAATAAGGCTATTATACTGAAATAAACTATATTGGTAAAAGGTATACTTACTATAGTATAGGCTTGATGGTTAAATGCTGATGGTAGTTGATCAGAAGAGTGGTGTTTAGTACCACAATAGTTCTCTCTGGAATGCTTCTATGGATGCAATACCTTTGGATCTTTCCTAGTGTTGGTTGTGGATGTCTGGGTGCATGAAAGACTCTGGTTCTACTTGCATGTAGCTCTATTTTCATCCTCTTACTCTCAGAATGTGCTAACCTCTTAAAAAAATGTCAACCTCTCTAATAAGGCCGTTGAGGTGAATAAATGGTAAATCACATTGGTTTTGTCTTGACCAAAGGTGTTGGTTAAGGAAGGATTCTCTAGGTTTACTAAAATGGGTAGTTCTTTCTAATTTCTTGGGCCAATTTTGGTTTTTTGTTGCGGATCAGAATGAAAGCTTCCTTATAATGGGCAAGAATGTGGTTAGAGAGATTTTAGGAATTAATTTTAGGGTTAGACCAAATCTTAGCTCATTAAGGTAAGTAAGACCTAGTTAGTTATGGAAACATGCCAAGAATAGGTCTAGGGTGAGGTGGTTGGATGAGATGTCTAGGTGAGGTGGAAATTAGGTCAATTAAGGTAGTAAAATAATGGATATTGTCAGGATGGGTATTTAATTTAATTAAAATAATTAAATTAATTATTAATGTGGGGTGAAAGGGGCCATGGTTAGGTGCCCATGTTTAAGTTGGTTATCTAATCAAAGGCTAAGGGGAATGTAACCAAATTTAGGTGTCCACATTTTCCCCTTTTTTCACGTAGATTGTACGTGTAAGCGATGCTAACAAAAATAAGAAGTGGGTGCCTCATGTGTGGGTGAAGGGGAACCCCTCAAACCAGGAATAGTTGAGGTGGAAGAGGAAGTTGTGAGTGGTTTGATAAAAGGTGGATGTAGGGAAAAGGAGCGTAGATGTGGGCGAATGTGGAAAAGGGTAGAGGTCAAAAATATGAAAACAAGTAAATGGGATAGGGTCAAAGGTAGTGGTAGTCCAATGCATGCACATGGTATAAATTGTGACACGGTTCCATGTTGAAGAGCTTACAAAATCTACGTCGTCCAAGGTTGATAGGTTTATCCAAACAAGGTTGAAGTGATTCCGGTATCCAAGGCATAGGATATTGTTCAAAAACACAATGTAGGTCAAGTGTAGGAACATTTAGGTATATTCCAAAGACACCACATGTTGGATCAGATAAATAACATGGTAATAGGCAAGGTAAGGTCATTAGGTGAAACAATATGGGTAAGTGTCACAAGGTATAGCGAGCACATGAGTTCATAGGTCACTAACAATGTTCCAGTCTAGGTAGCTAGGTCATGGCACGGGTAGGGTTGAGGTACGGGTAAAATAACAAGTCCCTAAATGCAATTAAGGACAAGTATAGGTAATGTAGGCTTGGGGGTAGGTTGCGATAAGGGTGGGTAAGGTCAAGCAGAACGGAGAAGGGTAAATGTTGGTTAGAAATGGGGAAAGGGTATTGACAAAAGTATGGTAGAGAAATGATTTTAGTCTGACTTAACCTGGTGATAGTCTAGGTAAATTTATCACTGTTTTTTAGGGTGTAAGAATGATGTCAGTCTAGGTAAAACCGACCATGGTTTGCTAGGGAATAGGACCAATGTCGGTTTAGGTATAACCGATGCCACTCAGGTCGATGGGGGTATATAAAAAGGAAAAATCCATATAATACAGATTCATTTGTATGCTTTTGACTTTTAGAAAATGATAGAGTGTTGAATGAGCTATGCTTTATCATGAGAGAAGTACACAGGACTGTATCGAGGTGAGGTGGAGAGATCTAGGTGGGGAGAGGAGTTAGGTGGATAGGCCCATGAGATCAGGCAGAGTGAGTGGATTGGTGGAGAGGTTGGAGGTAGAGGTGTTACATGGTGGAGGTAGGAGAGGGGTCAGGTGGACCACCAACATAGTGGCGATGTGCCACCGTGGAGGTGATCTTTGAGACAAGGTGAGAGTTAAGATTTTCTATGTATTGTTTGTTAAATGTAGAAGGGAATATGGGTTAGGGGGTGTGGGTAGGGTAGAGAATGTTAAATTTGTACACTGAAATATGTTAGGGAGGGGTGGGAAAAGGCATAAGTAGGTTGAATAGATTTGGGGAGGGATTTGGGGGAAGTTTGGGTAGGTGTCTAGGAGAAATGGGAGAGAAATGGGGAAAAAATCAAAGGTTCGGGTTTGGGCGTAGTACTGTGATGATCGACGTCGGTCGAGGTATGGCCAACATTAGTATGTATATACCAACATTGGTCAGGATTGAAGAACCGATGCCGCTTTTCATGGACCAAGTGTTAGTCGAGTGACCGGTGCCGGTTAGTGAATTTAGGGTGTAGGTTTGTTAGGGTTGGGGTTTGGGGTTTAGGGTTTAGGTTGGAAGGGTTTTAGGTTCAAGGTGGGGTTAGGTCGGGGTTTAGGGTTTAGGTTGGAAGGGTTTTAGGTTTAGGGTGGGGTTAGGTTGGGGTTTGGGGTTTAGGGTTTAGGTTGGAGGGTTTAGGTTTGAAGGGTTGAGGTTTAGAAGAAAAGGGGTTTAGGTTGGTAGGTGTTAGGTTTGTAGGAAAAGGGGTTTAGGTTGGTAGGGGTTAGGTGGGGGTGGAGGAAAATGTTGGTTAAAGGCAAGTTGAATAATGTTTGTGTTTTGTTGAATGTAGGCCAGAGAGTAGCTACGGATGAGAGACTAAGTACCACCCCTATTCATGGAGGTATGGGGGAGCTAATGAGTGGAGGCATGTGATGGACATCAGCTTGATAGGTGTGAGACATTACAGGAATATAGTACGAGAGCCTAGCCTTATGGTCACACTCATTGATAGATGGGATACAGTGACCAACACATTCCATTTGCCGATGGGTGAGCTGACAGTCACCCTAGAGGATGTCTATCGGATCTTGCACCTATCGATAGTGGGATAGCAGGTGTATTATATCTCCTCAAAGGCCTCCAAGGAGTTGATGTTGATAGTTTTTGGTAAGGGTATGGCAGAGATGAGGTTCCATAGCGCCAGTCTGAGCTATGGTGAGATGTATGTAGCCCATCTAGAGGAGATGAGGCTAGTAGTTTTGATTATGGAGGTAGTGTGTTATTTTGCACTGCTAGATGTAGAGGGTGGGAGATTCCCATGGGTGTTGATGGGGTCCTTCATGACATGATGGAGGAGAGGACCCATTTGCTTGGGCACCAAAGCATACTTGGTGCAGTTATACAGGGAGTTGTGGGCATATAGGAGATTACGGTGATTCAGCCTATGTTGCACCTTTCTTCTCCACTATTGGGAATATAATCACATTATATGTGTGAGGTTACTAATTATGCCTTGGGATGATTCATTCGAGCCGGGTTTTGTTCGAGTGGGTTATGGGCACTGGGTGCCAGTTACTAGAGCGCCCAGAGCTATTAGGGGTACACATGATGTAGCCTATTATAAGCATCTACTAGAGGGTTGTCTAGCATGGACATTATTTGGAGGCCCTACGTGGGTTTTCCATCATATAGGCGAATGGCTACAGAGTTAGACCAGCTGTAGCTAGTTCGATGGATAGAGGGGCATCATGCAGGAGAGCATGAGATGATACTCATAGACATGGTCAGATGGCAGTTTGGGCTATTATAGGGTGTACCACCTACCTTCCCATAGTATAGGGGGATGATGTGGAGAGGCCAATGTCCCCTCCATGACCTACCTTTCTAATAGGGCCGAAGGAGGCACCGGTGGACCGACACATTGATGATGTCGGGTGTACTAATAGATACAGACAATGGTTGGTATCTTAGCTATGAGTAGCGCCACCCTCATATTCTAGAGGGGCATGTGGCCACCTTACAAGGACATGTTACGGAGTTTACAGGGGACATTTGATGGGGTCACAGGTAGAGGTGGCCATGTTATAGGCACAAGTGGTGGCCCTTCAGGCCTAAGTCACAACATTACAGGGGCAGGTACCCACACAGGGTGGGGCCAGAGATGGGGAGTAGGTGGCCACCCTACATGCATAGGTGATAGGGTTGTAGGGTCATTTAGCCTCCGCTGCACAGATCGATTATGGCCTTACAGCCCAAAATTGCTATGCAGCAGCATTGCAAGACAGCAGGCAGGATAGGTTTAGGGACAAGGTCCCATGGTACAGGTACATGTATAGGGTCAGAGACCCTTATTGATAGGGTAGAGTACACAGGTTGCGGTGAGACCCATGACACCTCCTTAGACAGTGCCCATGGCGAGGTTGGGGATGCCCTACATGAGGCGAGGTACTATCAGGATCATTTGGTAGAAGTGGGGATATATGTCTCGTCATATGTTGAGTACCAAGCACAATAGGCCTCGAGTGAGAGTACTCAATCCCACACTCATAGTATGGAGAGCACCGAGGGCCAACAAGCCTAGAGGCAGGAGGGGGTGAGGAAACTAGTGTACAGAGGCTAGATCTAGTTAAGGGGCCATCAAATTCTAGATTGAGGCCCACAGTAGGCAGTGAGGTGGGTTCGTGGCACCACACAGGATAGGAAGAGGAGTCGGGAGAGACCGACGTAGAGATCCAAGGATTAGTCGAGGGATATCACCATTTTAGATAGTATAGGGATTATCTATGATATGGATCAGCCTACGTGCCGATGATTTTTTATATATGATACCATCCGTATGCCGATGATGTTTGGTATATGATACCGGCCTACGTGTCGATGATGTTTTGTATATGATATCGTCTTGTGTGCCAATGATCTTGAGACATTTGTATTGGAGACATTGTATATTGGAGATATTTGAGCGAGACAGGTAGAGATTTTGATGATTTATATATATATATATATATATATATATATATATATATATATAGTGATTATGGCATGATGTGTATATGTACTTTCGATGATGATATTATACATGTGATGCAAACAAGGTAAGTTAGGCATGATAGATTCAGGTCATAGGCATGGATGGAGACACGTCATAGGCATGGATTGAGTCATGTTCTAGGCATGGATGAAGTCAGGTCCTAGGCATGGATTGAGTCAGGTTAGTTTAGGCATGATGGAGTCAGGTTGGTTTAGGCATGGATCGAGTTAGGTTTTGTGGTTGATTGAATTTATAATTCATTAATGTGTGTAATTTGTGATGGTATGGATCGTGTTAAGATGATTTGTAGGAAAATTTATGATTATGGTAGAGAAATGGTATATGTGATGAAATGAATGTGTAAATTATGATGGTAAAGATGTTTAGCAATTTTTTCTTGTGTGGTTGAGTTTCCAGTTATTGATATAGAAAGGAAACTAACTAGGGTAGAATGTGAATAGGAAAAGGAAAGGGAAAGGGAGAATTGGTTAGGGTAGAGAGTGGCTGAGCTAACCTCCAAGGGCCCCATGCCCTCAGAGTTCTACCTACGGCCTCGCAGAGAAAAGGGACCTCAAGCCGATGTAGTTCTCCCATAAGCTAGGGAAGATTGTGATGAAGGAAAGGAATGGATTGATAGGTGTTTAGGCATGGGTGAATATAGGTCATAGGCATGATTGAGTTTAGGTCATAGGCATGGTTGAATGTAGGTCATAGGCATGATTGAGTTTAGGTCGTAGGCATGATTGAGTTTAGGTCATAGGCATGGTTGAGTTTAGGTCGTAGGCATGGTTGAGTTTAGGTCACAGGCATGGTTGAGTGATTTTTAAATATAGGTGTCGAGGATCTGGTCCTGTATAGGATAATCAATAAGTAATGAGGAAGGAAAATGGTAAGAGGTGGTAAAAGAGCCACTTAATTTGATAAGAACCCTAATGAGTCAATCCATACCTAAGAGGGGCTTATGAATATAAGACCCTAAAGGCATTGCATAATGGACCATTCTAAGGGTGAAGAAAGTCACATGATCACAAAATGTCACGTTTATAGCAAGTACCTTGAGTAAAGAGGAAATTAGGCTAAAAAGGAAAGGAGGTGAGAATGGGAGGTTTAGCATAACTTAGTGTATGATGGCATGTTTTTAGAACAAGAAACCTGGAATCCAAAATAGGCAATTCCATGACAAAAAAATCATCTTTTTCCTTCATTTATTGGGTTTTTTAATAGACTGATCGATGCAGGAAGTCTATATGGGATAATTATATTATCTCCTTTAGGTCTTTGTGAAGCTGATCGATGTGGGAAGATTTTGTATATTTATTACATTTTTTTAATGACCTTATATAGTTTTCCTTGAAGGGAGAAGTCTATTTATGGTGGTGGAATTAGAGTGAAGAGATGTCCTGTTTGAGAGAGTCATCTTTTGTTGTAAGTTTGAATCAAGGAGTTGTATCCCTTTTTGTTTTTGGATGTTTAAGTCATGGAAAATACTATAAAGGAATATTAGGTTCTTGTTTAGAAGACAAGACCGTAGCACACAAAGATTAACTATGAAAGAGGTGGTTTTGAGTGATGGGATTCCATCTTGAAGAAGACAAATTTGTATGTCATTTGTACAGGGATCACACCTATCTACTTGTTTGCATTCAATATTTGAGGGAGTGGATAGCACCTTCAAAAGGGTTTTGATCTAACCCTCACTATTTTAGGTTGTGCCTATCAACCAAGGCAAGAGAACCTATATTGCAGCCCTTATATGGTAAAGGAGATGGAGATATCCTTGTGTTTTGCATATGGTATGGAAGAGGCCTTGTGAAAACATGATCAAGCATCCATTATCCAAACTCAAAGGAGTTGTCACTACTAAATGATGGAAATGCTTTCAAAACAAGGCTAAGGCTGCTAAAGACATGATAAAACCCTGATATGCTTTGTGCATTTTTGTGAAAGGATGGAGTTATTTTGTGGACACACAATGAAAATGCAGGGGTAGTATAGGTAGGATGAGTTATTTTGAATGAAATTTTTGTGGGAGATTCTTAGAAAATCTAGCTGGGAATTACCAACTTCTTTGAAAACCTTTGCAGGAAATTTGCAATACCTACACAACAGGATGCTTCCAAGGTTTTAAATGCTCCTTCAACTAGGATATGTGCACAAATGGAGGCCCAGATCTACACTCTTCCACACAACCTTTGATAACCTACCACAAAATATTGAAGCAAAATACCAACAAAGTATCCAGGAATCCTTGTTTAATCATGACCTAAGGTGCACCCAAAGGTTTACAAATAGTCTCATTATTCAAGGACAGTAAAATGATTTTAAATCTGTTTATCTTCTATCAGATGAAAGCTCTTATAAATATAAGATTGCAAATGCCATTAAACCATCAACAAGAAATGAGACCCTATATGATCAAAGAGATCCTAAACACAAGATTGCAACATGAGCAAGAAACACAAATTGAAAACATTCTGAGACATAAGTATATGCAAATTTTGCCAAGAGATAACACCACATAATCCAAAATTTGATCAAATACATCAGCAGGGGAATGCTATAAGAACAATATTAGAGCCTGTTGATGGCTTTACAACTGAAACCAACTCAACATGATGAAATATGATACAAAATGGAGTTAAAAATGGCTCTCAGGTGGTTTTCTCCAGAGAAATGGATTTCTTCCAGCCTTTTTGCTTGAAAATTCTGAGTCTTTTTCTCTCTTTTGTCTCCTCTCTTTCTATAAAAATGCTTCAAAAATACATTTTATATCTCATGCCAGCTTGGATCCTTGTCTCCCAAGCAAAGAATATGCTTAGGGATCAAATTTGTTACAAGAAACTTTATCCATTTCATGAAAATGACATTAAACTGTAAAACAACTCGTAAAATGCCAGGGATGCACAAATATTTTAAAATATTACATGAATTCAGATCCTTATCCATCCCAAGGTCATGTTTTTGGCATTCAGACATGCCAACATGCTTTTGCAATCATTTTCCACCTTTTACTTCATCATTTTTCACCTCTGCAACTTTAATTTTTGCCTTTCACATTTTTACACGGGCCTGAATAAAAATTTCATCAAAAACACCATAGGGCACCAAATTAGCTCATAAAAATGATGCCATTGCATTCAAAAGGCTGAGGGGATGTGAAACCATATAAAATTTCATGTGATTTGGTGAAGAAATGACAATTCCAAGCTTCCTGGAGCTCCAATGGCGGCAAGAAATGAAAATGCACAGCAACCGTTGATTTAAAAATCAACTTTTAATGTTAGCCCTCCACGTGTCCAAGATATTCCCCTTTTTGCCTTTGGACAAGGTGGACATGTGTCCAAACATGATTGGGTGGTCCCCATCTTAAAAACACATTTTTAACCCTTTTTGACCTTTGGAAAATTTTGAAAATTTTCCCCGCTTGCCCCTGGACCCGCCACGTGTCCACATGTGGGCCCTACCAAAAACTATGGGCCAATTTGATGAATTTTCACCACCATTTTGAGAAAAGGAAAATTTTCTCAAAACTCTCATGGGCCCGAACACCGCTCTCTCCCCTGCCACGTGGTGGTCTCCCATTCGCTGCAGAGCCGACCCTCCAAGTTTGCCTTTAACCATCAATGAGTACACAAAACCTCTTACAGGCCCCACGCTCTCCTTTTTCCCCTTTACAATGTGCCATGTGTCACCCCCTGATTAGATGTGGGGCACACTTCCAAATTTTCCCTGTGGGGCTACAGATCAATTTTTGACTTTAAGAAATTTCACCAAAATTTGTAAGATTTTCAATATTTTCGTCGAGCTTCGAACCTCCTTCTCCTTTTGGAAACGTGTCCTCGTCCAATTGGACACGGGCCTTGGGAAAATTTTTTCCTTTGTGACTTTGAGACCAAAAACAACAATTTTTTCTAAGTTCCGCTTCTCCATTTGACCTTCCTGGACACGTGTCCACTTTTCATTGGAGGCGGGCCCATTTTTCATTTTTTACCTTGCAAACATAAAGGCAAAAATTCATAAAATTTGCTTCGGCCCCTTCTTCCATCTCACCTCCTAGACATGTGTCTTCCTCCAATTGGTCATAGGCTCTCGGGCCAAATTTTAACTTTAATATTTTGAAGTTAAAAACTTCAAAATTTTCACAAACTCTGCCCCTCCATGCTGACTTTCTTGGACACGTGTCCACTTCTTATTGGAGGTGGGCCTTTGGGTCAAAATTTTACCTTAGCATCCGAGGCAAAAAACAATAAAATTTTCCAAGTCCTTCCTCCTCCATGCCGACCTTCTGTGCCATGTGTCACCTTCCAATTTGTTATGGGCCTTCGGGAAAAAAATTGATTTTGAGAAATTTGTAAAAATGAAGGCAAAATTTCCAAGTGACCTCTACCACCACCGATCCTCCAGCCAATCAAATTGTGCCATGTAGGCACATCACTGTAGCAATGCGGGGCCGCGGACCAAAATTTTCCTTGTGCCAAAAATTAAAAAGTGACAAGTTATAACATTTTCCCACACATCCTCGGCCAATAAGAGCCTGCCACATTAGCAATATGTTGCAAAGATAAATTTGATGGGTAGGTGACACCCGTATACCCGTCAAAAATGTAAAAAATGTAGAGGATGCCCTAGAAATCAGATTTTTTCACAAGGAATGTAGATTTCTTGGTTTTAAATCAAGTGAAGCATGATTTTACATTAATTTCAACCTGGGGATTGGGATTTCACTTGCACATAAATGGAATTCGATCAAATCTGAGTTTCTTGCATGTTTTGACAAAGGAAAATGACACAACCCGTGGGAAAAGAAGAAATTAGGGCACAAAAGGGGGAAACTTGGAAATTTGTTTCAAATATAGGGAAAAACAACAACATCAAGGGCATCTCGAAGGCATTCCACTGGAAAAAATGAATTACAGATCATCAACTTGACAAATAAAACATTTTCTGAGCAAAATGGTCATGAAAAATTAGGGCAAGGTAGGAAAACCCAGAATTTACACCAACATTGGCTCCTACTTGGGGATGGGCACTCCCAGTGAGTGCCACAAGATCACAATGTAGACCAAGTGCCAAAAATCCATTGGGCAAGGAGTTAAAAATGCAGAGCAGCCCAAAAACTAGAAATTTCACCAAAAACAGGCCGAGAAAACTAGACCAAAAATGGTTGCAAGGACAAAAGGGCAAACCACAAGCCAACAACAACAAAAAAAAAAGCAAAAACAAGAGGCTATACAAAATGTACAACTTGTGCATACCTCATATGGGGATTTAATCCAAGAAGTGTTTTAAATGTCTACCATTAATAGGTAGCTCCAACAAATCCCCATCCAAATCCTTGAGAAAAAATGTATTTTCTCCAATCCTGATATCAATGGCATAAGGGCCCATCCATAGAGCATCAAACTTGCCATGCTTGCCCTTGTCTTCATGCCTACTATCCCCACAAAAACTAGCTCCAACACTAAAGGCTCTAGGGTGACCTTCTTATCAAACAACCTCTTCAATTTCTCTCTAAATCTGATATGCCTTTGATGAGAGGCTCTCCTTTCTTCATCCAACTCAATGATCTGATTGATCCTTGATTCATATGGGCCATGTTCTTGATCTTCCAACTGTTGGGAAAACTGAAAAGTGGATAATTATAGGTGTAAGGGTAGAAAAGCCTGAGTTCCATACACCAATTCAAATGGGCTCTTACCAGTTGCTCTTTTAGGAGTTATTCTATCATCCCAAACTACAAATTTCAATTGCTCTCCCCACTTCTTCTTGTTGATTTCCAAGGTCCTTTTGATGATCTTGAGCAAGTTCTTGTTACTTGACTCAGCTTGTCCATTACCTTGTGGATTGTAGTTTGAAGAATAAGTCAGATTTATCCCATATTCATTGCACATCGCCATCAAATATTTGCTCTAAAACACATGGCATTATCAAGATACAATCTTAACTGGAACTCCAAATCTGCATATGATATGATTCAATAAGAAATCCATTACCACTTGGTGTGTTACTTTTCTAGATGGAATTGCCTCAACCCATTTTGTAAAATAATCAATTGCTACAAGGATCCATTTATGACCAGCACTAGAAGGATCTGAAATCTCACCAATGAAGTCCATTCCCCATTGTTTGAAAGGAGCTTCAATTGATACAAGCTGCAAAGGAAGGAGCTGAAGCTTTCAATCTTCTAGAGAAACGTTGGCAACTATCACACTTTCTAACCAGTTGGGTTGCATCTTTAAAAAGAGTAGGCCACCAATAACCAGCTCTTAAAATCTTATGTGTTGTCACCTCCCAAAAAATGTCCTCCATAAACTCCCCCATGGAAATCAACAATCAACTTGGGAGCTTCATCTTCAGTTATGCATTTCAAGAGGACACCTTCAGGGTTCTTCCAAGCTAGCCCAAGGTCTGTTATGATATATTTTTGAGAAGCCAACTTGAGGGCCCTTTTCTGATTTTTATTCAAGTGACTAGGACAACATAGGTGTTTGAGGTAGAAAATCACATCTTTGTACCATTCAAAATTTACCAACTTGTCAAGAAGATCTACCCTTTCTTCCTCTAGCTGATTCACTTCTACATTTTGCAAATTGCTCTTAGCCATGAGCTTGGCAAGACCCAAACCTCTTACTAGCTTTGTTGTTTGGATATCCATATCATATTCTTGTAATTTGTTGACCCATCTACATCTCTTGCTTGATATCTCCATGTCTGATAAGATGTCTTTAACCATGGTGTGGGGGACATAAGCAACAACTTTTGAACTCAAAATGTAAGGCCTAAAAATATTTGTTGCTTTCACTAATGCAAATGCTTGTTTTTCCATGATTGTATACTTCAACTCAGCTGCTTGTAAAGCCTTGCTAAAGAAGGCAATAGGCCTCTCAGCTCCATTCTCATCCTTTTGCAACAAAACTAAAGCAATAGTGAATTCAGAGGCAAAAGAAAAGATTTGGAAAGGCCTCTTATAGTTTGGAGCTGCCAAAATAGGTGCATGCTTAAGTGCATCCTTTATTCCTTCAAAATCTTGAATGACAGCCTCCTCCCACTTGATAACTTGATCCTTTTTTAGCATGCTTGTGATTGGAAGAGTTAGCTCAACAAAATTGGAAACAAACCTTCTAATAAAATTGATTTGGCCAAAGAAAGATTGGATACCTTTCTTGGTTCTTGGAATGGGCACTTTGCTGATTGCTTCCACTCTCTCAGGGTCTATCATAACACCTTCTTTGGACACAATATGTCCCAGCAACTTGGCCTTTTTCACACCAAAATGACACTTCTTTGGATTAAGGAAATGCCATACTCTCTACATCTGATTAGCATCTTTTCTAGGTGTTGCAAATGGTCTCCTCGCTGCCTTGAAAAAATAGTCACATCATCTTGGTAAACTACAATAAAGTCATTGATATAACCAGCAAAGGCAACATCCATTTCCCTTTGAAAATTAGCACCAACATTCATCAATCCAAAAGGCATCCTTACAAAAACATAAGTCCCCCAAGGAGTAGTGAAGGTTGTCTTAAGTCTTTCTGATTCTTTGACAACTACTTGATTGTATCGGAGAAACCATCCAAAGTAGAAAGCATCTCTGACCCTGTTACAAGCTGCAACATATTCTCCATGTTTGGAAAAGGGTAATTGTCCTTCATAGATGCTTTGTTTAGATTCCTAAAATCCACACAAAGTCTGATATCACCATTCTTCTTTCTAACTGGCACAAGGTTTGCCACCCAAGATGAGTATCTAGTAGGCTGAATGATGCCACCATCTCTCAATTTCTTCAACTCTTCTTGCATTTTCATGGAAAGCAGTGGGTTAATAGGCCTTTGTTTTTGTCTAAATGGCTTAGTTTTGGCCTCAAGAGGAATCTCATGTTGGAACAAGTCTTCTCTATATGCCTTTAGCTTTGAATAAGACCAAGCAAGGCAAGTCTTGATATTTCTTTAAAAGTTGGGCATAGGACTATTTTTCTTCTTTGATGAGATTGCTGCCCAACCAAATATTTCTTGGTTTGTCCTTAGTTCCCAAGTTGTTCTCTTCCACATCCCTTGAAATAGACATCTTTCTATTTATGATGCAATCAACATTGTTAAAATTTGCCTCAAGTGCAATAAGACCTTTAGGAATGGTATTTGTTTTCAATTGGATAATATCCTTGTCAAATAAAGTTTCTCTCCCTTCATTCATGCATACCATTGGCTCCCAATCAATGTTCTGACCAGAAAACTCACCTTGGCATTGTAAGAATCTCAACACTTGGGCATCATCATCAAAAACCTTCCAATGTTTCACATTATCCGGGATAGTTGGCCTTGTTAGCACTTCAATGTCATATTCACAAAAAGGTGAAATGGTGCAATTGTCAAATCTAGAGCCAAGTACAACCAACTTATATTAGCAGCAAGCATTAAGACTTCTATCATGGTAAACAATGTTAAAGGAATCAAACATTTCAATCAAGTCCCAAACAACATGCTTATATTGTTTCATACGCTGATTTTTTGTAGCATACAATTTTCTTATTTGTTTGACAACCAGCTCTGAGTCTCCTTTGGCAACAATGTCCTTTACTCCATACTTCCATGCAATCCTTAATCCCAACAACAATGCCTCATACTCAACAACATTGTTAGTGCATTCAAAGTTAAGTTTGAAGGAAAAAGGAAACTCTTCCAAACTAGGAGAAAGCAAAACTACACCAGCACCATTTCCAACTTTGGAGCAAGCTCCATCAAATAACAAGGTCCAAGGAGAACCTATCATATCAAGGCATTCTGATTTATCCATCTTGTTCTCTTTTCCATCAGCAAAACCAATGAAGTTGTCAACATCCACATCAGCAAACAACACTTCATAAGAAGCATTGTTGGGATCTTCAATCAAGTGCAACATCTTCTTTTCACCATAGAGTTTGACAAGGCTTGCCCTCAATGGGAATGGTGGCAAAATACATGTCCATTTGAACACTACCACCAACACTTGTAGCCCATTTTCTTGACAAAATCATACCCCATTTGGTAGGGCAATCAACAATTACAACATCAAGTTTTAAATTCTTACCCGGATATGCTGCAAGTTGCACTACTAAACCCTTCACACAACCAACAACTAGCACTTCCCTTGAATCCATGGCTGTACATTTCCCATATGCTACTGTCACTTTGATATCCAACTCATTCATGACTTCTAGAGGCATGACATTACATGATGCACCGGAATCAAACATGCAATTGTGAAGCAACCTATATTTTATGAGAAAAGTTGTGAAAAATGGATCAACATTCAATTGGGAATCAACCAAGGATGTCCCCAAATATACTTTAGGTGCCTCTCCAAAATCTTCCATTGGTGGTGGTGTTTCAAGGCCAGCAATGCTTTGAAGAGGAGTCTCAACAACATTTACATTTCTGCTTGGGTAATCTTTTCTTCTTTCAATCCCAAGTACTCAAATGCTCTCTTCTTATGCTCAGGAATTCTAAGCAATTCAATAATTGGAACACTCACTTTAATTTGGCTCAATACTTGGGAAATATCATATGGAACACTCTTTGGTAAAACAACATTGGAAGGGAAACAAGAAGGTTCATCAGATGGAGAAGTATTCTTGGCAGCCTGGGCATGAAGAGGACTGATATTTTTGCATGGGACAACAGGGTTCTTGGCAATTGTTTCTTTTCTAGGATTGTCTTTGGGAATGCTTGTGAGCAAGGGTGTCTTTGGCTTGGCTTGAGGACCAGCTCCTCTAACAACTTTACTTCTAGTATTATACTCTTTCTCTTGACCAACCACAACATTCATTAACAATTTTCTATCTTCCTCGAAGGAATACCACCATCATACTTCTTGATCATTAAATCCCTTAGATATTCAAAGTCATTATTAGGAATTTCAAAGGCCTGAACTACATCTACATCATGAGCTTTGAGGAAGAGAAAGAAATGGTACCCTCTTTATGCAATCCCAAAAGGTTATAGCAGTCCTTGCACTTATCACATTTGTTGATGTTGTTGCTTGTTGTGAGCCTAAAGAGCTGCCCATCATACAAATTTCATCATCCATTTCATTCTCATTATCATCTTCAATAACTTTCTGGTCCATTTCACATGGAGGATGAGGAAGAAAACATCTATCACACCAATCCATATCAGCAATTTCTTGAACAACAACAACCCTTGCAGTTAGAGGGTCAGGCACCACTCTATTTTCACAAGCTTGAGGTTGTCTATTTGCAGATCCAATAGGCCCTTTACCTCTATCATCTTGTCTTTGATCACCCCTAGGATGATTTCCAAATCTATCATGGTTTTGAGTTCTTTGTTGTCCTTGTGAACTTTGCCCAATTCCTTTCTCACCCGGGCTAATTTGTAAGAAATTTCTTTGACAACCCCTACCAAAGTCTTGACAACATCTTCTAAATCAGCACCCTTGCTAGCTTGAGGCTTCTTAGGGTTTATCAGCTTCACACCATCCCTCTTAAGTGGTTTACCAATAGCTTTAATATTATTTTCAATTTGAAGTGCCATGGTGAAAGCTTGCCTCAAGTTTGTAGGATTTTTGTCTCTCAAGTAATAGGCTACCTTTTATCAAATGCATCTGCATATTTGATCAAGCAAGATTCATCACAAGGCCTCAAAATGATAGGAAACCTTCTCAATGTTTTATTAAATCTTGTATTGAAGTCATGGACTGATCTCATTCGGGTTCTTCTTGATATTTTCAAATTCAGACAAAAGAAATCTAGGATCAGTCCTATCACCATATTGCAATCTAAATGCATTTTTCATCTCAGTCCATGAATCAATAGAGTTATCAGGTAGAGCCTTGTACCAATCCCTAGCATCTTCTTCAAGTGTATGGATAAACAACTTGATATACACATCCTCAAATTCTATCTCAAAATCTTCCATCATATTATCAAATAGTTTGAGATGTTGATCACTGGTAATGGCATTGTTACCTTGGAATTTTGGTAACCTATTTCTCACATCTTGTGGGACAGCATTTGGATAACCATCCATTCCTCCAAAATTTATAGGACCAAAGGTGTTAACAACAAATGGAGGTCTAGGCTGAGCCATATTGTTTGGTGGGGGTGATCTTGGAGGTGAAACAATCTGGTGAGGAGTAGTAATGGGTCTGATTGGAATAGATGAGTGATCTTTAAAATGACAACCCCCAAAGGCTCTCTCTTGATAAACTTTAGCAAACTTAGAAACCACAAGAGTAGATTTAGGAGCAAGTTTTTTTAAATACACAAGAAGGTCCCTCACCTGATGGAGAATGAAAATTAGCAAGAAGATTTCCTAAATCAGATCTACTTGAAGAAGAATTATAATCTTTAATAATAGGCTGCTCTCCTTCAAATTCAACTATGGGGATTTATTTTCTTGTAACCAAATCACCAACCACTTTCCACACTCTTCTTCCTTCTAGTTCTGAGCTTCTTGATTTGGTGAGCAACTTCTTAGAAGAGTCCTTGATGAAGAGGGATCTCCTTCCCTCCAACTTGATAGATTTAAACAACAAGTTTCAAATGACAGAGATGTATAAGACAACTGGTATTTCAAGATCCAAACAAGCATGGAGTCGCCACTAAGGATTTCCACCTTAGTTGTGCAAGAAAGCACTAAAATATTCTGTCAAATGTATGCTATGACTGAAAACTTTGCAAGGGTTTACAAATCAGATCTTCTTCTTCTTAATTCAACCAAAAACAATGCATCCAAATTATATAAACTATTGGTAAATGAAAAGAGCAGGTTGAGCTTGAAATCCTTTTTACCCAAAACATGCAGATCTAAAGTATGAAATGATATCTCAAGAATGTAACAGCTCAAATACTTGATCACACAAATGCTCAAACCTTTCAAACACTTCAAAACCACCAAGAAATCAAATAAATTCCCGAAAATGGCACCACTCGGGTGTTGGTATCCAGATTTAATCTCCTTCATAACTTGAACAACATCATGAACTTGCACAAGACACTCAAGGATAGATAGATGGTTTGTATGTCATTTGTAGCTGGGGAGCACACCTATCTACTTGTTTGCATTCAAGATTTGAGGGAGTGGATAGCACCTTCAAAAGGGTTTTGATCTAACCCTCACTGTTTTAGGTTGTGCCTATCAACCAAGGCAAGAGAACCTATATTGCAGCCCTTATATGGTAAAGGAGATGGAGATATCCTTGTGTTTTACATATGGTATGGAAGAGGCCTTGTGAAAACATGATCAAGCATCCATTATCCAAACTCAAAGGAGTTTTTCACTACTAAATGATGGAAATTCTTTCAAAACAAGGCTAAGGATGTTAAAGACATGATAAAACCATGATATGCTTTGTGCATTTTTGTGAAAGGATGGAGTTCTTTTGTGGACACACAATGCAAATGCAGGGGTAGTATAGGTAGGATGAGTTAGTTTGAATGAAATTTTTGTGGGAGATGCTTAGACAAGTCTAGCTGGGAATTACCAACTTCTTTGAAAACCTTTGCAGGAAATTTGCAATACCTACACAACAGGGATGCTTCCAAGGGTTTTAAATGCTCCTTCAACTAGGATATGTGCACAAATGGAGGCCCAGATCTACACTCTTCCACACAACCTTTGATAACCTGTCACAAAATCTTGAAGCAAAATACCAACAAAGTATCCAGGAATCCCTGTTTAGTCATGACCTAAGGTGCACCCAAAGGTTTACAAATAGTCTCATTATTCAAGGACAAAAAAATGATTTTAAATCTGTTTATATTCTATCAGATGAAAGATCTTTTGAGTATAAGATTTCAAATTCCATTAAACCATCAACAATAAGTGAGACCCTTTATGATCAAAGAGATCCTAAACACAAGATTGCAACATGAGCAAGAAACACAAATTGAAAACATTCTGAGACATAAGTATATGTAAATTTTTCCAAGAGATAACACCACATAATCCAAAATCTAATCAAATACATCAGTAGGGGAATGCTATAAGAATAATCTCGAGCTCTGTTGATGGCTTTACAGCTAAAACCAACTCAACATGATGAAATCTGATACAAAATGGAGTTAAAAATGGCTCTCAGTAGTTTTCTCCAAAGAAATGGATTTCTTTCAGCCTTTTTGCTTGAAAATTCTGAGTATTTTCTCTCTTCTGTCTCCTCTCTCTTTACAAATGCTTCAAAAATACATTTTATATCTCATGCCATCTTGGATCCTTGTCTCCCAAGCAAAGAATATACTTAGGGATCAAATTTGTTACAAGAAACTTTATCCATTTCATGAAAATGACATTAAACTATAAAACAGCTTGTAAAATGCTAGGGATGCACAAATATTTTAAATATTGCATGAATTTGGATCCTTATCCATCCCAGGTCACGTTTTTGGCATTCAGACATGCCAAGCATGATTTTGCAATCATTTTCCACCTTTTACTTCATCATTTTTTACCTCTGCAACTTTAATTTTTTCCTTTCACATTTTTACACGGGCCTAAATAAAAATTTCATCAAAAACACCATAGGGCACCGAATTAGCTCATAAAAATGATTCCATTGCATTCAAAAGGCCGAGGGGATGTGAAACCATATAAAATTTCATGTGATTTGGTGAAGAAATGAAAATTCCAAGCTTCTTGGAGCTCCAATGGCGGCAAGAAATGAAAACGCACACAACAACCGTTGATTTAAAAATCAACTTTTAATGTTAGCCCTCCACATGTCCAAGATATTCCCCTTTTTTCCTTTATACAAGGTGGACATGTGTCCAAACATGATTGGAGCCGGTCCCCATCTTAAAAATGCATTTTTAACCCTTTTTACCTTTGGAAAATTTTCAAAATTTTCCCCGCTTGGACCCACCATGTGTCCACATGTGGGCCCTACCAAAACTGTGGGCCAATTTGATGAATTTCACCACCATTTTGAGAAAAGGAAAATTTTCTCAAAAAACTCCATGGGCCCGAACACCCGCTCTCTCCCCTGCCACGTGGCGGTCTCCCATTCACTGTGGAGCTGACCCTCCAAGTTTGCCTTCAACCATCTACGAGCACAAAAACCTCTTGCGGGCCCACACTCTCCTTTTTTCCCTTTGCAATGTGCCATGTGTCACCCCCTGATTGGATGTGGGGCACACTTCCAAATTTTCCTATCGGGGCTACGGATCAATTTTTGACTTTGAGAAATTTCACCAAAATTTGTAAGATTTTCAATATTTTCACCGAGCTTCGAACCTCCACCTCCTTTTGGACATGTGTCCTCCTCTAATTGGACACGGGCCTTCGGTAAAATTTTTTCCTTTGTGACTTTGAGACCAAAAACAACAAATTTTTCTAAGTTCCTTCTTTTCCATTTGACCTTCTCGGACACGTGTCCACTTTTCATTAGTGGTGGGACCATTTTTCATTTTTACCTTGCAAACATAAAGGCAAAAATTCATAAAATTTTCCTTCAGCCCCTTCTTCCATCTCGCCTCCTGGACACATGTCTTCCTCCAATTGGTCGTGGGCTCTCGGGCCAAATTTTAACTTTAATATTTTGAAGTTAAAAACTTCAAATTTTTCACAAACTCCACCCCTCCATGCTAACTTTCCTGGACACATGTCCACTTCTTATTGGAGGCAGGCCTTTGGGTCAAAATTTTACCTTAGCATCTCGAGGCAAAAAACAATAAAATTTTCCAAGTCCTTCCTCCACCCGCCTGACCTTCCTGTGCCATGTGTCACCTTCCAATTCGTTGTGGGCCTTTGGGCAAAAAAATTGATTTTGAGAAATTTACAAAAATGAAGGCAAAATTTCTAAGTGACCTCCGCCACCCGCCGATCCTCCAGCCAATCAAATTATGCCACATAGGCACATCACTGTAGCAATGCAGGGGCGCGGACCAAAATTTTCCTTGTGCCAAAAATTAAAAAGTGACAAGTTATAACATTTTCCCGCACATCCTCGGCCAATAGGAGCCTGCCACGTTAGCAATATGTTGCAAAGATAAATTTGATGGGTAGGTGACACCCGTATACCCGTCAAAAATGTAAAAATGTAGAGGATGCCCTATGAAATCAGATTTTTCACAAGGAATGTAGATTTCTCGGTTTTAAATCAAGTGAAGCATTGCTTTACATTAATTTCGACTAGGGGATTGCGATTTCACTTGCACATAAATGGAATTCAATCAAATATGAGTTTCTTGCACGTTTTGACAAAGGAGAAGCAACACAGCCCATGGGAAAGAAGAAATTAGGGCACAGAAGTGGGGAAAACTTGGAAATTTGTTCAAATATAGGAAAAACAACAACATCAAGGGCATCTCGAAGGCATTCCACTAGAAAAAATGAATTGCAAATCATTAGCTTGACAAATAAAACATTTTCTGAGAAAAATTGTCATAAAAAATTAGGGCAAGGTAGGCAAACCCAGAATTTACACCAATATAATGGTTGAAGATGCAAGGCATTAAGGGGCTCAGGTTTGGGTTTACCTTCGAGTGAAGACAAATGATAAACACTTGATCCATAGGCATGGGTAACGATATAGGGTCCAAGCGAATTAGGATAAAATTTTCCCCATTTACTTTTCTCCTCTTTTGTTATATGTTAATTTTCCTTTAGGCCGAGGTCACCGACCTGAAAGGTTCATTCGTGAACACATTTTTCATAGGCACATTTGATACATTTTTGGTATATTTTTAAATGGTCAAGAGCATTGAGACAATGCTCATCTAATAACTCAAGTTGTGCTAAATGATCCTAGTGAAAGTCATTGTCGTTGAGCATGTCTTGTAGTGTGATGCAGAGAGATGGAATATGGACTTTGAGAGGTAAGAAAGCCTCGATCGTAAACCGAGAGAAAAGGGTGTGGCAGTAGTTGAAGTGTGAATACTAGTACAATAAGCCCATGAGGTGAAAGGAATGTGCATATGCCAATCTTTCCCAGTTTTATTGACTACCTTCATAATAATTTTGTTTGAGGTTTTATTGGTGGATTCAGCTTGACCATTGTTTTACGGGTAATAAGGTGATGAGAAACTAATTTGGATGCCAAAAGTGTCACATAGTTTGTGTAGGGTTTTGTTTTTAAATTTTTCCATTATCAGTGATGAGGTGGTGAGGAACACCAAAGCAACAAATGATATGATGGTTGATGAATTCACATATTTTCTCAACTTTTTTAGAAATGAGGGGAATGGCCTCTACCCATTTAGTGTAATATTCAGTAGTGGTTATAATCCATTAGTGGCATTGGGAAGAATGGGGGTTGATCTCACCGACAAGATCCAAACCCCATTGAGAGAAAGGCCAAAGGTCTCATGCAACCTATAAGGTGTGACTAGGTGTGTGATGAAGATTAGCATGTTGTTGGAATTTTACACAACATTTCACATAAGTACAACAGTCATGGTTTAGGGTTGGCCAATAATAGCCTAGCTGAAGAATGTATTTTAAGACAACTAATCGACTAAAGTGGCCTCCAAAAATTCCATCATGGAATTCCTTAATGGTGTAGGGAATTTCAGAACTTGTAAGGCATCATAAGAGAATGCCATCAAAGTTGTGCTTGTAAAGAAGACCACCCATGATGACATAATGGGAGACACTTTTAAGAAATGCACATTGTCCATTACGAGTGAGATTAGTGGGTAGAATGGAAAGGGAAAGATAGTCTACATATTGCTTATACCAAAGGTCACATGGGTCAGGGGAAACGGTTCGATGGAGTAGACCTCACGAGGTAAATAAGAGGGTGATTGTAGCCTTTGTATTGTGACAAAGATTTTAGAGTCAATGGGTGAAGCAAGTATCTGAGAAGCCAAGCATGCCATGGTATTCACAAATTTATTAGTAAAACATGGGGTGTTTAGAAGTGTATATAATAATCAAAGGTGGTCAAAATCATATCTACATGATGCTTATACTTTTGAAGGATCTCATTATGACACTGGGATATACCATTGACTTGGTTTATGACCAACTGAGAATCACCAAAGATATTGATTACCTTAACATTTAAGGCATATGCACCTGGAGATCCAATATGAGTGCTTCGTATTTTGCAATGTTGTTTGTACAATCAAAATCATGTTTGAAAGAAAAAGTAATAGGTCCCCCTCAGAGGGATGAGGATAAAACCAGCCCCTCCCCACGCTGAAACTTGGAGCCATCGTAGAAGAGTGTCATTTGGTAAGCGAGCTCATCCATGGAAAGGGTAGCTATAGACTCGTCTGGGAAGTCAAAGTTAGATGGTTGATCCTCGGAAATAGGTGTGTCAGCCAGTTGGTCAGCAAAAACCTTACCCTTAATGGACTTTTGATGAATGAATTTGAGATCAAGTTCAGCCGAAGCATAAGCCAATGTGTAGCATGTTGATGTTGATAGGGTTTGGCATACATATAGTGTAATGGGTTAGTATTAATAATGAAAAAGGTTTTGTGGTTGAGTAGGTAATGGCGGAGTTTGGTGGTGACGAAAACTAAGGCTAAGAAGAGTTTTCGGTGTGGGTATATCTAGTTTTGTAGTCTAGAAGGGTACAGCTTATGTAATAAACAACTTGCTCTCGGTGTTGGTCATCACAATGAGCAAGCATGGCACCTAAAGAATGGTCAATGGCAGAAATATATAGGTAAAAGGGTTGGTCATCTTTAGGAGGAATGAGTATTGGTGGTTGAAGAAGGTATTGTTTTAAGGCCTCAAATGCTTTATGGCATTCATCATCCCATTTGAATGAAATTTATTTCTTGAGAAGATGATGAAATGGTTGACAACAGTCAGAAAGCTACGAGATAAAATGACGAATGGATTGCAGCTTACCTTGTAGGATTTGAAGTTGATAGAGATTAGTGGGCGGAGGAATTTCTAGAATAGCCTTGACTTTAGCAGGATCAAATTCTATGCCACATAAAGAAACGATGAAACCCAGGAGTTTTCTAGAAAGTACTGCAAAGACACACTTCTTTGGTTGAAGACAAACATAATACTTGATGAGGTAGTCAAAGATGACTTTAAGGATAGGCGGTGTTTGGTTTGATGTTTGGATTTGGAAAGTAGATCATCTACATAATCTTCCAATATGTGATGCATGATGTCATGGAAGATGTAAGTCATGGCTTGCTGATATGTAGCACTAGCATTTTGAAACCAAAAGGCATGACTCGATAGCGAGAAGGTCCCCAAGGGGTGATGAAGGCAATCTTGTGTTGATCCTCTAGAGCTAGTAATATTTTATTGTAGCCCAAGAAACCATCCATGAGCAATAACATTTCATGGCCAATGGTGAGATCAACTAGTTGGTCAATTCCTGGTAGTGGGAAATCATCTTTGGGACAAGCGAGGTTGAGGTCATGGAAATCTGTGTAAATGCGGAGTCCCCTATCACCTTTGTGACAGGAATGATGTTAGAAATCCATTAGGGATAATTAATGGGTAGAATGAAGGAAACCAAGAGAAGGCACTGAAGCTCTTCCTTGACCAGAAGAGCAATTCGATGATACATTTTCCATGCAACTTTTGTTTGATGGGTTTGGCATCAAGAATGGTTACGATATTGTGGACCATGATTTTAGGGTCGATATCGGGCATATCGGAATAGGACCAAGAAAAAGCATTTCCATGGTCCCAAAGGAAAGAGGTGAAGGCTTCCTATTCAATAGCATCTAAATATTGGCTGATATTTAGAATGTGTGGGTCATCCTAAGTGTTAATGTTGATTTCAATGGTCGATTTGTTCAACATGGTTTACATCTCAAAGGGAAATGACCGAGAAATATAAGAGTCTTTTGCACTAAGGTAGGTGAGGATGGACTCATCATCCTGACATTGAACGATGTTAATAGAAGGTGTATCATCATCGATCATGTCAGGATATAGGAATGGGAGAGAAGAGGGATCCTCGACATCATGTTGATAGGTCAGTGGTGCAAGGGAAATGGTGTTTATGAAAAAAATAGGAGGAATAGATTCGGGATCTATGGACTCGTGGGTGAAGATGGTAATGTGGGTGAATGAGATGGGGAATATTTCCCATCCTGGATAAGGTTGACGTGAACCTTCTTGGAGGGTGGAGCATCAAAACCAATGCCACTACGGTCATTGTGTTTACGAGAGGTATAGGAAATGACAAGTATGGTGGCCTTGTTTGTAAAATACGAAGCCAAATCCTTTCCACATGCACTAGTGGAGGAAAGTGTGAGTGAAGTGGTAGTTAGTGAGGGAGTGTAGGTTAGATGAAAATGGTTGGGATCGGGTTTATAGGTGGCAATATCAAGTCCCCCATATGTTAGGTTAGTGTAAAGGTGGGGAGGGCCATAAGGAAAAACATCACCAATGTGGATGTCATAGCTAGGGTGTTGACGTAGATTCCCATACTCTTGTGGGGTGAGGAAGGTGTTGATATTGTATAGGCGGTATTCCCCCAGAGTGAGGTGTTGAAAAACACCTTCTAAGGGATCAGTAGTTAGTATGTGGGTAGCGGGGATAGATGGCTCGCTAGATGATGGGGAAACAAGTGTGTCCATTTAACCTACCTTGAAGAAAAATATGTTAGATAAAATTTTTAGAAATCCTTCGTATAATGAAATTCTCCAAGGCCCAAAATCTGAAATTTTTGATCTTCGGACTTTGGAGATTTTTCTTTTGGAGTTTTATTTCTCAGATTTCAAATTGATTTTTTAACTCTCTGAATTCCGAAACCCTGAAATTCTAAAATTTCAAACTTTTAGGCTTTCGGGTTTTGAAAATTTTGGCCCCATTTTGTTTAAATCCCTTTAGACTTCGAAGTCCAAAATTCTAAAAGTCTGAAATTTCAAACTTTCGGGCTTTCGGGTTTCGAGTTCTCCAAGTCATTTTAGGATTTTTACTTTTGAACTTCCAAATTCCAAAAGTCCGAAAGTCCAAATTTTAGACTTTTTCGGTGTTTCAAAAATTTTCATTGCCAATTCACTTTTTCATCTCCCAATCTCTCGAAGTTTGAAACCCCGAAATTCTAAATTTTGGGATTTTGGGTTTCAGACTTTCGAGAGGTCCTCCGTGCAATTAATTTTTCACCTACCTCCATACGGATTGGATTTCTGCCATTAATATCGGGTTTTCTATTTAAACTCAGTTTTTTTACTCATCATTTTTACTTGACACATTTTCTCTGACATTTATTTCTTGTACTTTGCGATGTCTTTTTCAAGGTATGGTAATTTTTTATTTTCTTTTGGTTTAAGGTCTTTTTATTTATTTCCTTCTCATTTTGTTTTCTCTTTGGTCTCCTCTATGTTTTTTTGAAATGTCAACCCCTTTGTTCACCATGTTTCACATTTTGAGTTTTCTTCAGGTATTCAGAGTTGTTCGAAGGATCCTCTCGAGTCTCCCATACTTCTTCTCAATTCTCATTTTTAGAATTTGGGAGTTAGTATTGTTCGGAAAAGTCCTTTTCCAATACTTCAGATAAATTGTTCAAAAAAAAATTTCTTTAGAAAATTCTTTCAGAGAAATTTTTGGAGATTTCTTTTAGAAATTTGGAAGTTTTTTTGAAGGAAAGAATTTTTTCGAGAAATTTTTTAGAGAAATTTTTTTAGAGAAATTGTTTGGAGAAAACTTTTTTTTTTTGAAAACTTCTAACTTCGGAGATTCTAGTTTGGTGATTCTTTTCGAAACTTTTCAGTTTGGGACTTCAGAAGTTTTTCCTTGGGTTTTAGAATTTCTCCAACTTCAGCTTCTCAAACACATAGGGCTTGATGTCTGCTTCCACTTCAAAGGAAAAGAGAAGATGAAGTACTCATTTCTTGGGGTTTCTCCTCACTCCTTCCTATCTTCCAACTTAGGGAATATAGGGGACACTGACCTAGGACAAATTGATTTTCCAGATTTCTAGGAAAGATTAAAGGCTCCAAACAAGAAATCATGGATGCAGGCCATCTACGATAGTGGGCTCACCCTTGCTTGCCTAGTTTTCCCACATCCATGCATTTCCTAGAGTTCATTTTAGCCATAGCAACCCACTTTGACAAAGACTCCATGTCAGTCAGAGATGATGATGATAAGGTAGTAATCCATTTGGACCTAGAATTCTTTGAAGATCTTCTCAAACTTCGATGTTCAAGATTATGCCACAATTTCACCAGAGTTAGCAGTGGAGCATTGGGACAAGAAAGAGGAAGTATGCTCAAAAATCATGATGAAAACTTATCTAGCCAAGAGCTTCACCAAATTACCCAAAACTATGCATCGGTCGGATTTTATTCAGGAGGTCAGTGATCTTATTGTGCTACTAAGTAGAGTTTTAGGTCTTCCTTCTACAAAGGAATTCTAGGAATGGATGTTTTTGTACATCATGACCATCAAGAAGAATGATGAGTTTATCGATGGGGGAGCATATTAGTAGCTCCATTTTGCTATCAATTGGGTAGAGTGTCAAGATACAAAGACTTTCTACATGACATCCTTCCTGGTGTATGTTGTTGCTACTATGGGAGATTTTGCTAGTTTGAATACCGAGGTGTTCGCAAGCACTTCCCAAATATATGACTTTTATCCCCAACTCACTGGATGAGGGAAGTAGGCATTTCCACAGAGTCAATGATGCTTTCTTTGTTTTCATCCTCTCATTTTGACAAAGAGTTATATAACCGAAGGATTTCTGATGAAGCCTTCAAGGAGGTGTGGGAATGGGGAGCAATCTACTTTCAGTTTCCTACATTCACCTATATCCAGATTCCAGGTTTCATAGGTGCCCCAAGAAAATTTCCAAGGTGCCCCACTGATAAATGGATTCTATTGGAATTGGTTTGGCAAAGTTATTGGATTATCATCGAATCCAAAACAAGCGTCACAAAGCGGGAATGCATTTCCCTATTTTGATTGGTAGGTACTCTTGCCCAAATATTCATAAGGCTAAAAATGTTGATGTAGAAATGGCCGAGGTAACCCTGCAAACCTTTCATCCATAGACTAATTTTGATTATTGGGGTAAGTTTGGGGAAACAGTCGGTCCAGTGCCCACGTGCCCCAATTGGAAGATATCTAGATTCATTTTTGGGATGAATACATCATGTGACAAAGAGATTATGAAAGATTGACCCTTGATGAGGTTCGACAATTTGGTTTGGCCGATGTGCCAAAGGACATGCAAGATAATGATGAGGTTTTGGATTCATCATACAAGGATGATAATGTTTCCAATCAACCATTGCCATGGATTGATTGGTATGTGGAAGAATGCAACAATACAAAGGAGAGGGTGGGACCCATTCTAAAGAGGACCTTCAGTTGGTTGGCCACCTTGGGAATCTCACCCAAAGGGGAAAATCAACCTACAAATATAGGAGCTCTACCAAGTAAGCCAACCAACACCCACTAAGGGAAAAAGGTCAACTCAAAAGGCTCCTACAATCCCAAAGAAGATTTCATTTTTTGTTGGTGGCTCATCTCTCTCCAAGGCTTCTACTCCCAAGACCACGTCTCTGCAATGCCTGTGATAGAAGTAGTTGAAGTCAGTGACTCCCCTAGTATCTCCCAAGATCCATCACATCTTCTTCTTCCTCCATTATCACTTCCAATATCAGTTCCTTCCACTTCCACAATCATTTCTTCCTTCCCATCCCCTTCTATGGCCCAAGTATTCTCATCACTTCAGTTCTATCAGCTGGGGAAAATATTGGGTCACCCATTTCCTCTTCACTTCCTTTAACACTTCCATTTTCTTCAATCACAACCCCTAGCATCATTCTATCAACTCCTATGGTTGTCCTTACATCCACACCATCCATCATTGCTACTTCTTCTCAAATACCAACTAGGTTTCTAGTGATCTTGTTTTAACCAATGTTTCAGGTATTGGATCTGTTGCTCCATCTTCATCAGCTTTAGCCATACCAAAATGGTTGTTTAGGAAAATCCCAAGAAAAGAAGAAGGTTCCTCTGGGAGATGTTATAGATCTCAGCATATTAGAGCATATGCCCAAGAGATAGGCCAAGAGACCAAGAACCGTGTCAAGTCTAATGGTTAACCCATCTAGAGAATGGGTGATAGAAGTTTCCACCCCATTGAGGGAAAACTAAAGAAACAATCACAGCTATGGATTATCGGATCTCAAAATTCTCATTGGGAAGGCTACTCATGAAGGAGCCAAGAAAGATGTGCACACTACTCTTGGGGCTCTTTTGGAGAAATATGACAAAGATAAGGCCACCAAAGATGAACTCAAAGCCAAGGTCGAGTAGCTCACTGCATACGTTGCATGCAAAGTAACCCAACCCACTCCATCTACTGAAGTCTCAACTACTACGGCTATGACAATTTCATCTACAATCGATGATATTTCTTATCACGAGCTGAGAAGCTAGGCCAGAAAGGGAGATTAGTGAGTGGATGGATGGAGAGAATTTGAAGAAGCCAATCCTTTAATCAAGGAAGAAGTTGAGATATATAATGATCTTTCATGTTGTGAAAACCACCATTTCCAAAATGGATGAGGCCTTTTCTAAAGATAATAATAATCTAAATTTAAATTTGGCAACATGGAGTGAGATCAGAGAGGAAGATCCCGACTTGCTTCTTCAGGAAGAGGTGATCGATGATGCCTCAAAATTATTTGAATATCAAAAAGCCATGGAATTTTGATGTCAAGTATTCTAGATTTGATTAAGAAGTTGGAGGAGAAATGAGTGGAAATCATGGATGCCTTGAATGACATCTCATAAGAGTTTGATATTGCCAATTGCAAATTCTTCAATGAAAATATCGATGCTCTTCCTGAAGATCAGATTAAGGGAAATTTCAAGGATTTGGTGAAGCATGATGATGAGGTCACCAAAACTTTCAATAGTGACTCCATTGACCGATTGGTCTTGTGCCAAAATTTCATAGGGAGACTAAAGAAAGTTATGAATAAACTTCAAAGATTTCCGCCCAGATCACAAAGGAGATCGAGATAGTAGATGTAGTGAATCACTACGCATGTGGGCCTGGAGATGAATAAATTTAGGGAATTATCAAGTGCTTCATTGAGTATAAGCACCAAATGGTTTGTGGGAAGGAGGACAACAGAAACTTGTAGGTGAGGAAGGTGTAGCTAAACCAAAGCCAAAGCTGAGCAGCCATGAAAGGACAAATCCAAGCTCTAGATGGTCAAAGTTGTAGGGTTGACTGAGTCAAACCCTTGTAAAAAATTAGCTATTTTCATGGGAGCATGTTCCCTTAATTTAATGACATTTCTATTTTTAGAAAAATGTTAGTTAAGGGCCCAAGTTGTAATGGCTCAACCTAAGAACTTATAAATAGTTGAATGCTTCAAGTTAGTAGATATAGATTATTTTTGGAGGAGTTGCTCTTCAAGCTTGGAAGAGTGCTTTAGAGATTCTAAGAAACCTTTTAATTATATTCAGAGTTACACCTTGCTATTGAAAATCTGATTTATTGTGTTGAATGGTTAATCAATGTTTACTTTGTGAATTTACAATTCCTTAGTGAGAGTGATTATCTTACCTTTATTTCAAAGTTATCTATTTCATGTTGTGAAGGAATAATACTACTATCTTTTATGTCAGTTGTGAAAATCTTATTTTCCTTCTGTATTAATTTTATGTCATTATTATCCCTAGTTATAGAAATAGATGTTTGATATATGCATGTGTGGTTTCCTCATGATAAATTAATTGTGTGTTGAATCTAATTTGATCTACCCTTATGTACACTCAAGTTTAACAAAGGAACATCCCCCCTAGTTTGTGGTATTTTGTACCCTTTCAAGTTGATAGGTGAAGGTGGTCAATGATGCAAGCATCACTCCCACATTAACCCTTCCAGATGTTAAACATCCCTTAATTTGGTGCATCACCACCCTTAGTATAGTTTCATTTTTATGCAAAATCTCTTTCCTTAAAACTCATGAAGATGTTAGCTTAGGATTAGATGGTCATTTTATTACACTAGGAGTAGTAAAGCATTCAGTTTAGGAAGAGGAAGTCGGCCTTCTCCGGAGGTTCACCTCGAGCCCAAGTCCCACAAACTTGAGAGGTGATCCCATGTGTCCCAATCACACCGAACGTCCTATTCACATTTTGGCCATTCGGAGGGTGCAGTGATTTGGTGACAATATTTTTGGCATGCCCGATGGGACAAAGTTGGTACTTCTCTTCTCATTCCATTAATTAAAAGTACCTGGTGACTCCATCTCTCTGGATTTCAAAGTTTAGTACAATCAACTTATGTGAAGAATTCACACAAGAGATTCTTCAAGGAAGGAAAATTATAAACATACAAAGCTTTCCTTGTCTCCCCAAGGAGAAGAGGAAGAAACCTTTCAAGCAAGCACCACCACCGCTTACCTCGTAGAGGGCATTCAACTCCTCCTGAGGGACATTTTCCTCCACCGAGACACAACCAACTTTTGAATGTCATGGAAGCCAATGCTTTTCCTCCTTTCAATGCCAATAGTCCTTTTTTGTTAGCACAAAGAGACACCATACCGGCAAAGCTACCTTAAAAATTTTACCATTTTACACTGGGGAGACTAATGTTTCACCTCGAGAGCACATACTAGATGTAGCTAGCATTTGTGTGGTACACAGTATTATAGAAGATAATGTGGCAGTTTAACTCCTTGCTACTTCATTCAAAGGTAGAGCACTTCAATGGTTCTGGAGTTTAACTGTTGGATCTATTACCACTTGGAATGAGTTAGGCATGAAGTTTTTGTAAGCATTTCAAGACAAAAGTGATCATCTCTCACTTGTAGAACAATTCCATACTATCAAGTAGTCCTCAAGAGTATATGAGTGATTTCAACCTCCATTTTGACAAGACTTGGAAATGGATCCCAACACTCATAAGGCCATCTCCAGAGAGTGCATTTCTATATTACTTATGGGCATTGAATAGTGATGTAGCCATCATGATTCAATCTATGGGGGTACCGTTATCCCGATGCTTATGAAATCACCGTAAGAGCTGAAAATTCTTGATTCAAGCAGTAAAATTGCTCCTAGACCTCCCATACCTTGTTTTGCAGAGCTTACAGGAAAAAAACCAGTTGTTTCCCTAGTTCTAGAAGCTTCTAGTCTGATAACTACACATGCATGTGTCCAATCCCTCAAATGATCTTGGTTGAGGTAAAGTCACTATTACAAACTTTTAGGAATGAACTCATAGCAATGAAGAGGCAAGCAGTCCCAAGTATGCTCACCCCTTTCAACCCCAATATCAGATGAGCCATCCTCCATTCCAAGGAAATGGTCAGTCACAAAATCAGGCCACAAGCCAAGCTGTGAATGTAAAACCTTTGAACTTTCGAATCCTTTTGCTGCCAGTTCTTCCAGAGCTATAGTCCCAGTTCAGAACAACCTCATCCAAGACTATGAATGGTGTTACCCTTGTTCTCAGCCCCATAATCAAAATCTCTACCCAAATGGAGTTTTAAGTCAAGCCCTTATGGTCCAAAGCATATCCACTCTACCTAAATCATCTGCTGGACCATCCACTCCGAAAGTCAAGACCAACCTCCTGATGAAACCACACTACTAAATTGGCAAGAAGAAGAATTTTGTGGTTTGAATACTAATGCCTCCACTATAGCATCCAACACATGTTCCAAGAAAAGGGAAATAGATCCACAGTCTTCCAATACTGATCAGGCATCTACTTCTCAGCCCCCAACACAAATACCGGATGATAAAGGCATGAGAAAGAAATCATCAAAAGTATCCATAGATCAGTCTACAAAGAAGGATGGGACTTCAAGTATCACAATGCCCAATAGGCATTTTCCAAAAGAGGACCCCAATGCCCCAAAAGGCATTAGCAAAGTGGGAGTGATTCCATTCAACATCATGGAGCAAATGAAGAAGACCAATTTGAGTGTCACAATGTGGGATGCACTCTCGATTCCTTCTCAGAGGAACTTTTACATGGGAGGCTTTGAACAACTTTGGCACTACTAATAGATCATCAGGTCAAGAAGTAGTAGTGGTAACCAACTTATGCCAACCCAAAACAAAAATATATGCTAAGCCCAACAAACCTCCACCATTCTATATCTCGTTGATTATGGTGACCATTTGGTACACAATTGTATGATCGATTCTGGAGCCAGTAGTTCCGTAATGCCCAAAAGTCGCAGATGTACTACAAATTCCATATACTCCAATTTTAAGAGGGGTTGTTCAACTAGATGGTATACGTAGTCCAAACTATGGGGGTCATTAAGGGGCTTCAACTTACTATCCACGCATGTCCTAGCTTGACATTCACATAGGACATATTTGTCATTGATCTTCCTCCCCTCTTTTCCATTTTCTTATCATGGGATTTCACCACAAAAATGGGTGGTTATTTGTCATCAGATTGGTCACATATGATCCTGAGGACCCAATATGGGACTAAGGTAACTATAAGGGTAGAACCAATCTATCACAATCACGTGGAACCTTACACAGCCAAACCCATAAATGGTAATTATGCCATTTGTGACCCAAAGATGAGGATGTAGATCATGAGCCAACTACTCTCATAGAAGAGGTTCCAGATATATTCTCGATGAGGTGAGTATAGATCATCAATATGACCCTTATGTTGATTTATTGGCAAATGAAGAATCTAGTCTGTTGTTTTTGGAAGAGACTGGATTAGGTACATATTGCATTCATGAAGAAGATGCCATCATACCTCAACTTGTTAAGGCATCAAGTGATACAAACGGACTGTGGAAGATGTTCTTTGATGGCTCATGAAGTAAAAATGGATCTGGTGTAGGGGTTATGTTAATTTCTCTAGAAGGAAACAAATATTTCTCTTCCTTTTGGTTGCAGTTCAGTTGCACTAATAATGTTGCTGAATATGAAGCTCTTATACAAGGAATTCAGCTGGCCCAAAGAAGAGGAATCCAAACCTTGACCATCTTTGGTGATAGTGAATTGGTTGTGCACCAAGTTACAACCCGTAGTGCATCAAAAAATGATCTACTAAGGTCATATAAAAATCAGGTTTGGGATCGATAGAAGATTTTGAGGCTTTTGGAATTCATGCAATTCCCAGGAAGCAAAATCAAGATGCTGATAGGCTGGCTACTATTGTTTCCCAATATGATGTACCTATGGACATCATGAAAGAAGAGTAGTAGATAGTCAAAATGGTGGTCCATCCCATAGTACTAGATAATGTGAGTAGTTGGCAGGTGTTTGATAGTGATCAACAGATTGTTCTCTTCCTACAACAAGAAGTAGAGTTCACTGCCAAACATCAAGATAAACTTCAAAATTCTTATGGTGATCAAATTATATAGCTGAAAGGAAACAAGCTGCCAAAAGGCCTAGTTACATTGGAATCCATCTTCAATTTGGATGATCAAGCCAAGCAGAGCACTAATATGGTGGTCAAGGAGGAGGATTTTGAAGAGGTCGAGGTGGCAAGTGAAAAGGTTTTAAAAATTGGTAAGGTATGCACTGCTCAAGAAAAGAAATATTTCATCGAATTATGTCAGGAATACCATGATATTTTCACATGGAGCTACAAGGACTTGTGTGGTTTCGATCCCGGCTTAGCTCAACATACTATTGAACTGGATCCAAACTCCAAGCCAAGTTCATCAAAAATAGAGGCCAATCAATCCCAAAATTGAGCCATTGATGAGGAAAGAGCTAACCAAGCTTATCGAGGCCTGCATAATTTTTCCCATCAAGCATTCTTCATGGGTAGCCAATGGTGCCCGTATAAGGAAAAGAATGGTGAAATTTGGTTGTGCATAGATTTCAGGGATCTGAACCACGCCTCGTTGAAGGATCACTACCCTCTCCCATCAATGGAGAAAATCCTCCAAACAATGGCAGGGGCTCAAAGATTTTCTTTTCTTGATGGATATTCAGGATATAATCAGATTTTGGTTCAAGAATCTGATCAATTCAAAATGGCTTTCACCACCAAATGGGGCACATACGCTTACAACAAGATGCCTTTGGGTTATCTAATGTAGGGGCTACCTTTCAGAGAGCCATGGATATGGCATTTAGAGGACTCATCAATGATATGATCTTGGTTTACCTTGATGATATCACTATTCTACTCCAAGCATGTTGAGGATCATATCACTCATCTAAGAAATTTTTTTCAAAGGTGTAGAGAATTTGGTGTCTCACTGAACCCTAAGAAGTGCATTTTCACAGTGCAGGAAGGAAATTTGTTGGGGCATATTGTTTTGCAGCAGAGGGATTTTCTATCGACCTAGCTAGGATTAGTCAATTATGTCCTTATCCCTCCCAAGTCATAAAAAGGTCTCCAGAGTTTTTTAGGAACTATAAATTTTGTGTGGAGATTCATTCCTCAGTTTGCAACGTTGGAAAAACCACTAATGGCCATGCTTAAAAAGAATATTCCATTTTCATGGATGAAGGAAGGAAGAGAAAGCTTTGAAGCCATCAAGATAACTATCTCCCAAGCTCCTATGCTGGTGAATCCCCGGTTTGATAGGATTTCATTCTTTATGCTTTCGTACAAGTCAGGAAAGTATTTCAGGAATCCTCACCAACATAATGATGATCTGATGGAGCAGCCCATTGCCCTTTTTCAAAGTCTCTTAAGGAATATGAACTCAAATATTCCTTCATCGAAAAAGTAGGTCTTTGTAGTCATTCGAGCCCTAAAGAAGTTTAGGCATATGTTGTCTAACAACAAAGTCCATTTAATGGTTTCTCATCCTAGCATCAAAGAATTTTTGTTGAATAAAGAGATGAATGAGAAATGCACTGGGTGGATTATGAAAGTAATGGAGTATGACATACACATCAAGGTCACTAAGCTTGTCAGGGGAAAAGGGTTATGTCAATCAGCTGGTTGTGGACATGGAGACCAAAGATGGAAGATGTCATGCTTCTGAATGTTGATGAAGGAAATGATCAGATTGATTGGTCAACTAAGATGTAGAATTTCCTTCTTTCGGGGATATACCCTCCAAACATGGATAAAGTCCAAAGATGTACTTTCCATCTTCAGTCTATTCCATATGTCATGATAGATAATGTTCTCTTCCAAAAGGATTTAAATGGTGTTCTTCTATGTTGCATCAAGCTAGAACAAGTGAACAAGATATTAGAGGAATTTCACAATGGCCTATCTGGAGGACATTACTCTGCATGAACAACCACTACTAAGATCATGAGCATGGTTATTACTGGCTAGACTTGTTCAAAGACTCTCATATCTGGGTGAGGAAATGTAAGGAGTGTGCTCTTTTCAGTAGGAAAACAGAGGCTGACAGCTCTCCCATTACATCCCATTCAGGTGGATCAACCCTTCATTTAGTGGGGATTAGATTTCATCGGGATGATCAATCCTCCATCCAAAGTGAGGGACATAAATGGGTCCTTGCAAAGATTATTTCACTCACTGGACAGAGGCAGTGGCCCTAAAGGAAAGTAATGAAAAGGTTGTTCTAGATTTTCTAGAAAATTTGATGACAAGGTTTGGTGTTCCTTTTACTATTATCTCAGACAATGCTATGGCTTTCCTCGGGATGAAGATAAGTGAATGGGCCATCAAGAATGGATTCTACCTCAAGACTTCATCTAACTATTACCCATAGGGGAATGGGTTGGCCGAATCCAGTAACAAGAATCTCATAAGAATCATCAAGCGCATGATGGAGGCCAATAAAAGAACCTGGCATACACAACTCAAGATCACCCTATGGGCTGATCGGATAACACCTAAAAAGGCCATCGGGGTTTCTCCTTTCATGCTTGTATATGGAAGGGAAGTGAAACTTCCACTTTCCTTGGAGATGCCTTCCTGGACTTGGCTTATCGGCTTGAAGTTATGGAGGATGATGCCTTAATAGTGAGGTTTTCTGAACTCATGGAGCTGGAGGAAATTCAAAACACAACCATGAATACATTGACAACATTAGGCTCAAGTTAAGAAATCCTTGACAAGAAAGCCTCTGATAGGCTGTTTAGGGAGGGAGATTTGGTTCTAAAATGGGATGAAGATCGTGCCAAACCCTGGAAGCAGCACGCCAAGTTCGATGCTCTCTGGAGCGGGCCCTATGTTATTACAAGTTGCAAAGAGGTGAATTCATTTCACCTATCCAGACTCAATGGAGAAGAATTTCCCATTCATGTGAATGGGATACACCTCAAAGCTTGCTTTTGAGGATGTTCCACCCTATATAGTGTTCTTTTGTCTTTTCCTCCAAGTGCTCTTGCACATCATTTTTTTTCTTTTTTTTTTTTTTTCTATTTTAGTTTTTTTTTTTAGACTCCTTTGCCCAATGTTTTTCTTAAGGCTACTAGTCTGAAAGCTTAGTAGAAAGCATTCCCTAGAGGTCACCAAAAATGTTAACCATTTAACCTACCTTGAAGAAAAAATATGTCAAATAAAATTTTTAGAAATCCTTTGTACAATGAAATTCTCCAAGGCCCAAAATCTAAAATTTTGATCTTTGACTTCAGAGATTTTTCATCTTTCAGAGTTTTATTGCTCAGATTTGAAATTGCTTTTTTAACTCTCAAAGTTCAAAACCCCAAAAGTCTGAAATTTTGGAATTTTGGGCTTTCGGGTTTTGGAACTTTTGGCCCCATTTTGTTTAAATCCCTTTTTTTGACTTCCAAAGTCCAAAAATTCCAAAATTTAAAATTTTAGACTTTCAAGCTTTTGGGTTTCGGAATTCTTCGAGTCATTTTAGGATTTTTACTTTCAAACTTCCAAAGTCCAAAAGTCAAAAGTCCAAATTTTTAGACTTTTGGGCTTTCGGGTTTTGAAATTTTCATTTCCAATTCACTTTTTCATCTCCCAATCTCAAAGTCCAAAACCCCAAAATTCCAAATTTTAGACTTTTAGGTTTTGAGGCTTTTTCCAAAGGTCCTCCATGCAATTAATTTTTCACCTACCTCCATATGGATGGATTTCTTGCCATTAATATCGGGTTTTCTATTTAAACTCAATTTTTTACTCATCATTTTTACCTGACACATTTTTCTCTCGACATTCATTTATTTCTTGTACTTTGTGACGTCTTTTCAAGGTATGGTAATTTGTTTATTTTTTTTGGTTTAAGGTCTTTTTCTTTGTTTCCTTCTCATTTTTTTTTCTCTTTGGTCTCCCTCTGTGTTTTTTTGAAATGTCAACCCCTTTGTTCACCATGTTTCACATTTCAAGTTTTCTTTAGGTATTCAGAGTTGTTTGAAGGATCTTCTCGAGTCTCCCATACTTCTTCTCAATTCTCATTTTTTAGAATTTGGGAGTTAGTATTGTTTGGAAAATTTCCTTTTCCAATACTTTTTTGGAGAAATTGTTTTTTTGGAAAATTTTTGGAGAATTTGTTTGGATTTTTTTTTTGAGAAATTTTTAATTTTTTTCGAGAGAAATTTTCAAGAAATTTTTTGGAAATTTCTTTTCAGAGAAAGAAATTTTTTCAAGAAATTTTTGGGAAATTTTTTCGAAATTTGGAGAAATCTTTCAAAAATTTTAGGAGAAATTTTTAGAGAATTTTTTGAGAGAAATTTTTGAATTATTTTTTTGGAACTTTTGGAGATTTCAGTTCAATGATTCTTTTGAACTTTTTAGTTGGGACTTTGAGTTTTTTTTCTTTCGGTTTTTAAATTTCTCCAACTTCAGCTTCCAAAACACAAGGCTTGATGTCTGCTTCCACTTCAAAGGGAAAAGAGAAGATGAAGTACTCATTTCTTGGGGTTTCTCCTCACTCCTGCCTGTCTTCCGACTTAGGGAATATAGGGGACACCGACCTAGGAAAATTGATTTTCTAGATTTTTGGGAAAGATTAAAGGCTCCAAACAAGAAATCATGGATGTAGGCCATCTACGACAGTGGGCTTTCCCTTACTGCCGGTTTTCCCACATCCATGCATTGCCTAGAGTTCATTTTAGCTACAAGAACCCACTTTGACAAAGACTCCATGTCATTCAAGAGATAATGATGATAAGGTAGTAATCCATTTGGACCCATAGACTTCTTTGAAGATCTACTCAAACTTCCGATGTTCAAGATTATGCCACAATTTTTCCAGAGTTAGTAGTGGACATTGGGACAAGAAAGAGGAAGTATGCTCAAAAATCATGATGAAAACTTATCTGGCCAAGAGCTTTGCCAAATTACCCAAAACTATGCATCGGTCAGATTTTATTTAGGAGGTCAGTGATCTTATTGTGCTACTAAGTAGAGTTTCAGGTCTTCCTTCTACAAAGGAATTCCAGAATGGATGTTTTTGTACATCACTACCATCAAGAAGAATGATGAGTTTATCCGATGGGGGAGCATATTAGTAGCTCCATTTGCTATCAATTAGGTAGAGGTGTCAGATACAAAGACTTTCTACATGACATCCTTCTGGTGTATGTTGTTGTTGCTATGGGAGATTTTTTTGGTTTGAATACCAAAGGTGTTCGCAACACTTCCCAAATATATGATTTTATCCCCAACTCACTCTGGATGAGGGAAGCAAGCATTTCCATAGAGTCAATGATGCTTTCTTTGTTGTCATCCTCTATTTTGACAAAGAATTATATAATCAAAGGATTTTTGATGAAGCTTTCAAAGAAGTGTGGGAATGGGGAGCAATCTACTTTCAGTTTCCTACATTCACCTATATCTGGATTCTGGGTTTCATAGGTGCCCCAAGAAAATTGCCAAGGTGCCCCACTGATAAATGGATTCTATTGGAATTGGTTTGAAAAGTTATTGGATTATCATCGAATCCAAAACAAGCATCACAAAGTGGGAATGCATTTCCCTATTTCAATTGGTAGGTACTCTTGCCCAAATATTCACAAGGCTAAAAATGTTGATGTAGAAATGGCCGAGGTAACCTTGTGAACCTTTCATCCATGGACTAATTTTGATTATTGGGGTAAGTTTGGGGAAACAGGTCGGTCCAGTGCCCATGTGCCCCAATTGGAAGATATCTAGATTCATTGTTGGGATGAATACATCATGTGACAAAGAGATTATGAAAGATTGACCCTTGATGAGGTTGGCAATTTGGTTTGGCCGATGTGCCAAAGGACATGCAAGATAATGATGAGGTTTTGGATTCATCATACAAGGATGATAATGTTTCCAATCAACCATTGCCATGGATTGATTGGTATGTGGAAGAATGCAACAATACAAAGGAGAGGGGGGACCCATTCTAAAGAGGACTTTTAGTTGGTTGGCCACCTTGGGAATCTCACCCAAAGGGGAAAATCAACCTACAAATATAGGAGCTCTACCAACAATAAGCCAACCAACACCCACTAAGGGAAAAAGGTTGACTCAAAAGGCTCCTACAATCCCAAAGAAGATTTCATTTGTTGTTGGTGGCTCATCTCTCTCCAAGGCTTCTACTCCCAAGACCATGTCTCTGCAGCACCTGTGACAAAAGTGGTTGAAGTCAGTGACTCCCCTAGTATCTCCCAAGATCCATCACATCTTCTTCTTCCTCCATTATCACTTCCAATATCAGTTCCTTCCACTTCCACAATCATTTCTTCCTTCCCATCCCCTTCTATGGCCCAAGTATTCTCATCACTTCCAGTTCTATCAGCTGGGGAAAATATTGGGTCACCCATTTCCTCTTCACTTCCTTTAACACTTCCATTTTCTTCAATCATACCCCTAACATCATTCTATCAACTCCTATGGTTGTCCTTACATCCACACCATCCATCATTGCTACTTCTTCTCAAATACCAACCAGTGTTTCTAGTGATCTTGTTTTAACCAATGTTTAGGTATTGGATCCACTACTCCATCTTCATCAGCTTTAGCCATACTAGAATGGTTGTTTAGGAAAACTCCCAAGAAAAAGAAGAAGGTTCCTCTGGGAGATGTTATAGATCTCAAGCATATTGGAGCATATGCCCAAGAGACAGGCCAAGAGACCAAGAACCGTGTCAAGTCTGATAGTTAACCCATCCAGAGAATGGTGATAGAAGTTTCCACCCCCATTGAGGGGAAAACTAAAGAAACAATCACATTGTGGATTATCTAGATCTCAAAATTCTCATTGGGGAAGGCTACTCATGAAGGAGCCAAGCAAGATGTGCACACTGCTCTTGGGGCTCTTTTGGAAAAATATGACAAAGATAAGGCCACCAAAGATGAACTCAAAGCCAAGGTCGAGCAGCTCACTGCACTACTATGCAAAGTAACCCAACCCACTCCATCTACTAAAGTCTCAACTACTATGGCTATGATGATTTCATCTACAATCGATGATATTTCTTATCATGAGCTCGAGAAGCTAGGCCAGAAAGGGAGATCAATGAGTGGATGGATGGAGAGAATTTATAGAAGCCAATCCTTTAATCAAGGAAGCAGTTGAGATATATATAATGATTTGCAGGTTGTGAAAACCACCATTTCCAAAATGGATGAGGCCTTTTCTGAAGATAATAATAATCTAAATTTAAATTTGGCAACATGGAGTGAGATAGAGAGAAGATCTTGACTTGCTTCTTCAGGAAGAGGTGATCGATGATGCCTCAAAATTATTTGAATATCAAAAAGGCCATGGAATTTTGGTGCCAAGTATTGTAGGATTTGATTAAGAAGTTGGAGGAGAAATGAGTGGAAATCATAGATGCCCTGAATGACATCTCAGAAGAGTTTGATATTGCCAATTGCAAATTCTTCAATGAAAATATCGATGCTCTTCCTGAAGATCAAGATTAAGGGAAATTTCAAGGATTTGGTGAAGTGTGATGATGAGGTCACCAAAACTTTCAATAGTGACTCCATTGACCGATTGGTCTTGTGCCAAAATTTCATAGGGAGACTAAAGAAAGTTACGAATAAACTTCAAGATTTTCAGCCAAGATCACAAAGGAGATTGAGACAACATATGTAGTGAATCACTACACATGTGGGCCTGGAGATGAAGAAATTTAAGGAATTATCAAGTGCTTCATTGAGTATAAGCACCGAATGGCTATGTGGGAAGGAGGAACAATAGAAACTTGCAGAGGAAGGTGTAGCTGAACCAAAGCCAAAAGCGAGTGGCCATGAAAGGACAAATCCAAGCTCTGGATCGGTCAAAGTTGTAGGGTTGACTGAGTCAAACCCTTGTAACAAATTAGCTATTTTCATGGGAGCATGTTCCCTTAATTTAATGACATTTCTATTTTTAGAAAAATGTTAGTTAAGGGCCCAATTGTAATGGCTCAGCCTAAGAACTTATAAATAGTTGAATGCTTCAAGTTAGTAGATATAGATTTTTTTTGGGAGGATTTCTCTTCAAGCTTGGAAGAGTGCTTCAGAGATTTCTAAGAAACCTTTTAATTATATTCAGAGTTACACCTTGCTATTGGAAATATGATTTATTGTGTTGAATGGTTAATCAATGTTTACTTTGTGAATTTACAATTCCTTAGTGTGAGTGATTATCTTACCTTTATTTCAGGTTATCTATTTCATGTTGTGAAGGAATAATATGACTATCTTTTATGTCAGTTGTGAAAACCTTATTTTCCTTTTGTATTAATTTTATGTCATTATTATCCCTAGTTGCAGAAATAGATGTTTGATATATGCATGTGTGGTTTCCTCATGATAAATTAATTGTGTGTTGAATCCAATTTGATCTATCCTTATGTACACTCAAGTTTAACAAAGGAACATCTACCCCTAGTTTGTGGTATTTTGTACCCTTTCAAGTTGCGATAGGTGAAGGTGGTCAATGATGCAAGCATCACTCCCACATTAACCCTTCCAGATGTTAAACATCCCTTAATTTGGTGCATCACCACCCTTAGTATAGTTTCATTTCTACAAAATCTCTTTCCTTAAAACTCATGAATATGTTAGCTTAGGATTAGATGGTCATTTTATTACACTAGGAGTAGTAAAGCATTTTTTTAGGAAGAGGAATCCGGCCTTCTCTGGAGGTTCACCTCAAGCCCAAGTCCCACATCTTGAGAGGTGATCCCATGTGTCTCAATCACACCGAATTTCTTGTTCACATTTTGGCCATTCGAAGGGTGTAATGATTTGGTGATAACAATAGTTTTGATGGTTGGGCTCAGTGGTGAAGGTGAAGTGGTGACAGTGGTAGATGCCTTAACTTGTATAAGCACATCATTGGGCTGATATAGCATGTTACAAGACTTGAAAGGTGATGGGTTTTCAGGGATGGTGTAATTATGTCCCTCATGTTCAAATTTGAGGCATCGATGTAAAGTCAAAGGGACACAACCCATGGCATGGATTCAAGGTTGGCTGAGAAAACATTTATACTATAGCCCCCCTTCTAGGACATAGAAAAGTTTTGGGAAAGTTCGGGGACCCACGCGGACATGGAGAACAACGGTACCCAGGGTAGAGATCATGGCATCATAGAAGGAGCGCAACATAATCAGTTAGTTACCATGTATGTAATTGTAAGGTATCTACAATTGGTCATATGTATGGGAGGATATGATGTTAATGCTAGTACCACCATCGATCATAACACATCATATGTGTATATTATCGATAAAGACAGAGATGAAAAGAGTGGGGTTGGAATCGTCAGACTAGAAGGGAGTGATCTCTTCATCTAAAAAGATGAGGGCGGCCACTTGGTGAGTAGGTGGAGGTATAGAAGAAGGTGATGATCTAGTGAGAGAGGCTACGTGGTAAGGGATAATGATGGAGGCTACGGGTGTGGGTTCATTTGGTAAGACTTTAATAGATTGAAGGACCTCTATGAGGGCTTGACGATGTGACTCGAGGTTTGGACGAGGTCATATAAACACATTTTGAGGGGGGATTGGTGTAGTTGTTTTATCATTGTGCGATGTGTGACCCCATTAGAAATAGGATATGTAAGACCTCGAATGGTGACTTTGGGTATGGGTGCGGATGGTATCTTGGGTACAGGTTTGGTTGATGGGCCAATTATTTTTTCCTTGCTCTTGTCTTTCTGAGCATGGGTGGAAATGTTGATCATGTTAATCTAAGGGGAGGTGGATGAAGAGGGTGTGTCATAGAAGGCATAGTGGTATGAGAGACAAAACCCTAATGGGAGATACAATCCTTGTGAAATGAGTAAACATTGGCATTTTGGTGGTGGTTTGGCCAACTCTCTAATATGAACCATGTTAATCTTGAATCTCGGGGTGGATCAAAGAGTTTTGGAGGTGAAGATTTTGGTCGTTGAGTAGGCAATGGGAGAAGATATGTGGAAATTGGTGAAGGTGAAATGGAATCCTCATCAAGAAAATCGTCGTTGTCAAAATTATTTTCAGGAGGACATAATTAGACAAGAGCATTTTTAAAGCCTTATAGTTCTCTACATCATGTCTGGCACACAATGGTAGGCATAAATTTTGGTTTGGGTTTGAGTGGGTCATAAGGTCTAAGAGGGAGTAATGTGATAACATAAGTTTCGAGGAGATTGGTTAAGATTTTGGTATAGGATCCTACTAGTGGATCATAATGGGAGGTAAATGTAGGTTTGGGTGTAGGTATAGCTGATTGTGGAGAAATAACCTTTACAAGAGGGGGTAGGTTGGTATACTAGTTTGGTGTGTGGTGTGGTCTTAGGTGTTGGTCGCATCTGCTTGGGTATGGGCATGGTAGAAGAGTTGGCGATGGAAGGTTTGGTTGGTTTAACTACCTTATTGGAGGGTAGCATATTTTTAGCTTTAGGTTGCCCCTTTTTGGGAAAAGGTGACATAGGTGTACGAGATGTGGAGGGAAAATTAGATGGTGGAAGAGGACAAGTTACCCATGGGGGTAACCGAGGTGCTGTGGAGGTAGGTGGTGTAGGTTGCGCACGAGGCATGAATGAAAGATTAGAAAGTGTCATGGGTAGTGAAGAAGTTATTGATGGTAGTGGAGGTATGGGTGCTAAGAAGGTTACGGGTGAGTGCGAGAGGTTGTGGGGGCTGCTTGGGTATATTAGAGGTCTATCATGGGAAAATGGGTTGTTGCATTTTGGTTTTGGTGGATGAGGGTTTCTTGGCTAGGGTCAAGGGTGAGGTCCTAGGATGGACGGAAGGGGTGAAGGAAATAAGGGCATGGTAGGTGAGGTTGGTGTATGAGATCTATAAGATTGGATCTTCTTTTTAGGGGCCAAGATAAGTTTAGCGTTAGTTTTGGAAGATGTGGTTAAATCCAATTTGATGGGTGGATGAGTAAGGCTATTTGTCGGTATGACCCCAAAGTAGTGATTGGTTTAGGTAAGGAGATGATATAAATGAGAGTAGGTGTTTGGGTGTAGATGTATGTTGGGTTATGGGCAGAGGTGTTAGTTGGACCATGGGTGGTGACATAGAAGTTGTCACAATAGTCATGATTATGTTTTGTTTGGTGCTTGAAACACCTTTGGATAGATAGTGGAGGTGTCAGTGAGTGACACTGCATTTGTGTTGAAATAGGAAGTAGAAGGCATCCCCAAAGTAAGGCTCTATCGACATAGTCCAGGTGATCAGCCAAGCATGAAAATGGTGTTGTTGTAAGTGGGGCCAATGTGGATCAATTGGCAATCCTGTAAAATGTGTTTGAGATACAGGGAAATGGCTAGCCTCGGACTCTATGGGTAAGAGAGCCAAAGCATATCAGCGGGATCTTAAAGGTTCGATGGTGAAGGGTCATCAAAAGACATTGGTACTTCTATAGAATCCTCCATGGGTAGAGGAGAGGATGGGCCAAATGAGGTGGACTCTCCTTGTGTTGGTGTAGGTGGTGGACCTGCATCTTCTATGAGTAGGAGAGGTGCCACTGATAATTGCTCAGAAGTTTGAGGGGTCAAAGGTAGTGTGCTAATTATAGGCTCTTCCATGGGTGAAGAAGAAAATGAAGGGGGTGCCTCTGTGGATGGAGTAGATGAAATAGGTTCTTGTGTAGGTAGGGGATCTTGGGCTAAGATTTCATCTATGGAAGGAACATGAGGCAATTGGGAAGCAACTGGTATGTCATCAAAAATAGCATGAACCTTGCAAACATTGCTATCATTGTTTGAGGTATCACCAACTTAGTTGGAATATGGGGCATGATTAGGGAATGGCTTCTTGAAGATGTGTAGGTTTTGGTTAGTGGGTGCATTTGGGATATCCAAGACTAGATCTCTATTGTATAACCTTTCTTGGATGATATTCTTAAAGGAGATGCGATTATTGTCACTATGACCTTTAACGTGATGATAGTTGCAAAAGTCATGTTCCTTATACCATGCGGGCATGGGGGCACTCGTGGTCAACACCGGTATGTGGTTTAATAGGTGGAAGGAAATGGCACTAGTTTTAACAATATTTTCCAAAACAGAAGAGTAAGATTCTCCCATCGAAGTGTTTTTTTGTTGTTCTCATCTGAACTGGAAAGCTTAGATAGGGGAGAGATTAGAAGGAGGTTTGGCTGGGTTTGATTGATGAGGGGATCAGCCTTGAGAACTACGGCATTGGCAGATCCTTTGGGTTTTGAATAGTTGTTTTGGGGTTTCGAAGATGAAGAAGCATAATTTGATTTGAATGCGATGTTCTTGTTATGAAATTGAATTTTCTTCTCTTCAATAGCATGAATTTCCAATTTTCGTGCCATGGTGAATGCCTCGTAAAAATTTTGAAAGGTCTACACTGAAGGGTTAGTGAGATGTGTCTGATGACAGCCTAAGTAAACAACCGTATGATTTCAACTTGAGGTGATTGAAATGTGAGCTGGTTAATTAGGTCATTTGTAGCAATGAGTAACAAAGTCGTGATAGACTCATTGTCATAATGTCGTGTGGAATAAAGATCAGCCATGGTATCCTTCTTAACAATGTTGATGGAGAAGTGGTCTAATAAGGCTTGGGATACTTGACTAAATGAGTAGATGGAGTGTCTTGGTAGCTCACCGTACTAGTCCAAGGTAGGTCCTGTAGGGGACATCGGGAAAGTTTGTAAGAGTAAAGCATCATCATGCGCGATCGGTGTAATACCCATGTTTGAAAGGCGCAAATGTTGTTGTGGGTATTCTTTACTATTGAAATAGTTTAATTTTGGCATTTCTCAATGTACGGGGTATGGGTGAATAGGGATGGATAGATGAATGGGCATATTACATATTTCATCGTAGTTGAGAGAATTGCACAAGCCCGAAATCGATGCTTCTAGTTTCGTATCCTTTACATTATTGATTTGATAAGTTCCTTGGTAGGTTGCGGTGGAAGGGTTCCTCCTGTGGCATAAGGGGATGGTATTAAACCTATGACAGGTGAGATAGGGGTTGTTAATAGTATGTGTATGTAGGTGGGATGGTCATAGTGACTCTAGTAGCGATTGGGTGTAGTTTTTATGGGATGGAGAGGACAAGATTTTGGAATGGAGTAGAGGTCACTAACACCATGGGAGGTTGTGTTGCAATGGGTATTTGTGAGACAATGGGTGTGGACGGGGTTATGGCCTAGGTGGTCAATGAGGGGACAAAAGATACGATATGTGCAAGTGATACTTTTGTAGATGCAACTATTTTAGCGGTTATGGGTCCTAGCTATGAAACCACTAGGGGTGAAGTAGGTGAAGGTAATGTCACATTATTAGGTGCTGATGCAGAAATGGGAACAAGGACATGAGAGATGGATACATGCATGCTATTTATCAATTGACCTAAGGAGTCCGAGGTGGAATTGTGGGAAAGGTAGAAGCGTAAGGCCGCAGGATTCGATCAAGGAGTAGTGCAAATTCCTCGTCACCTATAGAAATGGTGGTAGGTAAGGTTAGATACATGGGTGACAGGACAAAGGGTGGTGAAGGACTAGGCTGGAGTGGTTGAAAAATCACTTGAAATATAAGAGCATTGGCACGAATGTGAGTTAACACCATGTGAATGGGTATATATCAAATGATTTTGTATCCTACAGATGAAACAAGGGGGTAGTAAGAATGAAGAAAATAGGTTTCTATAGGTAGATTTTAGGTAATATATCGGTGGATGTTCAATATCTGTGGTAAGCGACGCTGGTTAAGGATGACCGATGCCGATTAAAGGGGTAATGAAGGCTAGTTAATGTGAGACAGAGCAGTTTCTTGAATGAAGCAAAGATTGTTCACGGTTAAATGAACAAGTTGTATGATAACTATTGACTAGAGAAGAGAGAGTACAAAGACTCACAAGAACTCTAACAAAAAACAAAATTTAATAAGGGTTCTTTAGGCAATTTAACCTGAAAGAACAGAAAAATGATGTCAATTAAGCAAAACCAATGTTGGTTAGGGGTAACCGATGACAGTTACTATGGAATATGGAAAATGTAGAAAAATCGGTTGTTGTGAATTTTAGTGAGATAAATAATCAACCCAGAGGTCTAGGGATGATGAAATGAAAAATTGACACATTCGGAAGAAGTCGAATACTCCAACTATGATTGAGGAGTGTGTAAGGAAACCGAATGTAAAAATGAAGAAGCGTATCCTCACACCTCAAAATGCACATCAATCAAACACCAAAAACATGTACCTAACAAGTGGTTTTTAATGTGTTAAGTTAATGCTATTTAGAAGACTAACTTGTAAATTTTAGAATAGAGTTTTGGGTGAGGAAGGCTTCCTACGAAGAATGATATCTAAAGGAGAGGTTTTAGGTATGTTATGACGGGGTGGGCCGCCCTCCGAGATAATGACTTGATAGAGGTAATGATCTGGGTAGTACTACCAATATGATCATGTGATTTTTGAAATGTGTTCCCAGTAAGATGTTGTTTAAGAAAGATGTGTATATTTCAATTTTGTGCAAGTTTGGTAAGACATGGAGAGAGAGAGAGAGAGAGAGAGAGAGAATGTGCTTTCTATGATTCTTTGTGTCAACCATCAGCTAGGCATGACTTCCAGCATATAGGTTGCCCTCATTTTAATGTGATCTAAATGCAGCAAATCAAAATGTAATGCAAAAATTTTAAGCCCAAATCGAAAAGGTTACATTTGATGAAGCAAATGATGAATAGGAGAGTGTATGCTCTTTCACTAAATGCATAAAAAAGAAATAAGAATGATTCCTTTTTAAATGCACCAATAGAAATGTTTCTTTTAGAGCAATTAGAAATAAGAGAAGATTACTAGAGAAAAGGATTAATGTGTAAGCCTTTTAAATGGAAACAAACACACAACTTTCACCTAGGAATGAAGAAAATGCAATAGAACCCCTGATGGGTCCCATTGGGCATGCAAAAATGTTTCACCATTTTATTTACCTTTTCAAATGACAAAACAGATAAGGGTAAGGGATAGGAGGAATACATGTTAAATGGGTTGGTTGATGGTTGTTGCACGCATTCTGACTTCTTGATCCAGTGCCAATTGTGAGAGATTCCTTTTTGCTAGGAGGAACTACTTGAAATAGAAAACAAGACCACAAAAGAATAGTTAAATAATATATGATAGTGGACTGCCTAGCGTATGCTAGTTTTAGGAAGTGTGATACTTCCTGGATGGTTTCAATCCATCCTCTGTTTAAAAAAACTTAATGTGAGAAATAAGTAAATTCCTACTGTATTTGATATGATTTAGGTATCTCATTCAAGCACAATAAGAAAATCTAATATAAAAGATAAGGTTATAGTCATATCTAAAGGGTAGGTAGTTTTTAGGGTGTTGGAATTGGTCAAGGTCAGGTTTTGGGTTGTTTGGGTCACTTGGTAGAAGGTAGGTTAACTTTGTTATTGGAAAAGGTGTAAAACACAGAGACCAACATTCTTTGGGTATAGCGAGCGACAATTTAGAAGGGACTAACGACAGTCATGGATAATCAGTGACAATAAGGTTAGGGTGAAAGGAATTTAATAAGATCTGATTGTGGGGATTGAAATGGAGCTAAACAAAGATGGAAGGGTGGATGGGGAGGTCTATAAAGGTCTCATATATACTTAGAGGGGTGTAGGAGGTGAGAATGGGTGATTTGGTGGTGTGGATAGAGGAATGGTTGAGTCTACAAGTGGGTAGAAGATTGGAAAAGAACATGCAAAGTATAAACTAATAACAAAAGTAACAAGGCTATTATACTAAAATAAACTATGTTGGTAAAAGGTATACTTACTATGGTACAAGATTGATGGTTGAATGGTGATGGAATTTGATCAGAAGAGTGGTGTTTGGTACCACAATAGTGCTCCCTGGAATGCTTCTGTGGATGCAATACCTATGGATCTATCCTAGCGTTGGCTGTGGATGTGTTAGTGTGTGAAAGACTCTGGTTCTACTTGCATGCAGCTCTCTTTTCATCCTCTTGCTCTCAGAATGTGCCAACCTCTCAAAAAAATGTCAACCTCTCCAACAAGGTTACTAAGGTGAATAAATGGTAATTGACGTCGGTTCCATCTTGACCGGCGTCGGTTTAGGTCTGACCGGCATTGGTTAAGGTGGGATTCCCTAGGTTTACTAAAATGGGCAGATCTTTCTAATTTCTTGGGCCAAGTTGGGTTTTTTTCGTGGATCAGAATGGAAGCTTCCCTTATAATGGGTGGGAATGTGGTTAGAGATATTTTAGGGATTGATTTTAGGGTTAGACAAAACCTTAGCTCATTCAGGTAAGTAATACTTAGTTATTATTAGTTATGGAAACATGCCAAGAATAGGTCTAGGGTGAGGTGGTTGGATGAGATGTCTAGGTGAGGTGGAAATTAGGTCAATTAAGGTAATAAAATAATGGATATTGTGAGGATGGGTATTTAATTTAATTAATTAAATTAAATTAATTATTAATGTGGGGTGAAAGGGGGCCATGGCTAGGTGCGCATGTTTAAGTTGGTTATCCAATTAGGGGCTAAGGAGAATGTAACCAAATTTAGGTGTCTACAATAAGGGGCAAAGAACTAGCATTATCTACTACCACCTAAGCTTGTATCCAAATGCACAAGAGCAATTCAAAGGCATTCATATAGCACATACACACAAGGGACAAGTTTTGCATCACTTCATACATACACAACATAGGGACGAGAAGTTCATTTTATTCCATCCCACACATTATATACATTTACTACATTCTAGATCTATTTTGCTATCATTTTGAAAATTACACAAGGGCATCATAGTGCATCATTGCACACACTTTCATATAGAACTACATGGAGTCTAAAATCTAGTGCAACACTTGGTACTAAGTTCACTCTTTGGGTGACTCGGGGTTATTCCGACTCCAAATTATACATATTTTTATTATATTTGATGTGTTTTGTGGAAATGTTAAGGTAGAAAACTTGTTTTACATGTTACAGGTACATTCGATGATCTAGGACTGAATCCAGAGTGAAAAATAAATATCATCAGTGAAGCTCATCCTACACAGAAGATATCATAACGAGCATATAGGTAGACACTAGCTCCTAGATCTAGTCACTAGTACCCAGGCATTCCTATCCTCCCATGGGTGGTCTTTTCATAAAAATTCTTGGGTCTCAGAACCTCTAGTGAGCCTTGTTGATGCTTCCTCCAAGTCTGTTTTAGCTATTCACCTACCCAAATCACTTCCGGATCACTCGAAATCATCTAAGTCATTTTATCTCCCCCTCTTACTTATGGTTTCATATTATTGCTTGTCCATTTACTATATTATATCACATGTATATCATTATGAAAAATAGTTACTCTAAAAGTATATTCAATTAAATTTATATTAAATCACATATGCATGAGTTTGCGGGAGGAACTTGGATAGGTAGTTGGTAAAATGCTTAAGGAGGACCTCACTCATCATGACTAAGCTATGCAATGGGATGAGAGTATTGGGAGTGTCTAAGATCATAGCCTAAAGAAGAAATTTGAGTTAAGGAGACTTTAGAAACTATATTTTTTCATTCTCTATGATATCGGCCCTACAAGTTCCATTTTTATAGGATCTAATAGTGTCTATAGAACTAGTATTAGACACCATCGGTCCTATAGAATAATTTCCATAGGGGTTGATGGTGTCAGAGTCGTGGATGTTACCTTAGAAAACATTGGCTCTGTAAGAGAATTTTCATAGGGCCGATGGTGTCCGGGAGAGAGATGTTTGTATCTTGAGAAGCTTGATTATGAGGCACATAATGATACATAGGGGTTTTTATGACTCTGTTGTAAGACATGTTAATGGTATTAGTTTGAATTTGGAATACCTAATTTGGGCCAAGGGACATTGATAGTGTGAAGGTTCTATGGTGCCCACAATATTTTTCACGAGGCTTGTAAGATGCTAACTTTGATAGTTAGAAGGAGATATTTCTAAAGGACTGATATTTTTCATTTTCGACCTTTTGTGATATCTCACTCTGGATTGGCGGAGGAGGAATATGATTCCCATGCACACCCACTAGTGGGGGAGGTTCATGAGAAGGCACACTAGGCAAAAATTTTGAGATATTAACTATAACATTTGATTATGTATCTAAATCATGCTAGCTATGGTGGTATCTTGGGATAAGGCCATATGTTCTAGGAGTTTGATTATCACTATGTTAAGGTCTATAGAAGAAGAGTGATCTTTAGAGGTGTGTTCTTGTTAATGATTATCATGTTCATTATTGGACTCACTCGATGATTTTAACAAGGAGAATCCTAATCATGTTTGAGTTATTTTTTATTAGAATGAGGCCTAGTTATTTCCATGGCACTGGCAGGTATCCTTTGGAAACCTCCATCTTGATCAGGTGCAAGATATTCATTGTCATTGATATTTTTAATGATGGATCTATGATCTATATGATCAGTCTCGATCGCATTACACTCAACTAAGTGACCTATTCTCGAGTCATCGAAGGAAAAGGTGAGGATAGAAAGAGCTTCATAGAAAGATTGGGACAACTAGGAATATTTTCATTTACATTATGAGAACTATAACACTTTAGAGAATGAAGAGGAAATGAAAGCATGAATGAATAGCCCATGGATAAATTAAGGGGAATCGATGGAGCCAAAAATATCTTGAGATGAGATATTGGTATAGTATGGAGATTAAAATCAAAACTCGGAAAACTATAATTTAGACGCAATAAACCGTGCATGTGATTTTGCATAGACGCTGATGGCATCGAGAAAGGAAAATGGACTAATAAAAACACAATTGGCCCTACAAATACCTTTTCATAGGGTCAATGGTGTCAAGATGAAACCGAACTAAGATAGACAAGATCGAGCCTACACATAAATGACACGGGGTCAATGGCATCTAGGAGAATTTTAGAAATCATAGATAGGATCAGCGCTACATAGAATTAACACAGGGTCGATGGACTCTAGGAAAAATTTTATACAGATGAGACATGATCACCCCGCAAATAATTGACAAATGGGCCAATGGTGTGCGGGAGAAGTTTAGACATGACATGTGAGACATGATTGGCCTTGTAGATAATTGATGAGAGGGACGATGACGTCTAGGTAAATTGATTATTAGTTTTTTTAGAATTTTAAGGATTAAAACAAGATAAAAATGAAAATGGGTACTTTTATTGAATTTTTATCGACCAAAGGAACATAAGAAAGGTTCACATGTGGTTCACCAAGGATGTATGTTGGACAAAAATTTGTCTAGACACCATGCACTCTTATCATCCATTCAACAAGGGCATCAAGGAAACAAGGGACACACTAATACTAACACACAATGAATATAATTAAATTGGGCAAAGGACCGCTTATGATTGCATACCCCAAGGGAGGTAGTTCCCTTATAATAGGAAAACCTGAGGTTTCTAAGGCCCTAGGTAAAAGAAGAGGAAGGAACCCTATGGAGGTATTGCCATTATGGGGGTAATAATGAATAAAATAAGCATGAAAATTCTATGCTAACCAAAGTAAATCATGTAACATGAAATAAAGAACTGAAATACAATATTCTAACCTAGCATGTGCATAAAATACTAAGCTAACATATAGTAAATAACAAATATAGGATACTACTCTATACAAAATGACAAGTCGGGTTAGAGAACTTACTGTTGGGGGTAGTTGCTAATGCATCTATCTCCCAAAGGACCATACACTAAGAGAGAACAAATTTCAGGTGGATAAGGGGAAACAATCTAGTCCTAACTCACTATAGATGACCCAAAAGTGCAAGAAAACCAATCCAAGCAAGAAGAATCTCCAAGCCAAGATTCAAGATGTAAGAAATCCAAGAGTTGAACAAGTAGATGTAAGTTGGCACAAAAGAGTAGAGCTAATGGCGAGTTCCTTTGTAATTTTGTGATGATCGATCAATGGGAAGGGTGTACTTTGTAGGTATTTATATTGATGCCATCACCCGCAGTGAAGACGTCGGCCATCGATTTTAAATAACGCTAATGCAATTACCCATGGGTGATTGTGTTGAATAGGGAGAGATCCAAAAAGGTATGTGCAAAGTGTCATAAGAAACAAAGATAATGAAAGACAGAAAAAATGAGGTCATGGGCAAACAAGATTTCGTAAGAATGTGGGACAAAATGAGAGGATAAGAGAAAAATAAATACATAAATAGGATCAAATTTTTTTCTCTCTCCATGTATCATCCATAACCCAATGGTTACGTGAATAACCCTATCTATATCCCGGAACAAGCCCCTTAAGGCACCCATTCCTAGAAATAGATGTGTAGACACTAAAATTAGGTCACACTCCCCTTTGATCCCTCAACAAATAAGCACCCTTCATCACATTCACCTAGTCATGGCCCCCTTTACCCCACTAATATTAATTTAATTAATTTAATTAAATTAATTCATTATCCTCACCATATTTATTATTTAAATATCTTAATTTAAATAATATCCACGCATGCACTTCTCTTAGACACCTCACTAAGCTAACTCACCCTAAAAACCTATTCTTAGTAATTTGCCATAACTAATCGAGACTTACCCAAACCCTAAAAATCAATGCCTACATTCCCTCTAATCACATTCTTACATATTAGAGGATCTCCCTAGTTTAGTAAACCTAGGAAATACCACCTTGACCAACGTTGATTACCCCTAACCGTCACCTAAGGTTAAGCCGGAACTCTTTGTTGGTTACCCTTTTAAACCCAAAACAACCTTATATTCAAGGTTGGCAGAAGGTTGGAAAAAGATTGGAAAATTTGGTGAACATTAGCACATTCCATAGAGATATCGCATCTTCTGAGAGAGAATTCCAGCAAGAACACGCATGCAAGGAAGGAGATCAAGCATCTTTTCCTGCACAGCCATCCCAACAATGATTTGATCTAACCAAGTAAAGAGGAATGTACATGCAGCCCATGTAGAAGCTTTCCTTCAGTTGGTGATCACCTGCAGCCTTCAAAACCTCTCATCAACACCTCTAGCCCTCACTCACAGGCATCTAGGACCAGAATCCAAGTAAGTAGACATTATACTTCTCTAGTTTATTCCATTTCATCATTATATTATCATATTTTGTTTACCTAGCCACCCATTGACCTCCCCAACACTCACCCCTCCATATACCCATTAAAACCCCGCCAAATCCTACCTAAATCACCCAATACCTCATCCCGACCAACCAAAGTCCATTGTGCAATCACAAAGGAGACCTAAATCTTGTTCTGTGGCATTCCAGAACTCCACAATAACCGGCACCATACACCCAACCGCCACTGGTCACCCTTAACCGACATCGGTTACTATATTTTCCCATACAACCTAGAATAGTGACCTATCCACCTAATTCCCTTTCACCCTCATTCACCTGTGATCTACCTGAGACCTCTGTCAAACCTGCAGAGACCTAGAACCAGTTACTTGACCTTTGGATCCTATTCTAACCTAGCTGTTAGATTAGATCTATTTCTTATTGTGTTTTAAGTGAGATACCTAAATCATTTTGAATTACAATAGGATTTACCTTATTTACCGCATTAAATTGTTTAAAATAGTGGACTAATAGCCATCTAGGAAGTATCACACTTCCCGGATCTAGCATACGCTAGGTAGTTCACTGCATATATTGTTTAAATTTTTCTGGTGGTCTTGCTTTGTATTACAGGTAGTTCCTCCTAGCCAAAAGGAAGCTCTCACAATCAGCTATGGATTCAGAAGTCATACACACGCAACAACCCATCAACCAACATTTGAACAGGTATTCCTCTTACACCGTTACCCTATTTGTTTTGTCAATACTTCAAAGAAATGATCTAGAAAATGGTGAAACATTTTGGCACGCCCTATGGGACTCATCCAGGGGTCCTTGCATTTCATTCATTCCTGGGAATAGTTTTTGTTTGTTTTCTCTCGAAAATCTTACAAATTAATCTTCTTCCTTGGTAACCCACCTTTTATTTCTATTTTCTCTAAAGGAAACCTTTCTTTTGGTGTAATTAAAAAGAACCATTTCTTTACGTTTTCTACATTATAGTGAAAGAGCATCCCTCTTCCTCTTCATCTTATTGTGTCATCCAACTTCACACTTCGATTTGGGCTAAAAATAAGTGCTTTGCACTCTAATTTATTGCATTAGCTCACATTAATTGAGGGAAACCTATACGCTAGAAGTCATGACCAGCTGAGGGTTGACAAACGAACCGTAGAAAGAAATTTCTTTCTCTTTCTCTCTCTTTTGAGTCTTACCAAACCTCACAAAAATTGAAAATACACACATTCTTAAACAACATATTACCTGGAAGAAGTTGTAGGTGATCACATGATCATGGCACAGTGGGCACCCATCTCGCTGCTCTGTCGAGTCATACTTCAGAGAAAGGCCCACCCCTACCATAACATACCTGAAACATCACCTTTTAGATCTCCTTCTTCATAGGAAGTCATTCTCACAAAAAAAAACGCTATTTCATAATTCATGTGTCATTCATTAAATAACATAAGCTAAACAAACATAATAGAAAAGGCACTCCTAGGATTGCATTTTTCTTAGTGTTTCTACTTGGCTTGCATTTTGAGGTGAGAGATCATGTTCTTCATTTTTCTTGTTCATCCTTACATGCTCCTCATCACAACTGGTGTATTCCAGCTTCACCTGAGTGTGCCTGGGCCATATCATCATCATTCTTAGAATTATGGGTTTGATTCTACATCAAATTTTAACTCACAATCACTTTTCTTTCATCACTGTTTTAATTTCACAAGATGCGACGCGTCGGTTACCCTCCCACCATCATCGGTTATACCCAACCAACGTCAGTTCCAGGTCCTTTTGTTAACCTACCCAAAAGGACATTTTATTCATTTTCTTCCACTTTTCATAGTCCCTATCACTGCCATCATTCCCATTGACATTGTAAAACACCATCAAATTTGGCATACCTATCAGATTTGACCTTCTCCCTAGTTTTTCACTCACTGACCATTTTCTACAGTGAGTGGTAGCGGTTACCCCTGACCGGCGTCGGTTTGCCTTAACCAACATCAGGTTAGCTTGTTTCACTTTCCAACCACCATTTGGTACCTAATCCACTTTTTACCATCAAATTCACCTGTTCTGTTGTTTTTTGTGTCATTTACAGAGAAGCAGCCCTACCTGATCAATACTGGTTCACATGGTGTTGACCCAAAGACAAGCAAGCACACTTGTGTTTCACACTAGTTGTCAACCACTCCCACCTAGTCCTTCACCACCTTCCATTTTATCACCAGCCATGGATCCCATCCAACCTATCACTATATCGCTACTAGGAGATGAGGAGTTCGCACCACTCCTTGACCAAAACCCTGTCACCTTAAATTTTTACATTTCCCACTTATCCACTCAAGATGCCTCAGGTCAATTGATATACGGCATGCCCGTATCTATCCCCTCGACTCTCACTCCCACTCCGGCATTGGCTCCATCTAGCTCTGTGTTGCCCGCGTCTTCCTTACCCCAATTTTTTTCATAGCTAGGTCTTATACCTACTATGACCGCCACATCTGCGACCTCCGTTACCCTGTCACATCTAGTATACCCTCGATGACTAACCAAAACATAACCTCATCCGCCCTAATGTCTCACACATACCCGTAACTACACTACCATCTCCCATGTCGGTAACCCCTACCCCTTTTTAGAATGTGGTCCTTTCCATTCCACAATCATTAACTCCCATTGCCACTAGGGTATAGATCAAGAATTTCGCGCTTGTTACCTGTCCAAGTTAATGTACCAAACTAAACACAAAAACCCTGAAAAACTCAAATGAAATCGATACCTGATAGATAAGACAAGATCCGAAGATGTAGATGGAAAAGAAAGCCGATGTAGACAAGATGGGTGCACATGAGTGATCCTGTAAAGTAGATCTAAGAAACTTGAGACACAGATGCTTGACAGAAAAAGACCACGTTAAAAGATATTTGGGTGGACTTCTCGAAAAGTGGGTCCAGGAAGTGATAAGCTCCCTTGACGGATGTTAGTCCACGTTTTCAATTAAGGAAAGAAGCATACATGATAAAAGATGTAAGTAAATGTCTAGATTTTGATTAAAAATGATGACATAATGTAAAGGAAAATAGAAACCAATAGAAAATGGGAAAGTGTGAAAACAATGTTGGGTTTGTGTTCCTTGAATTATTTTACCTATCTGCAAGGCGCAGATCGACGTCGATCGGAAAATAAGTGTCAACTAAGATAGGTCATCATTGACTATAGAGAATGGCGTCGACTAGGTATGGTCGGCGCATCGACTTGGGGAAAATTGTAGGAAGATTGAGAAACAAACAGTAGAAGCTAGATTGTCGATCTCCGTTGGATCTGCAAGAGCCATAGGGATACTGACAAGGCTCCACCTTCACTAGATGTAGGAACAAAGTCACCAAGAGATTGATGGAGGCTCACGATGTCAATGTGGTAGGAGCAGAGTAACGGTACTCCTCTCAGGGATTGATTTGGATATAATTCACTTTCGCTTGATAGATAATGCTCAGACCTGATTCTCAAAACTCTCTGTCATTCTTTCTATCTAACCAGAACTAAATTCTAGCTCTATCTTTGTAATCGGCACTGACCGAGATGAAATCGGTGCCGCTCCAAAAAATTAGCGTCGACCAAGTACCGGTCGGCGCCGATCAGGGAACAGACTCCCGAAATGGCCAAAAGGGGTGATTTTTGGAAAGATGAAAGTGATCCTTCCACCTCAAATACGGGAAATATCCTGCTGATCAGTTTGGGAGAAAGAGAAATAGGGGGAACAGATGGATAAAATAGATATGGGAGGTTAGGAATTGATATGGGGTAGATAAGTGGTTAAGATATATGTAAAAAGCATAATTAAATAGTTAATATTTAATTATCTATGGGTAAAACATAATGGGGTGAAATAAAATTAGGATAGATGTTTAAATCAAATATTAACTAATACCCTAAGGGAGAAGTGGTGATGTAAACGTCCCCCAGGTTAACCGAGAAGGCAAATGCACACGGAGGACACTAAATTGGATAACCAATTTTAGGTGTCTACATTTTTCCCCTTTTTGTCAAGTAACTTGCGATAAGAAAAGTTGCGAGACAAAAACAAGGAGTTGGAAGAAAGGAAGAAAAAGTGATGATGTGATCCCCTTCAAACTAGGGATGGGATGGGCCCGAAAGAGAAACCGATCCTAAGTTTGAAAAATATAGATGAAAACGCAAGATGCCCTATCTAGATGCCCGGAGTATATCGATCATTAATGACACAAAAAATTAAAAAAAAGGGTAGCAACCTAAGGGAATCACATTGGTAGAGCAGACTAGACGCTCTCCGCATGAAACGACATTAGTACCTACAGACCCGTGAGTGTAAGGAGGGCTGTAAAATAGTAGCACCTAAAGAGAGACACATTGGTAGGGACAACCAGATGGTCTACGAAGCAGATGACGTTAGTGCCTACAGACCCATTAACTCTAAGCTGCCAAAAATGTGAGTGCCCCATGTACAGGGAACAGGCTCGAAATGGGTGATAATATCGAAAGTATGCACCAAAAGGCAACACTTTAGGCACGAAGAATGACCAGAAAAATAATCCAAGCATCAACACTATGGCAAAAAGATTAGGAGATGGAAGAAAGAGAGGTGAAGAAGCGAAGTGCAACCAATCGGAGACAATAGGCCTCAATCAAAGATCGATCCAGATTAATCGGCGCCAACTATAAAAATCGGCGTTGACCACACAAATCGGCGCCACTGCATCGAGGCCATATAAATATGTAAATGGAAAATGTGAACGATTTATTTAGACCGTGACGATTGATTTAGAGAGAGTCAAAAATTTGTTTTGAGCACCATGGAAGCCTCTGGGAGTAGTCAGAAGTAGAAGAGGACACGACCGGGGGTAAGTGGATCTACCCGAACTTTCCTATATAGTTTTATCATGAAATAGCATATTAGGATGTCAAAAAAATTTTAAGAAAAAAAAACTAGATAAATGAGAGGCCAAAGCATTGCGGGCGTTTGGCCTTGCAATCGGTGTCGATTGTTAAAATCGATCTTGATTTAGTTAGATCGAGTGTTGATTGTTAAAATCGACGTTGATTTAGTTAGATCAGCGTCGATTGTTAAAATCGTCATCGATTATATCGAGATCGACATCAATTTGACTCAATCGATTACCGATGGCAAAGTTTATAATTAAGAAATTGATAGAATGTATTTTTGTGATATTTGGATGTGGATAAGTAAGTAGCTAACACTATTCATGGTGTCATGTGATGTAGGCATGAGAGGCTTTGCATATGCGGGATGTTATTCCCGAGATTCTAGAGACCATTCTCCCCGATGTGACTGACACAGATTGGCATCACCTAGAGCTAGCCGGGCTCAGGGGCTTCCGGTACTACCGATGGGTGCCGCAAGATGTAGAGCTGATGCGAGCACTAGTGCGGCGATGGGATAGCAGGACATGCACTTTTTGGTTCAGGACGGGTGAGATGACCATCACCCATGAGGATATATATAGGATCCTGAGGCTTCCGATCACCTGGGGACTGATTGAGATTACTCCACGAGAGCAACAACAGAGAGCCCTAGGATGATTATATGGGGACATGGCAGATGATTCAGAGATAGTGTCCAGGGTGGTGAGGATAGCCTCTCATTATAGATAGGATGATGCCAGGAGTAGACAGATAGTACTGATTCAGATGGCGATCTCCTATTTTTCTCTACCAGATTCAGGAGGTGGGAGATTTCCATTGCTGTTACTAGATTGTGTTTGTGACACCCGTAGTTGTTGACAGTGTTTACATTTTTCGATGCCCCCGATAGCTCAGATATATTATGAGTTATGGATGTACACCACCGGTAGGAGGACAAGTATCGATGTTAGCTTTGTGCTCCATTGCTGGGCATATAAGCACATAGCAGTGATCAGGCCATCTAGGCTTCCATGGATGCCAGCAGTAGTGGGGGCCCTCGATTATGGATTCCAAAAATGGCAGGCCGACATGGCCCCAGGAGATACAGGGAGATCTACGGAGTGGTATCTTTGAGCGTTTGAGGATGCCGACACTATAGCAGGTCATTTGGAGACCATATTGGGTCTATCGATATGGGCAGTGGCCAGAGGCTCACCTGGTGGGGTTGAGATGGAGCAGGGTGATTAGGGGCCGCAGGCTAGATATGTGGGAGTGCATCCCATTTATATCGGTATTGAGGTAGTTTGGATTAGTACAGACAGTTTCGACCACCTATAGGCCATACAGGTGAGATATCAGAGAGACTGATCTGTCGATTTTTATCCTGGTAGATCTGTTGAGGGAGGCCCCACCTTCTACAGACAGTGATGATGATGCCAGAGTGGATGATGGCTATATGGCTTGGTATTCTACAGAGCTACCATGACACCTGCCAGCATCTATAGATGCAGATGAGGAGGATATAGCCACAGTGCTAGAGAGGCTAGAGGGAGAGCATGCCACCCTGGTGCAGACACACCAGGTTGCCCTCGAGGAGATCAGAGCTCTGATAGAGGAGAGAGATGCACTAATACTAGAGAGAGACACAAACTCATCGGGAGTGAGATACGGTGATCTAGCGAAGGATCACTACCATCGGCATAGAGAGGCCCTCAGGGCCAAATATGGTGATACAGGCACTATGTCAGAGTCCAGGTCACATGGTGTGACCGTAGGAGGGCCACCACTAGTAGCACCAGCAAAGCTGCCATTATGAGCACTTGTACGGTGAGCCTGAGTACTTATGAGTCTCTCCTTATCAAGGTGAGATACTACAAGGATGCCCTAGCACAACATTCCTCGATGTGCCTCATTACGGTGCAATGAGGAGATCGGTGATAGTTCTGACTAGTGGTGCATCGAGAAGGAGGGAGCACCGAGAGAGACCAAGGTGGCAGCAGTGTGTCTCTAGCTCGATAGGTAGTGGCCAGGAGAGATAGCCTGGACCAGAGGAGGGTGGAGGAGATAACATCTTCCACCTATCGGATTTCACGATATAGATGTGTTATATTTTTGTATCGACATATTGATGTAGCCTCGATTTGAAGGCATTTTTATGTATGATATAGATGGCTTGATTGAAAGCCATCCATTCTTTGTTGTACAAACACTCATGTATATATATAGATTCATCATTTTTTGTGTCATATGATTATACTCATGCATTTAATTTTAATAGATATGGATAGATGTAGCGTAATTGTGATGGATATAGACATATGCTGATAGAGGACAAATAGATGTGATTTGATGGACATAGACATAGAGGATAGATAGATGTGATGTGATTTGATGTGATTGATATGTGGATTTAATTTTGATGAAAAATAGATATAGATAGATTTAGTGTAACTACGATGGTTATAGACATATACCGATAGAGGAGAAATAGACGTGATTTGATGGACATAGATAGATGTGATGTGAGTTGATGTGATTGATCTATGGATTTTAATTTTGTTGAAAAATAGATATAGATAGATGTAGTGTAACTTGGATGTACAAGTTTTTAGATGATTTGATGGATAGATGGATAGATGTGATTGATAGATTTGATATGTTTAAGATGTTAATTTAATTTTGATGAAAATAGATAGGTAGATCCACATGTGTTTGCAATACATGCTTTGATATGTTTTTTTTTTTGTACAAAGTAGATAAGATGAATATAGATAGATGATAGATTTTGACTAAATTAACATGTTAAATGTCAATTTAATTGGATGAATAACAAATAATAATGGGAAATGCTCTCTGTGAGAGAAAAGGACGTAATGAAATGACCTTGATTAGAAATAAAGGCAATACACCTAGATAAGAAAAAGAATGATAAGCTAGGCCCCTAACCGACCATAAATAGAGACTTTGATAGGAAACCAAAAGACCATGCATACAAGGCCATGTATGAGGTTAAAATAAACCTGACACTAGCTAGTCGCAAACCAGATCTAGAAGGTAAATGGAAGGAGAAGTAAGTATTTATCTTGTCAAAATTTACAAAGGACAGAATACATGCTCACATTGGGAAAATAGGGTTCTCCATATGATCGACAAAAGGTCTTATGTCTCAGCTTCATGATTTTTGTTTTGATAGAAGAGCAAACTGATCAATGTGAGAAGTTTGCTAGATATAGAAAGACTGATCGATACGGGAAGTCTTTCAATGATGCTAAGAAGTAAACAAACAAACAGCCATCCTTCAAGGGAATGGTCTGTATTTCGAATGTAGCCATCCTTCAAGGGCATGGTCTATATTTCGAATGTAGCCATCCTTCAAGGGCATGGTCTATATCTTTTGATTCATTTGATAATGCATAGATAGCTGTCCTTCGAGGGATCAGTCTATCTTTTGGGAATTTTTAGGATAGCACCCCCCCCTCCTTTTTTTTGAAAGAAGTTGAGTGTAGACTAGATAGATCAGATAGAGGGGAAGAAAACGTATAAAAAACACGTACTGATGCCCCGAGTAGATTCGATTAAGATAAATACTTGGGACAGATGAAGAAGTGATTAGGGTGTCCCTACTAGGAGGAGGAACATATCCATAAGAAAAATGCCATGAGTAGAGCCACGATACTCATATTTAAGGTAGGAAAGACATAGTGCGAGAGAACCACGTAGTTCGAATCACTATGAAAATATATGATTGGTTGTTAGATGGATGAAGGATCTGTTTGCAACTAGGATCATGTAAGATAGATTTTAATAGTAGAAGGGCCATAGATGCAAGGCATTAAGAAGTTCCATTTCAGTGTACACCATCCATGGAAGACAAATGATAAGCCCTAGACCCATATTTATGAGTGACTATGTATGGACCCATCCAATTAGGAGCGAACTTACCACGCTGACTCCTTTCTAGCGTAGTGACATTTTTGTTTTCTTTAAGAACAAGACCACCAACTTTGAAGTCTCGGTGTTGCAAGTGCTTGTTATAAGCACATTTGACATGCTCAAGGTAGACTTGATGATGCTCAAGAGCATTAAGATGCTGCTCATCAAGTAACTCAAGTTGTGCTAGACGATTTTGACGATAGTCCTCATCAGAGACAAATTCTTTGAGAGAAACATGAAGAGATGGGATCTGGACTTCCAAAGGAAGAACAACCTCAAACCCATAAATGAGAGAGAAGGGAGTAGCACTAGTAGGAGTATGAATGCTAGTTCAATAAGCCTAGAGAGCAAAAGGGATATGCAAATGCCAATCCCTACTAGCTCGACTAGTCACTTTTGTGAGGATATTACGCAAAGTTTTATTGGAAGCCTCAGCCTGGTCATTAGCTTGGGGATAGTATGGAGAAGAAAATTTGAGTTTGATATTGAAAGCGTCATAGAGGTTACGTAAATCAACGTTTTGAAAGATTTACCATTATTGTGATGAGTTTGTGGGGATTACCAAAGTGAAAATGATGTGTTGATAGACAAAATCAACTATGGGTTTAGCTTTGGTCAATAAAGAGGAATAGATTCCACCCACTTAGTAAAGTATTATGTAGAAGTAATGATAGAATGATGACGATGTGAAGAGTGGGGATTGATGAGACCAATGAGATCAAGAACCCATTGCGAAAAAGACCATAAATCCACTGCAGTCTGCAAAGCTTTATTTGACTGGGGATATGTGTGAGATTGGAATGTTGTTGACATTTGACACATTTCTTAGTGTATTCACAACAATCTCGGTTAAGAGAAGGCTAATAATAGCCTAAAAGTAAGATGCATTTAGCTACAGCCAAGCCACTAAAATTTCTACCATAGATACCATCATGGACTTCCTGTATGGCTTTAGATGATTCAGGTTTTGAGGCACCAAAGAAAAATACCATCAAAACCACGTTTGTAGAGGATTCCACCTAGAATAGTATAGCGATTAGCGCGTAGGATAAAATATCTTCTACCATTGGAAGTCAAATCTAGATGAAGCTTGAATGAGATAGATAATCAACAATGTGTTCATACCATTCATCTTGAGTATTATTGGTGCGATGATGTTAATTAAAGTCACCGCTTGAGATGATATGGCTAGTCTAAACACTTTGTACCACCACGTAACGTCGCGAGTCTTCGGTAAAAGGTGGAATAAGCGAGGCTCACTAAGCCATTGTATCTCGTGAATTGGTTTGCGCAGTGTGAGGATAGCTTGGATAGTTAATTTATCAAAAGATTGAATTTGAAAGAGAATGATATCGCGATATTTTTGGAGGATGTCATTCTTGCATTGATAGACACCCGTGACTTGATTAACGATGAGTTCAGAGTCACCAAAGATGTCGATATGGCGGGTGCCAAGATTAATGGCATTTTGAAGACCTAAAACAAGAGCTTCATATTCAGCCATATTATTGGTACACTCAAAGTTAAGTTTGTGTGTGACTGGGATAGGTGCACCCCAAGGAGGAATCATAACGAAACCTACACCTCCCCCTTGCTAGAATTTGGATCCATCAAAGAAGAGTTTTACTTTAAATGGAGAAAGACCAAAATCAATTTGTTGGATATACTCATCGGGGAATTGAGCGAGGGGGACTTGAGTGTCCGGAAGAGGAGCATCAGCTAATTGATCTGTAATGACCTGACCCTTGATAGATTTTTGCAGGATAAATTCGAGAGCAAATTCTGTCATGAGCATGAGCCAATGAGTGATACGATCATTTTGATAAGGCTTTACATGCATTGTCTTGAGTGGATTGACACTTGTGACAATGTAAGTTTTTTTATTAAGGAGGTAATGACGAAGCTTAGAATTTGCAAAGAAGAGAGCACAACACACTTTTCAGCTTCGAGAATAGCATGTTTCATACTCATGAAGGTGCGACGATGTAATATACGGCCCGTTCTTTACCGTCGCTGGCGTCCGATGCGACATCATGGCTCCTAGAGCATGGTCAATTATAGAAATATAAAGATAGAATGGCTCCCCCTCGCGTGGAGGTGTAAGCATAAGTGGGGAAAGAAGATAAGATTTGAGATCATCAAAGGCCTTTTGGCAACACTCATCCCATTCAAAATGAACATTCTTACGGAGGAGATGATGAAAAGGTTGACAACGGTCGGACAGTTGTGAGATAAAATGACATACTGATTGAAGGCATCCTTGAAGACCACAGAGTTTCTTTAAGTTAAAAGGGGGAGGAATCTCAAGGATAGCTTTTATTTTTGTGGGGTCCACTTCAATACCCCTAATAGAAATGATAAAGCCTAAAAGTTTACGGTGAGAATTTCGAACACACACTTAGATGGATTTAGATGAAGACAAAAGTGAATGAGCCTCTCAAAGAGAGGTGCAAGAGTGAAAAGATGATCCTAATGGCATTTAGATTTACCGAGGAGATCATCTACATAATCTTCCACAGTTTTGTGTAAGAGATCATGGAAGATGTAGGTCATTGGTCATTGATAGGTTGCTCCCGCATTCTTAAGACCAAAAGGCATGACATTATAACAAAAAGTCCCCCAAGGAGTTATGAAGGAAGTCTTATGTTGGTCCTCTGGTCCGAGGAGAATTTGATTATACCCAGAGAAACCATCTATAAGAGAAAGCATCTCGTGACCTACCGTTAAATCCATAAGTTGGTCAATATTAGGTAGAGGAAAATCATCTTTTGGACAAGAAAGATTAAGATCTCGGAAGTTGGTACAAATTTGAATTTTCCCAGTAGATTTTGTTACTGGTACTACGTTTGAAACCCATTGTGGATAATCAATGGGTTGGATGAAGTTAGCAGAAAGCGCAGACATTGCAACTCTTCTTTAACAAGCAGGCTACTCGAGGTGCATTTTACTCAATTTTTGCTTAACCGGTTTGATGTCTAGAAGAGTAACGATATTATGGACCATGATATCAGGATCGAGTCCTGGCATATCCTCGTATGACCAAGTGAAGGCTTGATGGTGGTTGGAAAGAAAAGTGGTAAAGTCTCCTAACTCATGTGGATTAAGAGATTGGACAACCTTAATCATGTGAGGGTCTTTAGAAGTCCCTATATTAAGGTCGACAGTGGCTTTGTTAAGAAGTGTAGACGTGTTAGAAGGAATGGTTTTAGGAAGATAGGAATCCTCTTCCCCCAGATAGGTGAGGACAGAATCATCATCCGCACAGTGGATAGTGTTGATAGTAGGAGAGTCATCTCCAACTATTTCAGGGAAGACTAATGGTATGGAAGTGGATGTGTTATTATTTTTATAGGTCAGCGGCCCTAAGGAAATGGTATTGACTAAAAAAAAAGTTAGATGGGATGGAAATGGTGTCATCCACATCAAATGATGCTTCTGACCTAACGGGAGAAGATGGTTCCTCAATGGGAAGAGGCTCATCGAGAATAGTGATGGTGGCTTTTGAAAGAGGTTTAAATCCTAAACCAAATTTTTGATGTGGTTTGAGAGTTGGAATGGACGCGAGGTCATGCACACCCTGTTCATACTTTCCCAGGACAAAACCCTTCCACGCGCATCGATATAAATAAGTTTTTGCAAACATGGGTTTTCGAGACAATAAAACCTATTTGAATAGGGTTTGGCTCTAGGAGGAGAATCCGGGTGATAGTGAGGTGTATCCAAACCACCGTAAATGAATTTAGTCTGTTGATTGGGTAGACCAATGGTGATGATGTGACCGAGACCTGGCTGATATTCAGGTTGTTTTTCTGGTCTACCATACTCCTTACGTTTGAGATGGGCATCAAAAGAGAGAAGAGGAAGCTCTCCTTGTGAGAAACACTACAACATCTCTTCTAGATTTTGTAAATATGGTATTTTTGCTACAGGTATGGAAGAGGATGAAGCCTCATTAGGAGAACAAGCATTCTCCTTTAGAGGGGAGACCCTGTGGTCATGTCGCATTGTGCAGAAGGAAAAGGATCTCTTGGATGACTATAGATTTTGCCCTCATATTGATATTTTAAACATCGATGGAGGGTTGATGGGATGCAATGTATTGCACGAATCCAGGAGCATATGAGGATCATATTGTAGTGGAATTTCCCTTCAAAAATGTAAAATATTTCGTGAAGGAAGACTTCTTACCTACTCGAATGGGCGGGACCACGGTTCCTAAGGTAATCTGCTAGTTGATCGTTAAATGATCGAAGAGCAAAAGGCGGGGGGTGACACTACATTCTTTGGTAACTTAAGTTGCTTGAATGTGTGCGAGGAAATGACATTGAGTGCAGCACCACTGTCAATCATAGTGCGTTTTAACGTAGTGTTGTTGATTTGAACTGTGATAAAGAGGGGAGCCTCCAAATCCTCGGAAGAAAGGGAAGGAATTTATTAATCTTCAAAGGAAATGGTGGTTGATGGTTTATTCAATCTAAAATCATCTCAATAGGTTGGGGCTCCTATGAATTCACTACGATATGACACAGATTATCAATCAAATCTTGGCGATCTTTGTGGGGATGATTGAATGAGGTCGGAAAGAGACATCTTGACCGGAGCATGGGTAAGTTGTTTCATAACACTCTCCTCTACTAACATGGGTATCTTGAGCTTGAGGTGAAGCACGAATAGAGACCCTAGGTCTCGAGGCTAATGTGGAAAGAGGAATGCCTGTGGGGCTGCGAAATGACAACCCGTGGCCGAGATGTAGATGATGATAGATTATCATATTGTTGTGTTCTAGTGGCGATATGAATCGTGTCAATTTGAGAAGGTGGAGGGCCATCCAAAGTGGAATTAATAGAACTAGAGGCCTGAGTAGATCGTTGAGGCTCAGATGTGGTTGAGATGATAAGAGGTACTTGTTCCTCCTCTTCTTCCAGCAGAATATCACTTTCTTCCAAAAGACTATTAACGATAGATTGAAGGGCTTTACATCCCTCGGTGTCATGTCCTGGAGTGTGAAGGTAAGCAAAAACAAATCAGAGTTGAACCAGGAAGGTTTTACTCCTTTAGGATTATAGGGTTTGATCGAGAGGAAGGGATATGGATGAAGATTGGATAAGTTGGTGAAGAATTTTATTATAGAATCGGGTAGACAAAGATGAGGACAAAGATGACAGAGGTGCCTCTTTTACCTCCACAGATTGCTGAGGTAAAAGAACCTACATGTCTGGTTTGACAGTCTTTTTAGGGATCGTTTTACTTTTTCAGACATTGGGAGGAGTAACCTTGGGTGCTTGGGATGGAAGTAAGTGAGGCAGGATTGATTTCGGTGGAGGAGGAGCTCCTAAAATAGATTTTGAAGAAAACGAAGATGTGAAAGGCGTTGTGGTCTTCAGAGATAAAGAAGGCTGCTTGGTCAAAACAGATGATGATTTAGATAATGCTGATTTAGATGAGGGAGGAGCTCCCAAAATAGGTCTGATCGGAGGAATAGAGAGTGCCTTGAATTTTGGTGATGAAGATGATGGTCCTGATAAAAGAGGTGATGCCTTTCTAGTGGGTAAATTCACTTTACAAGGCACCAGTGAAGAAGGTGTTGTAGAAGAAGAAGATGATGGTTTTGATGGTATTGTAGAAGAAGACACCTTCCCAGTTGATAAATCCAATCTTTTATGAGGCGCAGAGAGAGATTTTTGAGGGAAAGCACCAATTGTCTTAATAGTCTGAAATATGGGTTTTCCTTTTTTAGGGATGGTGACAACTTCAATCGCATAAGGTGATTGTAGCCTTTTCAGGGAAAGGAGATGAGGAGATGCTGATGATGTAACATTAGAATTTAGTTGTATCAGTTTAAGTTCAGGAACCGAGAGTGTAGGTGTCGGTGCTATTTCTTTATATTTTCCCTTAATAGGAAAAATAGTATCGGTGATGGAAGAAGTGGATGATGAAGGAGCAGTTCCTTGTGAGGGAAATACTTCTGGTATAGTAATTGTGGGTGTAACTACTATGGGAAAGGAAACAAGAAGAGTCAAAATCAAAGATTCTTCCATCGAAGTTGGTACAACTATAAGTATGTCTACCAATGGCATAGTCACAATAAAAATGGGAGAAACAGCAGTAGACGTATTCGTGGTGGAAACTTGAAGGGATGTAAATGCCTCGAGCATCGAAAGAATATCTGATGATGAGACAGATGAGGATGACACTATCTCGGGCATGGACGGAAGATCAGATAAAGAGGTAGAGGGAGATGAATCTGTCTCTAACAATGTGGGAATATTCAAATATGGGCTGTCTGAAGATGGTGGAATCCCAGCGATTAGCAGAGTGGAAGGAGGTTCTGATTTGGTCGATGTGTTCGTAGATGGCTTAGTTTTAGAAGAAGATTCTTCAATAGAAATGAAGCTGATAGTATGAGTGTTTGGTTTTTGAGACTCTGAAGCATCATTGTTCAGGGAATGATTGGGAAAAGGTTGTTTAAAAACATCAAGCACCTGATTTGGGGGAGCATTTGGGTTATCCAGAATGATCTCACCTTTATCAATGAATTTTTGGACAAGATTTTTAAAGGTCTGACATTGTTCAATGTCATGGCCTTTGGTTCTATGATAATGATGAAGTCATTTTCCCTATACCAAAATGGACGTTCTTGGTTCTCATCAAAATTTCTAATAGGGGGAAGTTCAATCATGTGAACTTCCAACATTTTTTCTAAGATAGAAGCATATGATTCCCCCAATGAAGTAAAATATTGAGATGACAAGGGTCCTTTTCGAGAAGATGAGGAGTCTCTCTGTGGTGTTTGATTAGAAGTTTTTCAGCTCGTGATGTTTTTAATAAAATAGCATTGGTAGACCCCTAATTCTTGTCTTTGCTAGAAGCTTAAAGGGTTTGATTTTTAAACCGAGAAAAATCTGGTTTAGATTTAGAGTGAAGTTTTAACTTTCCTTGTTCAATGGTGCGGGATTCAAGTTTGTGTGCCATCGTAAAGGCTTCTTCAAATGTATGAAAAGTTTGGATCCTTAAAGTGGAAGAAATATGATTAGCACAAGATCGAGTAAACAACTCGATCTATTGATATTGAGGAAGGGAGAAAGACAATTGGTTTATTATCCCTCTCCAATGAGCGACAAAGTCTGCAATAGACTCATCATCGAATTGATGAATGTTATAAAGATCTGTAATCGAGATCTTATGTGCGATGTTTATTGAAAAGTTTTCAACAAACATCTGGGCCAATTGAGAGAAAGAAAACAAGGAATGTTGGGGAATGTTATTATACCAGTCTAAAGCAGGCCCTGCTAGAGACATAGGGAAAGTACAGAGCATAAGCTCCTGATCCTGGACTATCAGGTAGCAAGTGTGTTTGAATGCTCACAGGTGCTATTGAGGATCCTCCCGACTATGAAATTTTGAGAACTTAGGAAGTTCCCATTGGGGAGGATAAGGCTTAAAAGCCACTGATGGATGAATGGGTTCATTACACACTTCTTCAAAAGAGTATGAAGGATGAGCCCCTTTGGTGGAGGCTTCTAGATCTGTGATTTTCTTAAAAATAATTTGGACCACGTCAAATTGAGGAGGAGGCATACTAGTATGTCCTACATAAGAAGTGAATGGTGGATTTTGTTGAGGCATCAACAGGGGATTCATCTATTGATTAACAGGATGATAAGAGGAATAACCAGGTGTTCTGGGTGACGCTTAGTGAGGTATTTGTTGTGAAGGAGCTGTGTATAAACAGGATGTGAGATGACAAGTGGTTGAGAAAAAGGTGGTTGAATGAAAGACGAAGCCTGTGATTGGTGGGCTCCTACACTTGTCGACTGAATCGGAATGGATTGAGGAACATGGGTATTAATTTGATTAGACTTGGTGGGGAATAAGGTCTGAATGAGGATTTTGACCGCTAGATTGGTTATTAAGGGCACCGACGCTAGAGGATGGGTGAAGGTCACTCTGCTAGAGCATTGGAAGAAAGACTAATTGGGGGACGAGAAGTAGGAACCAACTAAATCATAGAAGGGGGTTGATTCATAAAGAGGTACTAACCCTGGGACGCAATGGATGGCATAGAAGAATCAACAGCAATCTGTGGGTGCATGCAAATGCACCCATTATAGCTAGAGAAGAGGACTTCTCAGAAGTAGGTTGTGGAATAGTCGAGGTAACTGGCGTTAGGAATAGGCAAGACTATTTGAGAACTAGTCGACATGGTCGGTGGAAGAGAAAAAGGAGGCACAGGTGTGCCACCCTCTTCCGTGGTTCGAGGTGAGAAAAAATATGCTAACTGTTCTATAAAATCCTAGGATGGTTCATGAGGATAATCATAAACTTGCTAGATTGGTGGTCCTTGATCAGATATTTGAACAGACTTATGTACTAGATAGTCCATAAGGGCTACCGGATTGCGATCAAGGAGTGCCTGAAATTCAGGATCCCGCGAGGAACATACTCTATGTTAGAAGAAGATGATATTTCTGAAGGAATGGGGGAAGCTAGACATGATGGGATTTCTTTAGGCTGATAGAAAGGATTATATGACCAAGATGGGGAACCAACTAATAGCAGTCCGAGAAAGACCCGAGGGGCTCCAAAACATCCACACTAGTGGTAATCTCGAAGGAAGAAGGGGCTAGTTGAGCCATTTTTCTAGATTGTAACCGAGTGATGACCTTCATAAACAAGCAGAAATATAGAAAAAGAAGATTGACCTAACTAATGCACAGATAATTCAAGTAGCGTAGGTGATTATCTCTTTTAAATTTTCCTTCTTTTAAGAAAGAAAATATTAGGGAAGGCTTTTAGAACAGGAACTACTCAGATAGCCAAACTAAGGATGGTTTGGGGAATGTTTTGGTGAGGATTCCCAGAGGCATTTTATTAAAATACTAGTACGTGGCTTGATATAGGGGCCTACCCCACACTTCACACACCACTGCGATAAGGGAGTCGGGTGCTTTGCCAATATATACCATAACTTCCGTGAATTTATAGCGTGGCCCGAGTACCGCGTAGGCTCTTCCTCTTGGATGTCACTTCCAAGTAGGTGAAGCCAATGGAGGAATTTTTGTTTTGATGCTTTATACCTAGTGATTTTGGCTTTATGTGCAAGGGTGAAAAATAAAAATCAAATAGTGTCACTACCGATTTTGATCAATTTTTCCAGCCTATTTAGAAAACTAGATGAATAGCATACAACAAAAATGACAAAGGAAAAGTTCTTTTTAAGCACTAAGAATGAAGTGTTGGATTTCGATGAAGACAAGTCAAACAAATTCTTTCCCCAAATGTGATTAAATTCTTTTAAGCACCAAAATCAAAATATTTGAATGTGATAGGAAACAAACAAACAAGTTCTTTTTAAGTTCTTAAAAAGGAGAAAACACCATAAAAGAGGAATACCTGTAGATTTAGCTCTCCAAGGTGTTTGGACTTCAAAAATCGTGTTGTTGAGCTCTTCCCCTCGAACAATCCCATGAAAAATCAATGTGCTCTACAAGAAAAGGTTAAGCAAACACCCAACAAATCTAGAAAGATATATCCAGATAATAGTAGAATGAAGATTTCTATTTAAGGGACTAGAAAACTTTCAAGAAAATAACAATTTTGCAAAAAAATATGGATCAAGAATGCAATTTTGAAATTAAATGAAAGATTTTTTTATCTTCGAAATAGGAATTGGAATTTAGTTTTTCAAGAAAGAAGAAACTTTAACTTTGCAAATTATAAGTGAAAGAAGCAAGACCAAAATGAATGAAGGAAATGCTATAGAGAATGAAAAAAGCAATGAAGAAAGAGAACAAAAGCTCAAAACTAGAAAAGAAATGAAATTACCAATAAGAGACTTTGGTTAGGTCCCACCGGTGTGTGCAGAATGTATATCAAGAATTTCCGTGCTTGTTACCTGTCCAAGTTAATATACCAAACTAAACACAAAAACCCTAAAAAACTCAAATGAAATTAATACCTGATAGATAAGACAAGATCCGAAGATGTAGATGGAAAAGAAATCTGATGTAGACAAGATGGGCGCACACAAGAGATCCTACAAAGTAGATCCAAGAAACCTGCGAGACATAGATGCTTGACAGAAAAAGACCACGTTAAAAGATATTTGGGTGGAATGCCCAAAAAGCGGGTCCGAGAAGCGATAAGCTCCCTCAGCGGATGTCAGTCCATGTTTTCAATTAAGGAAAGAAGCATACATGATAAAAGATGTAAGTAAATGTCTAGATTTTGATTAAAAATGACAAAAGAATGTAAACAGCAGACAAAAACCAATAGAAAACGGGAAAGTGTGAAAACAATGCTGGATTTGTGTTCCCTGAATTATTTTTCTGCTGCGTAGGTAGATCGGCGTCGATCAAGAAAATCAGCATCAATCGATATAGGTTAGCGCGTCTACTATAGAGAATCAACGTCAACTAGGTATGGTCGGCGTCGATTTGGGGAAAATTGCAAGAAGATTGAGAAACAGACAGTGGAAGCTAGATCATCGATCTCCGCTGGATCTGCAAGAGTCGTAGGGATACTGACAAGGCTCCACCTTTGCTGGATGTAGGAACAGAGTCACCAAGAGATCGATGGAGGCTCCCGATGTCGATGTGGTGGGAGCAGAGTTACGGTACTCCTCTCAGGGATTGATTTAGATAGAATTCACTTTCGCTTGATAGATAATGCTCGGACACTGATTCTCAAAACTCTTTGTCGTTCTTTTTATCTAACCAAAACTGAATTCTAGCTATGTATTTGTAATTGGCGCCGACCGAGATGAAATCAGTGTCGACCAAGTACAGTCGGTGCGGTGCCGATCGGGAGTGATTTTTGGAAACATGAAAGTGATCCTTCCACCTCAAATATGGGAAATATCTCGCTGCTCAGTTTGGGAGGAGGAGAAATAGGGGGAATAGATGGATAAAATAGATATGGGAGGTTATGAATTGATATGGGGTAGATAAGTGGTTAAGATATATGTAAAAAGTATAATTAAATAGTTAATATTTAATTATCTATGGGTAAAACATAATGGGGTGAAATAAATTAGGATAGATGTGTAATTCAAATATTAACTAATACCCTAAGGGAGAAGTGGTGATATAAACGTGCCCCAGGTTACCTAAGAAGGCAAACGCACACGGGGGACACTAAATTGGATAACCAATTTTAGGTGTCTACATAGGGTTACCACGACCCTTCCACCTCTATATACATACTATCGTGACCTCCAGTTTCCTCCATTATTCACTCGAGTACGTACCCCTATTTCACTACCTTCTTCCCAATCAACCTACATGGCAGCACCATACACTGGAGTGCCACCCCCATTAAATGCCCAAAACCAACCCTCTCACGGATGACAGGAGGCACCCAATCATCGCAACCTACCAATGACCTAATCAAACTGATGTTGGACAAGATGTAGACATTAGAGGCATCGGGATCTGGATCCCACAACACTTTTACCTATGATGAGATTTGCAACGAGCCCATCCACCCATCCATTTCTATCCACCCATACCCCGTGCATTGAGAAATTCCTAAATTCAATCATTTCAATAGCAAAGAAGACCGGCAACAACATTTGTGGTCATTCAAACATGGGTGTTATATCGATCGTTCATGATGATGCCTTGCTCTTGAGAACCTTTCCCATGTCTCGACCGGACCTACATTAGATTGGTATAGTGGGTTACATATACACTCTATATTCTCATTCAATCAAGTAGCCCAAGCCTTCTTAGATCATTTTTCTATCAATATCGTCAAGAAGGTTACCATAACCGACCTATACTCCACGCGTCAATATGAGGACGAATCTATTGCAGATTTTGTCGCTCACTAGCATAACTTGATCAACCAACTCACCTTCCACCTGCCACAAATATAACTCATTGAGATCTTCACACGGGCTTTTGCTAGACATATCTCACCGACCTTGCAGGTCCAAATCTTCCGAACATTCGATGAAGCATTCACTATGGCACGAAAGTTAGAGATTTGGGCCATCGAAGAGAAGAAAATCCAATTACGCAATAAGAATTTGGCATTCAAGTTGAATGATACCTCTTCTTCTTCCAAACCAAAAACTAATTATTCAAAATCTAAGGGCATCGCTAACACAGTGGTACTCAAGGCTGGCCCACTCATCCATCAAATCAGGCTACCCCCTCATCTAATCTCTCACCCGTCCAAAATTTTCAATTCAGACGAGAGCAATGGAAATATAACCCAATTGGGGAACCTTACTCTTATTTCTTAGAAAATCTTATCACAATCAGGCCATTACCCTTCCACCCATAAAACCAAACACTAGTTTTGACCCTACTCACCCCATGCCCACATGGTATAAAGAACATGACTTCTATAACTATCATCGAGTAAAGGGTCATAGTGATGGAAATTGCATCACTTTCAAAAATATTGTCCAAGAAATGCTCAAGAAAGGTGAGTTAACCATGGATAATCCTAACGTAGCTACCAACCAAAACCTACACATATTCAAGAAACCATTTCCCAACCATGCCCCTTCATCTGATCAAACCAGTGAGACCTCAACTCATGATACCCATACCCATGAGGTCCACACTATCTTTAATGGCATACATGTCACCTTCCAATTACCTCACATTCAGTCCATAGAGGAAATCCTAGCCCGAAATCCTCCTTCCGCATCAGAACCAACCTCCCCTGTTCCTTCACCCACAGAGGAACATATTTCATCTCCTTCATCACCTATGGAGGATTCTCCCACTAACATCAAGACCATCTCACCCTTGGCTTCTCCACTTAGAAAACCTTTACCCATGAGGAGCACCCATTACCTCCTCCACCCACGAGAAGATAACCCATCATCTCCTCCACCTATAGAGGAGCTCCCATCATCTCCTCTCGCCTATCATAGACCCAGTTAGATACCTTTGCCTCTTGGTGAGCATTCTCTATTAGCTACCCAAAATCCTACAGCCTACTTTTGGCTCTCCTACCCACGGAAGCTGAAGCTAGCAAATTTCCTATCTCTAAGACACATTTTACATGAATTACCATTAGGTCCTCATCAACTTCACCTATAGATGTGTCATTCTCGTGCTTGGCCAATCACTTAGATTATGCAGATAAAGCCTTACTATGGGGATGCCTTTTGCTTCTGTCTCAACGTAGATGCAAAGCTCACTTCTTGATAACTCCACTATCTACCCAAAAATATTTCAACCAATCAAACCAAACATAACCACCTCTATCACAACTCCTTCCACGACACCTGTCATAGCTCAAACCACATCCTTACACATAGCCCGATCTATATCTAAACCCAAACCCACACCTATGACATCATCCTCAACTAAATCTATTACCACTTTAAGGGTCACCCCAACTCGCTATCCTTACTCATCCACCTATCAAACTAGATTTAGCTACATCCTCCAAAGACAACACCACACCTACTCTGACACCCAAACAGAAGCACCACACCCATAGAACTCATACCCCGACTGTGCTAATCAAACTGCACCTGTCTCATCCGTCTTAGGATCTCAGCTTCCCCACATGGTCAAGAAACCTCTACCCACCAATAAACCAAAAACACAACAACCCATTCCTTCCTCACAAACCTCTAATCTCCCCACATGCCCAACATGACTTACACCAGCACCTGCAGACATCTTTACCACCCATACCTCCAATACCCTCAGCTGTTACTTCACTGCCCACTACATTTCAATCTTTGTCCCTTACACCTCCTACACGACCCGCATCCTCTACCTTCACAACACCTTTCGTTATCCCCATGGGTAACTCGTCCTCTTCCCCCATCTACTTTTCCTTCTATACCTCATACACCCATATCACCTTTACCCAAGAAGGTGTGACCCAAAAAAAAAACTCCACTACCCCACAATAAGGTAGTCAAAATAACCACACACCCTCCTACCCATCCATTTACAATAACCCTACCTAAATAAACACGATTGACCAAAACCATGCCGACACCCAAACCCATAGCTTGACTCACTCCTCCTCTTCCAAAGACCATTCCTCAACAATCAACTACACCTACACCCAAACCCACGTTCACTTCCCATTGCAATCCACTACAGTGGTCCTATGCCAAAATTTTAACCAACCTCCTTGAGACTTCTGTCATCACATTACCTCCACTCAGACCTTACAACCCCCTCAAACCCAAGCCAAAAGGGTTTGATGATACTAAAATTTGCACCTACCATCGTGTGTCAGGGCATGATGTGGAAAACTGCAAGGCCTTGAAAACCATCCTTATCCAGTTGTGTCCTCTGGAAGCCAACTTTGATGATGATGACCTTCTCGATGAGGATCCTGCTTCACCAACACCCATTCCCACACTACCCACTCAACAACCACAACATCCACCATCACAACTCATAGAGCCACCCCAAATATTTGAAATTAACATGGTTAGCATCAAATAACTTTCCACGCAACCACCCAAATGTCGTTACACCTAACTCACCTCACGGGTTTTTCTCTCCGGTAGGTTTTTTCCCATCATGTCATTATCCCACTCGCCCTACACCTTCTCTATTTGCCAACTCCCTCGATCAACATGATACACATCACTACACGTGCTCAGAAGGATAAGGGTAAAGAAAATGCAACTAACCCACCAACCAATCCTATACCCAACATATCATCTACACCCATACCTAAAATCACTATCCATAGCCCCACGTACCCCATTTCTAACGGCATCACACATCGCACCATGCTCAAACAATCACACCAGCCTCCTCAAAATGTCCCTATATGACCTCATCCAAACCCCAGAATCCCATCGTCAAGCTCTCATGGAGGTTCTTCAATCTATTGAGGTTTTACCCAATGACCCTACACATGTAGCGTCCATTATCACACCCCATCATGTAGCCTCTCTCACCAAATTACCACCTTCATCTTCACCCCACCCTATTCACCAAGTGGCCTTGTGATGATTGATGGGGATGCTAGCATTAACATCATCTCATCCCATGCATTTTCTCAAATGCGTATACCTAACAATTGCATGCATAAACATCCTATCATGTTGCATTCATTCAATGATGTTATCACCTCTACACTAGGCACCATCATCCTCCACATTCACGTGGGCCCCGCACTATTCCAAAATTATTTTATGTCTTGGAGGGGGAATTTCAATATAACCTATTGCTTGGTAGACCCTGGATTCGTGTCATGGGTTACATTCCTTCCACTTTGCATTGTTGTGTAAAGTTTGAGCATGAAGGACACACTTATACCATTCTAGCTGACCCATCACCTTATAAAACATGCAACATGCTTTATCGACACAATGATGTGCTCATACCTATTAAGTCGACTACCTTTGCAACCGTTACTTCTTCACCTACACTTCCACTTACCAGTGCAGCCGTTGCTTCTACCACACATACCTCCTCCATTCCTACCGCTGCCATAACCTCCACGGCTGACCCATTAGCTTCCCAATCTATTAACTCCACCTCTACATCGACCTCTAACACATCATCCATTCCAGCTACCTACATACCAACCACCGATCCCTTGGAAGGTGTTTTTCAACACCTCACTCTAGGGAGTACCGCCTATATAGTGTCAACACATTCCTTACTCCACAAGAGTATGAAATCCTTCACCAACACCCTCGCTACGATCACCGCATAGGAGAACACCTCCTTTATGGTCCTCCTCATCTCCATACCAGTCTCACCTATGGGGGACTTGATACTACCACTTACACACCCAAACCACCATCACAAACTCGCCCCTTTTCTCGCTGACTTCCAATCACTTACCAATCATCGTTTCACCCACACCTTCCTACACTGATGTGCATGGAAGGGTTTTGGTTTTGGATTTTACGAGCAAGGCCGCCATACCATTATTCCATGTACCACTCGCAAACATAACGACCATAGTGGTATCAGCTTTCTGAACCACCTACCAAACAAGCCCGCATTAAACTCATTAAGGACACTAACCCTTCTCCACATTCTTCACCCACTCGCCTTCATCACCACCCTCACCGGTGGAGTCCATGGATCCCGAATCTATCCCTCCTAACTTTTTTCATAAAAACCATTTCCTTGGGGCCTCTGACTTATCAATGTGAGGGCGAGGCCCCTTCCACTCTTCCCTTCTGTATCCTGAAATGATTGATGATGATACACCTTCAATTAATGTCGTTCAATGTCAGGATGATGAATCCATACTCACCTACCTTGGTGTAGAAGACTCATATATTCATCATTCGTTACCTTTTGAGACACAAACCATGTTGAATGAATCGACTATCGAGATCAACATTCATACTCAGGATGACCCACACATCCTAAAGATCAGACAATCTTTAGATGTTGTTGAACAAGAAGCCATCACTTCTTTTCTCAGAGATCATAACCACGCTTTCACTTGGTCTTACGCAAACATGCCTAGTATTGACCCCACCATAGTGGTCCATAATATCGTAACCATTCCCAATGCCAAACCCATTAAACAAAAGTTGAGGAAAATGCACCCTCGCATTGCCCTTCTCGTCAAAGAGGAACTTTAGTGCCTTCTTTCCATTTCCTTCATCTTACCCATTGATTATCCTCGTTGGATTTCTAACATTGTCCCTGTCACTAAGGTGACAAGGGGACTCGTATTTGCATGGACTTCCGTGACCTCAACCTAGCATGTCCAAAAGATGAATTTCCCTTACCTGGTATTGACCAGCTGGTTGACCTTACCACTGGCCATGAGATGCTATCACTCATGGATGGCTTCTCGGGTTATAACCAAATCCTACTTGCCCCAGAAGATCAACACAAGACGTTGTTCATCACCCCTTGGGGGACCTTCTACTATCGATTCATACCTTTTGGCCTTAAAAATGCTAGTGCCACATATCAGCGAGCTATGAATTACATCTTCCATGACATCATGCATCACATATTAGAAGATTACGTGGATGATCTCTTGTCCAAATCTAAATGCTGCTCCAAGCACCTAACCATCCTCAAAACCATCTTTGACCAGCTTATTAAATATTGCATCTGCCTTCAGCCTAAGAAGTGTGTCTTCGTGGTTCTCTCAGGAAAGCTCCTGGGATTTATCATCTCCCTCCATGGTATAGAGGTTGACCCTGCTAAAGTCAAGGCCAATCTAGAAATGCCTCCACCCACCAACCTTAGACAACTCGTAGCCTACAAGGTAAGTTGTAATCTATTCATCATTTCATTTCATAATTATCGATTGATGTCAACCATTTCATCATCTATTCAAAAGGATGTCTCCTTTAAATGGGATGATGACTATCACAAAGATTTTGAGGCCTTAAAAATACCTTCTCCAACCACCCGTACTCATTCCACCTAAATACGATCAACCTTTTTACCTATACATAGCCACTACCGATCACTCCTTGGGAGCCATGCTCGCTCATCATGATGAATAATATAGGGAGTAGGCGGTTTATTACATAAGCCGTAATATTTTGGACTATGAAACCCGATACAACCACCCTGAAAAACTTTTCTTAGCCTTAGTTTTTTGTTGCCACCAAACTCCATCATTACCTACTCAACCACAAAACCTATGTTGTGACCAACACCGACCCCTTACACTTCATGTACGCCAAACCTTATCAAAATCAGCATGCCGCATGATGGCTTATGCTTTTAGCTGATCTTGACCTTGAATTCATTCATAAAAAGTCCATCAAGGGCCAAGCTATCGCTGATCAATTGGCTGACACACCTATCTCCAGGGATCAACACTCTAATTTTGACTTGACATATGAGTCAATTGCAACCCTTTCCCTGGATGAACCCCCTTACCAAATGACACTCTTCTTCGATGGTTCCAAGTGTCAGCATGGGGGTGGGGCTGGTATTATCCTCATTCCCCTTGAGGGTGAACCCATTCCTTTGTCTTTCAAATTATATTTTGAATGTACCAACAATATTTCTAAATACGAAGTGCTCATACTAGGTCTCTAAGTTTCCTATGCCCTAGATGTCAAATCAATCAACATCTTTGGTGATTCTCAATTGGTTGTAAACCAAGTCAATGGTATGTACCAATGTCGTAACGAGATACTTCAAAAGTATAAACATCATGTAGACATACTTTTGACCACCTTTGATCGTTACACCCTTCAAACCATCCCACGTTCAACCAACAAATTTACAGATACCATGGCCTGCTTAGCTTCCCAAATACCCACTTCACCTACCGATTCTAAAATCTTTGTCACCGTATAATGACTCCAATCACCTTATTATTTACCTCATGATGTTTACTTGATCGGAACTGCTACCCTTGACCGAGTGACCTTTGGTATAAACAATACTCCGACTACCTTTCTCTCTCCATCTTACCTCCTGATCTCACCCATAATGGACAACGCGCCTTCCTTAAAAATTTCTCTCATTATGTCATTCTAAGGGGCCCCCTCTACAAGTGCAACTTTGATGGTATTCTCTTATGATGCCTCACAAGTTCTGAAATTCCTTATACTATTAAGGAAGTTCATGACGGCATATGTGGAGGTCACTTCAATGGCCTTCTTGCTATTGCTAACCACGTTCTTCGCTTGGGCTAGTAATGGCTGAGCCTTAACCATGATTGTTGAAACCTACGTCAAACATTGCGTAAAATTCCAACAACATTCCAATCTTCATCACACACCCAGTCATTCCTTATAGGTTGCTCAAGACCTTTGGCCCTTCTCTCAATGGGGTTTAGATCTTGTCGAGATAAATTAATCCTCATTCTTCCCAACGCCATCAATGGATCATCACCGCTACAGAATACTATACAAAATGGGTGGAAGCCATACCACTCATCTCCACGAAAGTTGAGAAAATATGTGAGTTCATTAATCACCACATCATTTGTCGCTTTGGTGTTCCTCATCGACTCATCACTGACAATGGAAAACAATTCAAAAACAAAAATTTGCAAAAATTTGCAATGCCTTCGGCATTCACTTAGTTTCTCATCACCTTATTACCCACAAACCAATGGCCAAGCCGAATCCACTAACAAAACCTTAAACAAAATTCTTATGAAAGTGGTTGACGATACTGGGAAGGATTGGCATACACACATTCCTTTTGCCCTATGGGCATACCACACTAGTATTCACACTTCCACTACGGCCACACCATTTTCTCTGGTCTACGGTACAAAGGCAGTCCTGCCTCTCGAAGTCCAAATCCCCTCACTCCACATTTCTCTCCATGACATGCTCAATGATGATGACTTTCGTCAAGACTATTTAACACAGCTAGAGTTATTAGACAAATGTCGTCTTAATGCTCTGGATCACCTTCAAGTTTACCAAAAACGTATCAAACATGCCTACGAAAAACATGTCCATGAACAAACCTTCCAAGTCGGTGACCTTTTCCTAAAAGAAAATCAACACGTAACCAAAGTAGAAAAAGTAAACAGGAAAATTTTCTCCTAATTGGCTTGGACCATACATCGTGACTCATACCTATGGATCAAGTGCTTACCATTTATCATCACTCGATGGTAAACCCGAACCTGAACCCCTTAATGCCTTGCATCTTCGACCATTCTATTGTTGAATTATAGTCCTCCCTCACCTTTTGTCTCTTTCCATGCTCGTCCCTTGAGTGCTATTCACTTCATACACCTCACCAATGATTAAACAAGAATCATGTGAGTACCCATCACATTTTATCTTCTCTTGAATATGTGTACCATGGCACTGCACATAGCATGATTCTCATGGATACTTTTTTTCTACCTTTAGATGAGATCCCATGGTCATTTCACCTTACCTTTTGAACAAGAGTCCTATTCTCCACCTTGGTCTTGTCCATGACTTCAAAGACCTCACATGGGACCCAACTCCTTGAGTCAAACTTCTAATAAAAAGATGAATCCCTCAAAAGGACATCTTCCTCTCAACAATTGCTGCTATAAATAGACTGCTCCCTTGAAGGACAACTATGTACAGCTCTTCAAAAAAACAATAAAAATGAGAGCAACCAAAGCTTCCCGCATTGATCAGCTTCACGAAGACCTTAAGGAGTTTAATTTTTCCCATATAGACTTCCCGCATCGATCAAGTATATCTCAACTATAATTCAAAACACTCAACCTTTTTGTCATGGACTTGCCCATTGTGAGCTAGGTTCTCTTGCTCGAAACGCATGCTACCTATACCATATATAAAAATTACCCACTTTTCACCCTGCAAACCATGCCCACTCTCATTTCCTACTGCCTCAAGGGACTTCTTGGAACTTAGACATTTGGTGATCATGTGACTACTTTTCACCATAGAACAGTCCATCATGCAATGTCTTTAGGGTCTTACATTCATCACCTCTACCAAGGTATGATCTACTCGGTATGATCCTACCCAATCAGGTGGATTTATTGCCCCCTCTTATCTTTTAACCATCTTTGTTTACGTTTTGATTACCTTATATAGGACATGGTCCTCAATGCTTACTTTTGGGGTAATCTCCTTCTTTCACCACAATCACCCTCACCTACATAATTTTACCTATAATCTACCCACACCTAATAGATATAAAACCCACACCCTGCCTAAAACCTACTAACTCATTTTCATACCTCCTCATATTCTTCCCTAGCTTATGGGAGAACTACATTGGCCTGAGGTCCCTTTTTCACCGAGACTATGGAGGCAGCACTCCGACAGTACAAGGCCCTTGGAGGTTATCTCGGCCATCCTCTACCCTCAACAGTTCATCTTCCATGTGCCTCACATTACATCACACCTAACTTCATTTCCTTTTATACCCAAAATCAAAATTAAACCTCATACATAATAAGTTGTTTCATATTTTAAACATTATCACAAAGACATACATGTATTACACCTACCATTTCTCTATCATCACTATGAATAGATTATACCACATCTCACATATGACCCATAGTATCATTCATTGCATAAAATAATGAATCAAAACTTCACTTACTTTCAACTCAACCATGCCTATAACCTGACTCAATCATGCCTAAACCAACCTAACTCGATCCATGCCTATAACCTAACTCAATCCATGCCTATAACCTGACTCGATCCATGCCTAAACCAACCTGACTCGATCTATGCCTATAACCTGACTCGATCCATGCCTATAACCTGACTCAATCCATGCCTATAACCTGACTCGATCCATGCCTAAACCAACCTAACTCGATCCATGCCTATAACCTAACTCGATCCATGTCTAAATCGACCTGACTCCATCATGCCTAACTCACCTAATTTCCATCCATATCAACACAATAAATTCATATCTCATAAACACATCAACAAATAAAAAAATACCATGTATCTCATTAACACATCAACAAATACCATGTATCTCATCATATAAATAAATCAATGTGTATATCAAATATACATGGCTATCTCGTCATGTCCATCATCTCAAAATCATCGGCACACAAGCTGATATACAATACAAAATGTCATCGACACGCAGGCCGGTATCATATATATAATAAAATAATGAATCAATACAATATCTCTTCGGTACGTAGGCGGTATATGCTTGAAATATACAACATCTCTCATACATCCTCACTGTCATCGGCATGTAGGCTGGTATGTGATCAACACTATAAATATATCTCGGCACGTAGGCCAGTATATATCACACAAAAACTATCATACATCAAAAATCAGGTGATCGCAAATCAAGCATCTCGATGGATGTCCTCCATCTCTCTGTATCACTGTACCCTTGGCCTCCTGGGTCCCTATTGGCACCTCAACTAGAGCTGGCCTTTGTGTGCTAGTATCCTCTACCTGATCGGGCCTTGGAGCTCGTTGACCCCTGTGCTCTCCACATTATGAGTGCGGGATCTCGTCCTCTCACTAGACGCCTGTTATGCCCTGTACTTGGCATAGGATATGAAGTCTATCCTGGCCACCATCAGCTGGTCCTGATAGTACCTTGCCTCACCTAGGGCATCTCGTAGCCTAGATATAGGCATGGTCTGTGGTGGTCCCATAGGTCTCGACCCTGTACTGCCCCGTCGGACCCTGTCCCGCTCTTGCCTATGAACTAGGACCCGATCCTGGTGCCTGTGATGGTGGTTCCTGTGGTGGTGCCCCCTACCCCTATGCATGTATCTGGGCCTATAAGACCCCAATCTGTGCCTGGGCTATGGCCAACTAGCCCTGTAAACCTATCACCTATATATGTAAGGCTACCACCTGACCATCCCCCTTCTCTCCATCTCGATCTCCTCCACCAGCCATCTCGGCCTACAGACTAGCCACCTATACACGTAGCTTTGTTACCTCCATCTCTCGAGCCCTCCACTATATTTGTAGTATACCTAACTATGTAATGAGTGTAGCTACCTTCCCCTATAGGGCATCTCTGACTTTGTAATGGTAGCTAGATCCAAATACCCGGCCTGGGGTGGTATGGCTCGTAAGTGAGCCGCCCACCACTATCTGTACCTATCTGTACACCCAATTTCATCTATCCACCGGTCCACTAGCTACTCCTCCTACCCTTTGGGCACTGCAGGTTGTTGTAGAGGTAAGGGCCTCTCCACGTCATCTCTCCAGGTCTTTGTGGGAAGGGCGGAGGAATGTCTGTACTAGCCAAAGCGTCGTTGGACTCTGTCTGCCGGGATCATCTCGTCCTCCTCAAAGACGGTGACCACTGTGTATCCATCTCTCTATCTGGATCTCAACTAGCTCCTCATGCATATGCCTATATGAGGGGAATCCCACATATGGCCTCCATATAATGTCCACTTCAGATAATCCCTCTAGTAACTGTCGGAAATGGGCCACATCATGTGTCAGCCTATTAGATCTCCACTCTCCTATCACCGAAACCCATCTCCTATATCCCACTCACACAAATTACACTGGGAATGCATCTTCTCGGGGCATCCCTATAGGACACACACAAACTATGTGCTCATACACCTCAATAGTGCTAGTATAAATGTACAACACATGTTAAACCTGCACAACCACCCATATGCCCACAACTCCTTGTACAACTACACCAAGAATGTTGGTGCCCAGGAAAAGTGGGTCTCATGCACCATCATGTCATGGAGTACCCCCATCAGTGATCGGGGAAAGCATCCACCCTCTACATCGATAGTGTATAGTAGCACATTGCCTCCATCAACAGAACCACTAGCCTCGTCTCCTCTAGATGGGCTAGGTACATCTCTCCATAGCTCAAACTAGTGCTATGGAATCTCATATCGGCCATCCCCTCTCCAAAAATAGTCACAATCATCTCCTCGGAGGCCTCAGAGGAGATAGAATAAACCTAGGCACCCAATATGGGTAGCTTAAGAATCTAGAACATGTCCTCTAGGGTGATAGTCATCTCACTCATCGGCAGGTGGAACGTGTTGGTCACGGAGTCCCATCTATCAATGAGCGTGACCATCAAACTGGGCTACTAGACTACATGTCTATAGCAACGAACCCCACTCAAGCCCACTGCCTCCACATGTTGTAGCTCCTCTGGGGTCGCTGTGCCACATACTATCACCAGTAGAGGCAGAACCCTGTCTCACATATGTAGTTGCGCTCTCCCCTACATCCAATACAAGCACACCATTAATTTACATATATCAATCCATATTCAACCATTATCATTTCCCTATACCTTATTTTCACCCTACCCATCTCACCTACCTATCCCACACCACTTTTGGACCTTTTTCCCCTAATTCGACCGGTACCGGTTCATCCTAATTGACCCCAATCACCCTTTAATCGACACCGGTCACCTATTTGGTGACTAATACCGGTTCACCCTTACCGACCCGGTTACCCCTTAACCGCATCGATCACCTATTTTTTGACCGATACTAGCTCCACCTAACCGCAAGCGTTGGCCAAACTTGACGCGCCTGGGTCATTGTCACGGAAAAACCCATGATTTTCCAAAACCCCCTTTCTAAAAAACCTTCCCCTGCCCCTTTTACCCACCTACAATGACCTAAACTACCCTTGGACCTCCACCCACCACCCCTATCCCATTTATTACCCTCCCCATCCCTCCTTTTACCCAATATACCCCCCATTCCCAAATTTAATTTGTGCCCACCCACAAAAATGAAAAATCAACACAACCTACAAACAAAACTAAAAACTCCTCTAATCTATCAAATCCACAACGTAAAGCGCTTACCTCGTCACACTGCCACCATCTTAGTGGCACATCTGGCCACTATACTAGTGGGCCACTTGATCCCTCTCGGCCTCTGCCATCACCAAATACCTACTCACAACCTCTCACCAATTGAATCCCTTGCAATGATCCTGTGGACCCACTACTCACCAATCAATCACTCGTCAATCACACTACTAGCTCACTGTTCCATTTCATCTGGACACTTTTCTCTCTTTTCTCTCTTTTTTTCATTTTCTCACTTCAAACAATAACAAATGAATAACAAAAATGTGGATTTTTTGTTTTTATAACAAACCCGACCTAACCGACGTCGGTTACCCTTGACCGGCATCGGTCGCGTGCCCTACCTAACCATTGTCGATTTCCCTCTACCGACATCGGTTATCCATGACCGGCATCAGTCACCATCAACTACACATTGCCCTACATTTTAACCTTTACCCTACCCCTACCTCCCTTTTTGCCCCACCCAACCTTCACCCTGATCATTTACCCCACCCCACCTTTACCCTACCCATTTACCTCACCTTTCCTGACCAAATCATTTACTACCTCCCTTAGTCCTCCTCTGGGGACTCGTTATTTTACCCCTACCTTGGCCTTACCCATGCCGTGATCTAGATATTTAGACCTAAACCATCGCTAGTGACCTTTGACCTCATGTGTTCATTATACCTTACGACACTGTTACCTGTGTTGTTGACCTAATGACATTACCTAGCCTATTGTTGTAACTGTTTATCCTGACCCTACCTTTGGTGTACTAGAACCTACCTACACGTTCCTGCACCTAACCTACGTCATGTTTCCTGACCATATCCTATACCTTGGATACCAGAATCACTTCAACCTCATTTAGATAAACCTATCGACCTTAGACGATGTAGAGTTTGCCTGCTCTTCAACCCGGTAGTGTGCTGTAGTTTATACGTGTGCGTGTATTTGACTGTTGCTACCTTTGACCCTAACCAATTACCTAGATTACCCGAGTAGACCTTTAAACATTTTCCCCCCATTCCCCACCTTCCCCTTTCTCACATTCACCTTTTATCAAACCACTCACCGATTCTACCTTTGGCCTCGTCAGTTCCTAGTTTGAGGGGGATCACCTTTACCCACACATGGGGCAACCACATCTTATTTTTGTTAGTGTCGCTTACCAATACAAGCTACATAACAAAAAGGGGCAAAATGTAGACACTAAAATTAGGTCACACTCCCCTTTGATCCCTCGACAAATAAGCACCCTTCATCACATTCACCTAGCCATGGCCCCCTTCACCCCACTAATATTAATTTAATTAATTTAATTTAATTAATTCATTATCCTCACCATATTTATTATTTAAATATCTTAATTTAAATAATATCCACACATACACTTCACTTAGACACCTCACCAAGCTAACTCACCCTAAAAACCTATTCTTAGTAAGTTGCCATAACTAACTAAGACTTACCCAAACCCTAAAAATCAATGCCTACATTCCCTCTAACCACATTCCCGCATGCTTACAAGAAGCTCCCAGTCTAATCCATGGGTTAACAGACGAGATCTAAGGAAATCAAGAGGATCTCCTAGTTTAGTAAACCTAGGAAATCCCACCTTGATCGATCTTTGGTTACCCCTAACCATCACCTAAGTTAAACCGAAACCATTTGTCGGTTACCCTTTTAACCCCAAAACAACCATATTCTCAAGGTTGGCAGAAGGTTAGAAAAAGATTGGAAAATTTTGTGAACATTAGCACATTCCAAAGAGATATCACATCTTTCGAGAGCGAATTCCGGTGAGAACACACATACAAGGAAGGAGATCAAGCATCTTTTCGCATAGCCATCCCAGCAATGATCCGATCTAATTAAGCAAAGAGGAATGTACATGCATCCCATGTTGAATCTTTCCTTCGAGTTGGTGATCACTGCAGCCTTCAAAACCTCTCATCAGCACCTCCAGCCCTCACTACAGGCATCCAAGACCAGAATCCAAGTAAGTAGACATTATACTTCTCTGGTTTATTCCATTTCATCATTATATTATCATATTTTGTTTACCTAGCCACCCATTGACCTCCCCCAACACTCACCCCTCCATATACCCATTAAAACCCCACCAAATCCTACCTAAATCACCCAATACCTCATCCCAACCAACCAAAGTCCATTGTGCAATCACAAAGGAGACCTAAATCTTGTTCTGTGGCATTCCCAGAACTCCACAGTAACCGGCACCGGTTACACCCAACCGTCATCGGTCACCCTTAACCAACATCGGTTACTATATTTTCCCATACAACCCAGAACAGTGACCTATCCACCTAATTCCCTTTCACCCTCATTCACTTGTGATCTACCTAAGACCTCTGTCAAACCTACAGAGACCCAGAACTAGTTACTTGACCTTTGGATCCTATTCTAACCTATCCTGTTAGATTAGATCTATTTATTATTGTGTTTTAAGTGAGATACCTAAATCATTTCGAATTACAATAGGATTTACTTTATTTACCACATTAAATTTTTTAAAACAGTGGACTGACCATCTAGGAAGTATCACACTTCTCGAATCTAGCATACGCTAGGCAGTTCACTACATATATTGTTTAACTTTTTCTAGTGGTCTTGCTTTGTATTACAGGTAGTTCCTCCTAGCCAAAAGGAAGCTCTCACAATCAAGCTGTGGATTCAGAAGTCATACGCATGCAACAACCAATCAACCAACATTTGAACAGGTATTCCTCTTACGCCTGTTACCCTATTTGTTTTGTCAATACTTCAAAAAAATGATCTGGAAAATGATGAAACAAGATGCATTAACAACCTCTAACTGAAAAGAAAAATTGTTAGTAACATGTATGAAAATTGAAAGCATAAAAAATTAGGTGCATACAAAGTCTCTCTCAAATACATGCGGAACCAATACTTGCACAAAGTTTTAAAAATTATTATCTTAGACCAACTGGTTCCTATCTATGACTATTCACTTATAGGTGGAAAATAAAATCCTCTTAGCAAACCATATTTATATCTCCTCCTGGTTGGACCTTCTAAAACCTTCTATAATTAGCTAACACAACTCATCTAAAATTACCTATGGGTCAAGTGGCACAATAAAAAGGAGTTCCAACCACATCTTGTTCTCATTTCATCCTTTCAAAGGAAAAAAGTGGTTCGGGTATCATTAATCCTTATACATGGGGGATTTATCTTACTACTAAGTGGATTGTGAAGGCTTTAAAGCGGGGTGCTCCTTGGAAACACCTATTTTGTTTCCATATAAAAATTGTTATTGTGGGTGACTCATGGAATATAGTTCATTGGAATGATTAAATATTGTTGGCTCCCTTTTTCAAGAAACATGGATCAGCTCCCTCTATTAGCATTTGGAAAGCTTGGCAACTTTTCTCACCAAATTTATCTTGGTTTGATCAATCTCTTAGTCATTGGACCAACTTTACCACCTCATCTATCTGGTGGAACTGGATGATCCAAATGAATGGTATTCCATTAGGTTTGATCCATATTTTCAAAGGTAAATTCATGTTTAAAAATGACATACAAGTGTTTTTGGACCTATGGGACTTATTGAGCTTCAATTGGAAATCATGGAATCAACTTAAGGTTGGATATAACCTTAGCTACAAAGATAAATTGATGGTGTTTATCATCTATAGACTCGTCCCTATAAACCTCTCAATTCTTCTTTCCACCTATTGTCACTCCACCTTCCTTAAAGACTATATTTCCTAATGGTCATATATTTCGAAATTTTACCCTCAAGTTGATCTACAAATAATTTTTGCTTTTTATCCCCCTTAGGCATTTTCTAAACACAATTTGGAGGTGTAAGTTCAATCAGGTTAAATGGAATGAACTCATTCCATGCATTTGGTAGTCCAATACGGATTCTCAATCCTAACTCACTTCGTGGAAACTTCTACATGTATGTCAAGCTCCATGTTTGCCTCAAGTTCCTTTACCCACCTCCCTCTTGTCCCTTTTGTGTAAAGGTTAAGTCCATTCAACACCGATTTTTCTTCTTCCTATATGCTCAAATTATTTGGTCCTCCCTTTTGACTTCATTTCTTGTCATCTCTCAAACTACCTACTCTTGGAAAGCAATCCTTCTTAGATCATTCGTTGCTCATAATGTGATCACTAGAGCTTGCTACCACATTATTATCAAACAAATCTAGAAGTTTCGTTGTCAAGTAACTTTTCCCCACTTTATAACCCCTTTACAGATCAAAATTTGATGATTTCGCTCTAACCTATCACTTCGGGTGATCAATTCGGCCTTAGTAATTAAATTTCAACTTAAAAACAATGAGGATCTCGTAAAATAACTCAATAGTCTTCAATTCTGATTATAAAAAATGGAAAATAAACATGATCTAAATCATAAGATTTCTTAGTTTACCATCATTTCCAAAGTGAAATGCTCATGATGTCCTATGAGTTGGCTATGTTTTGGATAGTTATATAATCTCTCAATGTTGTTCTACTCTTGTATTTGGATTTTTTTTTAAATACTAAAAAAACTACTTAAAAATCCCATTAACTAGGGAGAGGACCCTATAGTTGTGCACCCTAACTTTACGGGTGTGTAGATATATATAGGTGTCTCATCAACATAAAACAATTATATCATTATGTAGCATATGGTCATACCACAACAATATTTTGTTTCGTGTGTTTATTTGGAGGAAAAGTAGATTTTGAATTGATTTAGTATAAAAAAATCATGTAAAGAATTTGAAAGAGGGGCCAATGACTAAGTGTCTTATGTGTCATATTGGTTTTTAAAAGTGTCATTAATCAAAAAGTTAACAACTATTGGTACTTTTTCCAACACCCCTTCTAGTGAAATCAAATGTACATGTTGTAATACATGCACAACTTTAAGTCCTTTCCTGTGCATGTATTTATTTACTACAACAAATTTAATCAAAAATATGTTTATAAATGTATTGCACTATTATTTCCAAAAATCATAATCTCATATTCTAAAGATTTGTCTTACTTGTTCAAACAAGTAAATCATAATCATAATTTATTATTTGCTTAACATTATTACACCAGAGGTGTCCATCTTTGAAGATGCCCTTGTTGGAAAAAGTCAAATTTCGATTGCCCTCAAATTTTCTGTCTTGTCGGCCCTTTCCTGATTAATAAAGTTTATAGATATGAATAGATTCCTATATATAGTAGGGTGCCCCGTAGGCTGAGTCACCAATCCAAATGTCGAATTTGACAACTTATTATTTGAGGACGCATCGAGAAAATTTGGTGATATTTAAAAGGTTAGAATCCTTACTCTCTGTAACAATAAATTTCATTCCCCCAATATTTTCTCAATTCGACATTTGAGGCAGCTGCTTTAGGTGGAAAACACAACAAAACTCCTTGTTTCTAGACAACATCCTTGAGATAGAACCAAGTGTCTATAAACACCTTTTCTGGTCCATGAGCAGCATTTGCACAGAGACAGGCCATCCTTTTTGTGCACAAGGTATTTGCAGAGAGGAGTGAGACCATATAGCCTCTCAGGCTTACCATTTTTGTCTATGGTTATTGGTTACAGAGTAGCTGAGGAGCGAATGACTTGCCAGGATTCTCATAGTCCTGTCTAGAGTAATTGTTGCATCTAGGTTTGTTACATTTGGAATCTGGGCCACAAACTAGGTGGGAGAAATTTGAAGGCCTTGACCTGCATTGGCTATGATTTGTAGCACATCAAGCTCGATTGCAACCTTCATGGCCATGGGAAGGCAGGAGAAGTGCTCAGCTCCATACCCATAAGCCATTCCTCCTCGTTAATAATTATTGCACCAACAGAGCTCATTTTTGAAAATCTTGTTTAGAATTTGAGACACATTCACAGTGCGTCTGATACGATGCATATATATTGGAGATATTTGTTTGTAACCCATTTTGTGAGAATGCACCGAACCCACATTTAAGTGGATAGCGTCAAAATAAATGTTTCTCCAACCCACCCGTCATTCTCCACAGACAAATATTGGAATCTATGGATTGTACGGATGGCGACCAAAACTTTTTTTTGGCATGGAAAATCATTTTCCTCTGTAATTAACCTCCTCGTGAATTTGAAGTTAACTAGCAATTGCAAATGAGTTCCAGGAGAGAATAGCAATGTTTAGTTTATTGGAGTTGTATTTCATGTTGATATTGCCTAGATGTCTATACGTGTTGCAAAGCTCTTATTTTGCTATTGTCCACTTTTTTGTAAGACACAATTATGATAGTAGCCACAATAAATCACCTTTCGTCATTTGCTCAAACACCAGATGTTTATTTAATAAAACTACCTTTTTAACATTTGAATGTTCGTAAGGCATATTCAATAATGTCATTTTGTCAGATTTTGACACTTTCCAACAAAGAAAACTTCAAAGGTGGACTCCGGGGAACAGGTCCAAAATTGATACACACCACAAAAGTCAAAAGAACAATCCTTACATTTATTTTTTTCAATCCTATTTGTCACGTTTTCTTGAAATGGCCCACCTAAAATAAATATCTACCAACTTCAACACAACATTCCAATTTACATGCCCCACGCATTGCTTTTCATAATTTATAAGGCCACAATCTCTCTACATTTCAAGTTTATCTTTCAAACGATTCGAATCAAAGATCGTGAAACAAATAAAGCTCTTTTCAAAAAGGCTTTACATATATATCAAAAAGAGTGCAGAGGCATGCCCGACGTAAAGTCGATTTTGAAAACAAAAGCACCAACGATTGGAAACAAATTGCCTTTTTATCATATTTTGCTTGACTTAATAAATTGATTTTACAGTGACAAATTGTTTCCCTCATAAGCTTTCAAGACCAGTGACCTGGTTTCCATAGATGACAAATAAAAAAACAAAAACATTCATCCTCAAGGAACAACTGGTCTGCAATTTACACACACTAAAATATGTCAGGGAAGCTCTACGATTTCTATTTCCAATGTCAAAAGGAGAGGGCACAATTTAAATCATCTGATCACACACTTCTCGATAATGGACAATAGTTTGATAAAATCTTGCAGAGAAAACATTTAAAATTAGAAATATGGAAAAAAACTGCATATTGTAAAAATTGCATTAAACGAACATCCCAAATTTTAATTTAGTAAAAATTAAAAACAGAAATTGTACATCATATGTCATGAGACGATTGTTTTGGAAAAATGCTACGGGGGTCAAGGATTTTTGGTGCCGTTGAAAATGTTACCCCAAATTTTTGTAAAAACCTGCACAATCATGTCGGGATGTTTTTGCAAATTGAGCAAGAGAAAACACTGCAGGAGTTATTCCAAATCATTTCCAATATAAGTGAAAATAATATTTTCTCTAGGTCTCAAAACATGGTCCACGTCCATCATATAAATCCCATGTGTAAACAAAAACGTTAAGAAAATCAATATATGAATCAAAATAGTTAAAAAAATAGACATCAAACAAAAACTTTAACTGTGAAGAGCTCCCCTACCATTTGCAGTCCAAGGAATCAAACAATGTGAATACTGATACATATCAAAGGCCCTGGAAGGGTAAGGAAGTCACTCAGTGCCTATGACATTAATCAACACACCACACTCCATTTTTTTCTTCCTTTTCTGTGTTGTTTTTCCATCAGAATTGTCTGCTTCAGGTAAAGCTCCGCACTCTGAGTTTTTGCGTTATTGTTTTAAAAGTAAAAATACATTGTGTGTCTCTGTAAGACTGCTACTGTAAAATGAAATGATTTCACTTATTACGAATTCAAGAATGGAAAATTGGATTGAAGATTATATACAGTCCAAAAAGTAGATAAAAATTGTAGCTGCAAACAAAATTTAAAGTAGAACAATCAGATTGTTAGATATTATTATAGGAAATATCTAAAATGTGGATATCTAGGATAGTAAATATATAGGAAAAAGTGAGTGATTTCCATGTAAAGGGAAGTTATTTCGACTGATCCTACACAATATATCAAGATGGGTGCATCCTTGCAGAGGTACACATGATTAATCAGATGTTGGATTTTTTTATTGTGTGAATCGGATGAGACATAAATACGTGGTGAAAAATGTATTATTGGGGAAGGATAAGTTTGCAGTGATTATCCAGCCTGGTGTCGATTACGCCTTCGTAGTTTCTTTTATTCACCGATTGTTTTTGTTGGGAAACGTCAAATATCGACGGGCCTCTTCACGAAAATATTTTTGGCAACTCTGTTTTTCCCTGCCATCATTTTCTAACTAACAACCAACTTTCAATTACTTGTCCTTGGCATAGTTTTTGGCTTATTTACATGTGTCCATTGTCGCAAACAACTGAAAAACCATCGAAAGGTTTATTCACTACATGTGGTTTCATTCAATGTGGTTGGTGACAATAGTAATGCAATATTTCCCTTTACAATTCTTGTTTCTTGATTTATCTTTGCCTATATTGTTTAGTTGCATAACTTACATCGATAGCTTGGCGGATCCTATTGGCTAATAATTGTAGCGGTACAAAAGGATGTTCTACCTGAAATTCATAGTCATCGATAGTGTGATTTCTTAAGACCATAATATTAACGAATATGTTGTTATGTTTGACCAAATTATCATAGTGTTATACATGTATAGATAGATTTTATATTGTAAAATTTATAAAAGAATATATTGATAATAATAATATTAGTATGTGTTTATTTTGGGAACTTTGTTTCTTGAAGGTTTAACGTAGTACATGACATATTTGAATGTAATTACATGTAATTTACATAGGATATGGGTACCTTCACTAGGCATTGTCGTTGTTTCACCAAATACAACCAAGTGTCCATGCGATTGATTCATATTTATAAGTGTAGTCTCAGGCTGCATTAAAATAGGAGCTTTGACATTGGGCTAGGGACATACTCCAAAGCATAATGGAGATGGGACATTACTTTTAGCAAATGTTGTACTTGTATGTGCTCTGGTAAACATATAAGCAAACTCGGAAGCATATAATTGACATGTCAACTATTTGACTAAATGCCTCAAATAAGTGTGGCCTTTGTGTTAATAATAGCCAACAAGAAGACATGGTTATCCTCACACAACATTGACATTGTTTTACCAAATGCAATCAATAGGTGTACAACTTGACTAGTTCCCGTTCGATAGCATACTCCCAACTGTGCCAATTTGGAGATTTGACATAGGGTAAAAAGATTTATTGTGTAACAGTGTTGTGTGCAAAGGAAAAAGGGGCAACAATTTTTCTTGCATCCTCACTAAGCATTGTCAATGCTTCACTTAATAAACAACAAAGTGGAGAAGGGCCAAGACTTTTTCTAGATGTTGTAGTTGTAGGTGCTTTGGGAGATATGCATGCAAAATGTGCGAGCGCGTAATTAGCCTGTGAACTATTCACCTAAATACATAGCAAATATGTTGCCTAATGGACTACAATGATTGTGGGATATACACATCATGGGACAACAACCGTAATCATCAAGTGTAAATCTAGAGCCCACGATGTTTTCTAACATCCTTCTAACCTCTGTCAAAATGGGATATTTAGAACGAAGCGTTTTCCAATGTTGCTTGCTTAGTCACATTAGCATAAACATGTTGTTGGTAGCTAATCTACCTACACACTTTGTCTAACCAACACCCAACCTGAGCCATCGATGTAAGTGTTCATGGAAATCCTTGTAGTAATCATGTGAACTTTTCAACTAAATCCCTGATATGAACCATTGAGACTAATTTTCCAAATGCAACATCGAGGAGTTATTCAACTTGATAGGCTCACCTTGGAAAACATACTCGCATCATGTGGAAACATAAGAGCTTCACAACAGGGTATGGGCATCCATCGAGGCATAATAGGAAGTGTTTTTGTGGGATGTAGCAATTGAATGTGCCCTATTTGATATGTATGTAAAATGTGGTGACAAGACCTTAGAAAATTTTAAATGTCCATATGAGAAATTTAGTATATGGACACCAAGTGTCTGACCAAAGGACTGAACGTGATATCTTGTTATGGAATACCATAATTGTAAGCAAATGCATTTGGCAAGTGTAAAGCCTAATTCTGTAACCTTTTCGGTATCATCTTATGTTGCGCCAAAATGGAATCTTTAAAGTAGGCAGTCAACAACCATTAAAGCATAATAGTAATCGATGTTTATATGTAGTTGAAAGTAACCTATTAAACATAAAACATAAAAAAATTGGTCACACGTCTGTTGACGAGTGATCTGTAATGCCAATGGCAGCCGGTGGATGGGCCACAGATCCTTCTGCTTGCCCACTTGGTAAACAAGAGAATCAATCAATCGTGTATAATTGTATATGTTATTGTGACTGGTTTGGCCGCATAGTGTACTGAATTGTCAAATTGTTCCTCAAATTGTATACATATAACCCGCATAATATGCCATGTTTCAATTATCCACCCGAGGTTAGAAATCGTATGAAATTTTTTTGTAGATTTTTTCACTTTTCTCGGGATTTGAGTGCATTTTATGGCACGATGGAATCAGTAATTTATGTCATCACTTCATGTTGGATACGTAACCATGGACAACACTGTTTCGTCTGTCTGTTTGTTTTTTCACACTCAACAAAGTTCGCAGATTGAAGGGCTCGTTTTTGTATCCTCTCCTTTGAGGCTCAGCGTCATCAATCATTCTCTTACCTTGTGTCTTGTTCAACCTTATAACGGTCCGCAACTTTGTTTCATTGGTCGCTTGGCTCGGACCACGTCTATTTTGCCCAGAAATCTTCCTGCTCTGTATCGTGGCATTGATGTTGCACACCCAATGCCACAAATATTGGTTCATGGGTTAGGAGGATGCAAATAAAGTCTTTTAATGTGTCTACATTAATCATTCACTTTTTGTTTTTAGGTAATTTCCAAGCTTTATTACTCACATTGGTTGCATGTTTTTTTCTAAACATTTTCTGCTTTGGGATGTTTATTAAGGGACATTTTTGTTGCTAAGTTAAAAATATCGGAGACAAGTTAGGGTAAAATGAATAGTGTGGATGTATAATTGGAAAGTTCTATAAGATTTCTGCGTGTGCATGTGTTGGATTTTGAGGTTAGACTGAGTGAAGCGATCGTTGCATGTCCATGCAAATAAAAGTGAAAACAATCCAAGCGATCACGTTGCCTATGTCTACGATGCTCATTGTTATCAAGAATTCTCTGACTTTTCTTTGTATGGTTAATCGGATCCCACATGACAGCATCGGTGCCATCTTATCCTTTCATTGACATTTTGATATTTTTAACCTGGTGTTGCTTCTGCAAATGGCACTCCAAACTCGAGGGCCCTCTTGAGTTGTCACACTTATCATAGAATGCACGCACTTCATGTCTGCTCACAACGCTTTCACTTGGCCACCATTAATCATCAACATTATCATCACCAACAAGATCAACTTCACATTTTATGCATTGGATTTGGGATTTTGTAAGATTGTTGAAATTTGAAGATTGAACTTGCCTAGAAGTTGGAAGTTTAAATAATTCATTTTCTTCAATAATTTCTTTTTTTAAATTGTAATTTGAAAATATGTTTTAAAATTCTCATAAACTTTAATGATACTCATGGATCTTTAAATTAATTAGTACAAATTAAATTTTATGAGAAAAAATGAATCTGTGATAAACTATGAAATTGATTATTCCAATATATTATCTAGAATTAAATAGAAGTCAATAACTATGTGAGAATATTTTAAAAATCAACAACATCCATATAAAATTTAACTTATTTTATGTGTTTTGTAATTTGTTAAAAAAACAAATTTGGCATGCATATTAAATTTTGAATGCCAAATGACATCCATATAATTTTTTAGACCATCAAATAATTTTATTGTGACGTGTAACATTGAATGTCAAAATCCAGATTGATCATATGTCATGCAAATTTGTAAGTGTCTTATAAAGCACCCTCGTTTGGTGTTTTGGTGTGGACTTACATTTACAAGTTAATTGACCCGAGATCAAATTAATTATTGCTTGTTGCAGGCTTTGTTTAGTTCTATTAGATGTTAATCTTTGTTTCCTTCATTCATTGTTGTACTTGATGGAGATTTGTTAGGTGTATATTTTGGATGCTAAAGAAAAAGTTGATTATATCCTCTTCCTATTTCATTAAATCAAAATGGTTCATTTGGAATTTATCCAAAGCATGCCCATAACATTTAGGTAAGATAAGAGTTTTGGAGCAAGGTATGGACATCCTTCACGATAAAATGGGAGGTAGTTTTCGTCAAATTTTGTAGTTGTATTACATTTGTCTCTCCTCTCCATCACAAAAAAACTTAAAACAATTTTAAAAACATATATTTCACTCAAAATCACAACTCCAACAAACAAGATATTGTCATTCTCTCCAGTGTAATTTGCAACTCATGTGCAATTGATAGTGTGTGTGTGTGTGTGTGTGTGTGTGTGTGTGTGTGTGTGTGTGTGTGTGTGTGTGTGTGTGTGTGTGTGTATAGGCATAAATCGACTTTCGTAAAGTATTTAAAAGCTCAAACCTACATAATTTGCAAACAAATAAAATAGAATCACCACGTGACTCAAATACTTGTTCATCTCAAAGAGTTCGAGAATGCCCCACCAAGAGTCATGCCTTCTTGCATTACATTCCCAAACAACCAAATTTCATTCAATAATTTTACCAAACAATTTGTAGCCTTATGCATGTTTTACACTAAAATCAACGTAGGAAATTAGCATTTTGAATATCCAGAAAGAAATATTTGCCACGGTTTATTTATTTGGTTTTCGCATACCGTTGGTTTTCTAAGGTCTCATTCTAAGCATATTCATAGACCAAAGTCCTATTTGTTGTAGATCTTGGTAGTACCAAATTAAAAGAAAAAATTAGGATGGATTAACTAATACGAATGTGAAATTTTCTAGAATATTGTTTGACCCTTTTGAAATTGTATGTCTCAAGTTTCTTAAAGATACACATAAGGATCAACTTACATTAATCTTACATTAGAATTTATATTGAAATTTATAAAGGATTCAAGATATTGATTTAGTTAAAAGAAATAAGAAAATGAATAAAAAATATATATAAAAACATTAGAATTCGGAAAATTAATTAAGTTAAAAGAAATCTTAAAAATGTAGAAAGAGATATCTAATAAAAGGTTTGGTTGCTTAACATTTTTAGTAGTCAATTTTGAAATGGCGAAGCTCCTCCCCCTCAGCGGTAGGATGGTGGTGTTTTTCAGCAACTCACTAGCGGGAATGGGTGGGTGTCTCCTTCCCCTGGCCACCCCCGAAGATGGCGGTGGCTCGACTGGGACTCCTCCCCTCGATGGTGGTGGTCGGCTCTGGTTTGCCTCCTTCTCTGGCTTTTGGCTCCAAACAGGGTGCTCTTTATCTCTATAAATTTCCCACTTGGCATCGATTATCTCTCCTGACCGAAAGGAATCTGCGGCCCTCAAGTAGGGTGACAATTGGAATCTTGTGCCAACCTCTCATGACCCCTTGCTTCAGGTTGGGGAGATGTTCCATGCAAGTCGCCTTCTCCTCCCCCTCCTCCGACCGCCATGTTTGTTTCTACTACTTAGTTGGTTTCCCTTGTGGCTTTTTGTAATTGATTCATTTGGTCTTGTTTCCTGTGGCACGAGTTGTCAGATTTGATGCTTCTAGGATGTGACTTCTCCACCCATCTTTTTAATCTGAAACCGTAGTGTACTTTCTTATGATATTATCAATATAAAAGTGTGCTTTCAATAAAAAATCAATAAACACTTACATAGAAAATAAGTTTTAAGTTCCAACTTTAGTAGGGAGTCTAAATTTATAAAACTTTATAGATGAGCTATATTTTTAAGCAATCAATGTGTTACAACATAGTAATATTATATGCACTTTATATTTATAAGAAATCAAAAAAAAAAAAAGAATCAATTTATTATTTGAACTTTCCTTTATATTAATTAAAATAAAAAGAGAGTTACAAGAGTAGGGGTGATTGGAAAACTCACGGTCCCACAAAATCACCACGTAGGCACCAAAAAATGCCCAAAGGGAAAACAAAAAGCATGAGAGTTACAAAAAATAAAAGTGCACTAGGCACAAGCCACCACTCCGGGAAGAGGAGGATCATCCCAAGGAGGGATAAATTCTCCACTTGACGGCTCCATCGAAGGAGGATCAACCTGCCAACCATCTTGATCTAGCATCTGCACCTGTAAAGGAACAATAATTTCCTAACCAAGGGGAGGAGAGTCAGTAACTATTTGAAATCCAGGTAGAGGAGAGGCCCACCGCAGAGAGCTAGCCATGACCTTCCCTGGAGGAGGGCTCCATCCGAGATCCGAAATGGATGGAACTCAAGGGCGATCCCAGGGAGAGGCTGAGAGGTGGCTCGAGAGCGATTTGTGTGACGCGGACTTGGTGGAGGAGGCCGCCAAGGTGGAGATGGTCGAGGTGGCGGTGGTAAAGGATCTAGAGGGACTCAAATCATCGTGCATGGTGCACTCCCCTAGTGTGCGAGAAACTCTTGCAAGTGAGCAAATTCCATAGCAACATTTTTTAGCTTGAGATTGAATTTCATCGTAAACTTTCAGCACAAACTTATGAGCACGTTTGGGAGCCATTTTCAGCACTAGTTACAACCAATAAGAATCACTTTATATTTTAAACTTTACTTGAAAATTAGGGAAGTAACTCATGCTTCATCTCGCATGTATAAAGATAAAATAACCACTCTCGAATCCTAAAAACTCATTCTACCCAACCTTTTAATCTTGCTTTTCACTAGTTTTCATTCCAGTTTCCTTAAGGATTGGAGATGGCCAAATGGGCACAACATTATATTCTTCCTGTCACAAATAAATTTACAAGAAACTCCTACCATCTCTCCCTCTCACACATCATCTCAACACCTTTTGAAATTGTAAATTCAAAGTGACCAAGTGGAACAAACTCGATCTTCAAATCTAGCATGCTAAAGCTGATGCATAGAGCCATACCGCATTGCGGAAGCTTGTCTATGCCAAGTTTCCTATAGCTAACCACCTTAAATTCATTTTCTCGCCCCCCACTTGCCCCTTATGTGTCAAATATGAATATGCCTTATATGTGCACATTCTTTGGTATTCCCTTAGACCTCACTGCTCACCCTTTTCCATTTGTTTCACTACGTAAAATAACCATTCTTGGCTCATCTACAATGCATAGTGTGGTAGCTAATACTTGTTATTAAGTCATTATCAAACACATTTAAAAGTTTTGATCCATAGTTGTTTTCTCTCAATGTATTCTTCCTTTGGAGGTTGAAACTCAAATCTTGTGCGCCAATTTATCCCTTCAAATGAATAACATTGCTTTGTTGATAAAAATCAACTCAAGATCAACAAGGAGCTTACGAGAGAAAGTTAATAATTTGCAATCTTAGCTTTAAGAAGTGGAAATAAGACATAATACCTTGAGCTCTTAGATTATTCAATTATTTGTAATTTCCAAAAAAATGATGACTTCCTTTCACGCTCTGGTTATGTTCTCTTCTTCATCCGACATTGATTGTCTCGTTTTGTAACCTCATACGCTCTTCTTCAACATCATGCTTATTCTCTAAAAATTTTCCTATAACAAATACACTACATTTGTTGATGGTTAGTGTGAATATGTAATATTCTTTGTGCTTAATCCAATATATAAAAAGAATACTAATTAAAAGTCAAAACAAATAATATTTCTTTTTATCCATTAAATTTTAAGATATTTCTATTTTATTATTAAAATAAAAATCTTAAGATTTTATGGATATTTCTTCTTCAACATCATGTTTATTTTCTACTTTTTTCGATAAGCGATGCGATGCATTTTGTTGATGGTTCATATAATTATTTAATATTCTTTTTGTTTAATCTAATATATTAAAAAAGAATATTATTTAAAAATGCAAACAAAAAATATTTCGTTTATCCATCATAATTACTATTGGAACCGCTTTTATATTATAAACATAATAATACAAAATGTTACAGAGGACATGTCCCAGAAGTCCAACAAGGCTCAAAGGGTAGCACAAAAAGCCACGAGACATGTCCCTCCAAATGACGTCCCAGGCCGCACTCGTAGCCACTCTCAAAGTGATCGACTTCCTCTTTTGGGCCTGCTGGAACCCTCCTACCAAAAAAATAAATTATTTAATTAATTAATTATATATGTGTGTATTTATGTGTGTTTGAATTTTGAATATACTAATTATTTTGACATTAAATTTATATTATTATCTCTTAATTATGACATTCATGTTTTAACTTCCTAATTTTTAATTTCAATCATATTTTTATTTTTATTTTTTATTTTTTAATTTTTAGATTGATTCTCAAATTGTAGGGATTAACAGTACATAATTTTTAAGTTTAATTGGGAGGATTTTAACCCCAACCTTTATTTATCTCTCAATCATTGTACCACAACCCATTCAATAAAAAAAAATAACTGCATTTTAACATTTAAAATGATTAAAATTGTCATTGTAAAATTCAGTTATGGGATGAGGCTTTTATAACTTCTACATTTATAACAGTCTACATTTATATATATATATATATATATATATATATATATATATAATTATTTTGAGCAAAGCATTTTCATTATTTTCTATGCAATAAGACAATTGCGTTTAGTTTTTGACCAGCGGAAAGACAAGCGCAAGTTGAGCATGCTCAATATTTGAAATTTGTTCTAGAAAACCTGCTCCTCTTTTTGACGGTTGATGGCCCTGGTCAGTCCTGCCTCGCAACCAATTACCTCAATCATGCTCAAATGACAATTACTTTAAATGTCACCAAAAATGTGTGCAGACACAAAAGGAAAAATCAAAATATGAAAGAGGAAACCCAACAATGGAAAACCTATTCACCGTTTGATGAAGCAAACGATGCAGTACCTGAAGATATATAGAAAACCGCCATATTAACTAAACGATAAATCCATAAATTTAAAAATCGCAATTTCTTTAAGGACACGCAGCGCACAAATAATAATAAATAAATAAAACGTTATAAGGATGATGAAAGAGGCACTCCTAACATTCAAGGTCGGCACGGAGAGAGAGAATTGTACACATGTCGACCTTCAAGGTTAGAGGGATTCTTTCATCCTTAGCCACGCGCTTTTCCATATTTACTACATGTGTAGAAAGTCGAAAGTGATTTTATATGAGCTTGTCAAAGCCGTTACTCGTCTCCAACAAATGTGGGATTTAACAACTAGTTTTATTATCTAATGACTCGACCTTCTCTGTCCTCTAAATGATAAAGATTCGTGGTTATAAGGTTACTTGTGGATAATCTTTCATAATCATTTGTAAATTAATTTATTTTTTTCCTTCCATATATATATATATAGAATTATTTATCTAATTATATTAGATATTATTATTTTTAAGTGATTTCTTCAAGGAAAAAATAAAATAAAATATATAAATGACAATGTAGTAGAAGTTAAATTTATGGATGAATTGTTACGTGACGATTAAATAGACATCAAATTTATTATTGAGAATAAAATTTAACAACTCACCCTATTAGAACCCTAGATGTTATTGTAGGAACACCTCTCGGCATAATTAAGAATGAGGATAAAATTATAAGTGATGGTTTGAATTTAAAAAGTGAATGATAGGTTTATGTGACTTATTAAAATAAAAGTCTCACAATGTTTAAAAATTTAGTGTCAAAACTACAAAATCTATCATTTAATACAATCAAGTACATGTTGCAATACAAAGAGAAAAATGATGTTCACCCTTTGAACGAGAGATGTCTCAAGTAGAGGGCTCTGCTTTTGGTTTTGAGGGAGGCGTTTTGTGCGTCCTTCATATCAATGGTCATAAGAACCAAAACTCCCTACCCAAATGGAGGATCCAAGACATGAGTACTTATCGGTTTCGACATGAATACTTATCGGTTTCGACATGAGTACTTACCAACTTCGACATGAGTATAGTTTACCAACTTCAACATGAGTGAAGCCCATAAAAAGTGCAACAACATTGAAAGCTTTAATCTATTAAATGGGCATAATCCATTCATCCTACCAAGAGTAAGGAGGGCAATAAGGAAAAAAAAGATAACAAATAACCATGACTACTATATTTGTGTTATATGTTTTGCATAAATTAACGACTTTGTAGATTATATAGTTAGGAACAACTACAACTGATAGGTATTATATGGGCGACATCATAGTTCAAGGTTTTATGGGAGTCATTATGGGTGGCCTTCTTGGACCATGATATCGGTATGCATTTTATTGTAATATCACTTAGGAGGTTAACCTATTGATGTGCATACAATAATCCCTTGTATATTAGGGTAAAATAGAATATTGTTCATTGTGTTATTGTATTGTAAACAAATGAGTTAATGTTATAGGAAATAAGATTGTAGTCCAAGTTTTCCTTTCCGAGAAAGGGGGTTTACGTTTGAAAATGTTATGTATTGTATATCCTTTTTTACTCGTTTGTTATAGAACAAAGATTATTTTAGTATTGTTTCTCTTATATAAATTTAACAATATATAGTTTTCTTCATTTGGTATCAAAGCCATGGTTTAGATTTGTTTGAAGATTTCGGGCTTATTTTTATATGATAAAATGTTTCTTGAGTGGAGTTTACACGCGAGAGTATTCTGTAGAAGAAAATGACGAGATGCGCCATAGTAGACATTGAAAAATTTAATGGCCACCACTTTATTTAATAAAAGATCATCTTGTAGAAAACGATTAGTGGGTTGTTGTGTTAGTCCAAACATACAAAGCTAGAATATGGGTGAAGCCGAATACAAAAGTGAAAAGTTCAATTAGATTCTCTGTAAGATTCAATTTTTTGTAATGTACTATGGGATAAATTAGGGACTTTGTATCAAACAAAGTCTATAGTCAACAAACTATTTCCTTGTAATAATTTTTATTCATCAAGGATGAATGGTGGTGAATCTATGGTAGATTATTTAAAGACCTTTAGTACTATGGTAAGTAAGTTACTTTAGTGAAAATAAAAATTGACGAAGAAGAAAATTCTATTCATTTTTAATGCTCTTTACCACATTCATGTGGTAATCTAGTAATAAGAATTAGTAGTAATACATTGAAGTTAAAATTTGAGGATGTAATCATAGCCTTATTATCATAAGATAGGTGGAATTCCATAGAGTATTATCTTTAACAAAAGATGTCTTGTTTGCAATAGTTAATTCCCAAGAAAGAAATAAAATCAATTTAGGGGATAGATAATCAAAATAAAGAGGTAAATATAAATGTCTGGAAAGACATATGATGAAATAGTGAAACTATTATGCCCTTAACCTATAGTGTGTATTGGGATATGTGTAGCTAACTTATGGATAAAAAAACTTTTACTTAGTCATATGAAAATTTCCACATCTTCGAATTGGTAGGAAGATAGGCCTATGTAATATCCTTAGCCTACTTAAGGTATATATAAGAGGTGTTTCTTAGTATTAGATCATCATACTATAAATTTGGATCTTGTTGTAAGGTTTTGGTGGTTGCCCATTGATTTACCCCTTGAAATGTCTTTGTCATATACTTTAATTATATTCTCTCGATTAAATAATAATATCCCATTTTATTTCTATGATTTTGTTTCCATCCTTTTTACTTTTGATTAGGGTTTTTACACTATAATCAAACAAGGAATGAAATAAGATCTACAAGGGGTTTTTCTTATTAATTAACTTCCAACATTAACCACCAATATTAGAATAACACTTTAATACATGTAAAAATACACATGAGGCATTATAAACTCATAAATACATGGGATTGAGTGTATTTAGTTAATTGTAAGTGATTTTGGATTAATTTGGGTGATTTGGGTGCTCAACAAATGGTATCTAGACTTGGGAATGCTTCAAGGAAGAAATTGTGATGTGAGAATCTTACTGGGTATGATTGTATAGTAGGGACAAGAACATATGTACGGTCTTGAACTCTTTCTATGGTTTTGCACCTACTTAGAACTAAGGTATGTCATTTTCTAGGTTTTTCCTATGTCTGATTCTCTTTTTCATTCTCTATCGCTCACTATCAATCATACTGTGAGGGTCTCTAAATAATTTTCTCAATCTTTATAAACCCTAAATATGGATGAATACCTACAAAATAAACTTGAGTTGGGTTTTGGGAACCCCGTGCACCGCCAATGTTGACGTTAATTTGATGAGGACTCAAACCACACGTTGTTCTCCAACTAGCACGTGATATCTACATGTAATGCAATAAGATTTGACATCCTAAATTTAACCATGCTTGAATTGATTTTATCTCTTTCCAATATACTTGAGTGGGTGAATTTGAGTTCTTACAAATGTGACAAGCAGTCCCTAGACCTAGTGGGAAGCTTTAGACTTGTGGATAATGTTTCTCTAATGAATGTGCGGAGGTATTTTTGGAGTGTATGGATATTTAGGTGCCTTTTGTGATACCTTTTGTAATAGGAGTCCATAAGAGTGCTTGAGAGTGATAAGCTCTAAATGAGGTGAGTTTCACTTGCTTATATATGATTCAGAGGTGTTTCAAGTTACAAAGGCCAACTGAGGAGGAGTAAGTGACCCTCAAAATTATGTGCAACAAGAAGTTTGGGACCAAAGTGAGTAAGGTCAAAATATTACACTAGGCTCAAGACAATATGGACGTCCATTCCCCTATTGTACATTTTGACCTAAGAGTGATAATCTACAATGTGAATTTTGGAAGATGACAAGTGGAGTTTCTTACTATGTTTCATACATTCGGATTCTTAGAAACTGTCGATAGATGAGTGTGTAAGAGAAAAAAAAAGATACCTAGGGATATATTTGATAAGAATGGGTAAAGTGCACTTGTTTGAGAAAGAAATAAATGTCAAGAACAACAATGTAAAAGAGTAGAATTACCAGATTTGATTATCTAAATTTCCCCCTTTTAAGTATAAAATGAAATTACATGTTTAAAGGAAAATATAACTTAGTGTGTATACACACTTTCTCTTTGCTTGAATTTTGTTTTGCAAGATCCTATTTTATTGGTGTTGACACACTCCATGATGAAACCTGCAACAAAGAGTTTAGTCAATGTCCATGATAAATAATTTAACTTTAACTCAAATGTAAAGATGTAATGTAAATGAAATGAAGTGAAATAAAAATATGTGAAATGTGGATGACACACACCTATTTAGTTTGTAGAGGGAAGAGTATCCCATTGTTTTCTTATACTTAAAGATTTGGATTTTTTGAATTTTGCCAAATAATTGGGGGTGATCATTCCCCAATTATGCTAAGGATATGTTAGAGTATTGTGTGTATGGAACCTAACACACATTGTCGAAAAAAAAGAGAAGGAGAATGAGGATATGAAGCACATCCTGAATCAAATTCATTTAGTAACTTTGATATCTTCTCCCTTAGGTGTAAGAGGAAAGGAATGACTACTTACAAATAACTTAGTTGCATTACTTCCTTCCATAACCTCATAGACCATAATCCGTAGATAGATTTAGGACCAATTTTGTTAATTAGGACAATGTAGACACCGAGTTTTCATTGCCCTAAGTAACCCTCTTACACCCCACACATGCATACCAAATTATTAAAATCTATCATAAGTCACTACCCTTACCCCGTAAAATCATGTTTTTACCCCGTAAACCTACCTTAACCTCCCTAAAACCTCCTAATCTCTTACCAACCAGTCTAAAAACATTTTTATCCCTTCTCCCAACCTATTAACACTCTTAAATACATTACCTCACATCCAAGTATGTTTTCCCCAAAATTTCTAGATCACTGAAATCCTAATAGATCGCATATGATTATAAATATGACTTCAAATATCATATTTTAGGGATCCAAAACTATTGCAGCGAATCTCGACCGTGTTAGTGACCGAGATGATGCCATCACAAGCCCCGGACGTCCTCAACACTCTTGTCAATCCATTATATGCCATACAAATCTCCTGTGAGAACTTGCAGGTCTATCTAGTTTTTTTAGGTCAAAGGTAATCAAGCTCTTATTTATGTCCTGTCCTTACTTCATTTGCATATCGAGATGACACCTAAACCAATCTTCCTACATATTTGTTTTTGAAAAATCTCCTTTTTATCAATATAACAACTTTTCACGAGATATTGTTGACAATTTGCGAGAATCACCTGTGATCCTTCCGATCACCCACGATCCCCTGTCAATTTGTTCATTTCACCTAATATCATAGATATATCATAATTCTAGCAATCTATTTTTGGCCTAATCAATTGTCTACAAGATGTATATTTTGTAGATGATTGTTACATATCCTTCACACCCCATTGCCAACATATACGATTGTTCGATCATCCAACAACCATTCATGTGGGAGAATTTAAATTTCACTCACAAGATCACCATATGCACCATTTCATTCACACTAGAAATAGAATACATTGAGAATTAGGTGGAGATCATATGAGAGATACAAGACCTTAACCGAACAAGCGTGGTTCGACTATTTTCTATATTTTGAGCTTATTATTGCCCAAGCCTAAGCCACTTACAATGTTGAACATGGTTTTTCCATCCCCCTTAAGCTCGAATTAATCATTGTTATCATCTATTTTTTCATTTATCAAATCACTTAATTTTATCAAACAAGTTAATACCTTTCAAGGAAGTTCATCAAATTTCGGGATCGGCAATCACCAAACAACTCGTTATCATCCTTATCTAATATCTCTTTGTTTATTTGTATGTATATAGGTATTCTCACTTGGTAAAATGAGGATCCTTTTCACATTGTTCAAATTCGATCATCTTGACATTGTGATTATCGGTGTAGGTATCGAAACCCCGCCTTATTTGAGTTTTGGTACTTTCAACATTTACTAGATTACTAACTGAAAAACACCATAAAAAGACACACAAAATAAAATACAATGAATTACCCCTATAATCTCCCCATGTATCACACAACTAAGTAGAAACTAAATAGAACTAAAATGTGTTGAAATATAGCTAGAGAAAGGAGACCCATGCCCGAATATCCTGAAAAATGAAATAAAAAGCGAGTGTTGTGGAGAAGAAGGAATGAAAAACTTCATGCCCCTATAATTGCTCAAAATTGAGTCATTTGAGTCTAAAATTGTGTCAAAAACATGTACTTATAGATGAAAATATGAAGTTGTTGAGAAAATTTTTGTAACTAGCCTCCAAGGTAAAACTGTAGAAATGGGTTAGGAATGTCATACGGTCTTGACTCTATTGTATTTTTTGAATGTTAGAAAAAAATATTATTGCTCACATTTTTTATACCCACCTAACCTCTAACGGTTTTTTATATTGTTTTGTTATTGTTATGATCCTATTATTTAAGATCTTAGTTTGTTGTATTTTTGGCTATAAAATATCCATCTCTATGTATGCCAATATAGTGTTTGAATAATATCTTTGTGATTTACTATTGATTAAATCTTCTCATTTAATTTCATTTGGTATCAAAACAGGTAATTAACAATGATATTCTAGATCCATTTTGCATCTATTAACTCCATTTTCATATTCGGTATTCATTCTATCAAAGAAATTAGACCTATGACATGGGTAATTGATATTCTAGTTTATTGGACGTAAACAAGAAGATTGAGAAGGCCACATAGTTCAATAAACATCTCTTCATACATGCATCATTTTATATGTCATATATTGTGCACAAAAGAGTGGTATTTGTCTTATGTTTGATTATTGTTTCACCGAATGGTTGTAGATAATGAAACAGATAAAGGAAAATAGGCTAAGGAGGAATACTGTTGTTATTTTGGTTAAAGGTTGAGTGCTAGTGATTTTTATTTCCAATCCAAAATAATTATGTGAGCTTATTTTTGGCTAGGAGGAACTACTTGTAATGCAAAGAAAGACCACAAGATATAGTTAATAACAAAGGTTAGTGGATTTCCTAGTGTGAGCTAGATCCAAGAAGTTTGATAATTCCTTGATGGTTATCAATCCACTGATATATAACTCAATATAAAATAACTGAACATGTAAATAAAATAATCTAATGCTAGTGTTCTGATTTAGGTATCTCATATTACTATCAATGTCAATCCAATTAAATGTTTAGTAATTAAACTGGTGAAGGTCCCAGGTCAAGTTGTAGGTTGGGTAGGTGGTCTGAGGGTCACAGACAGGGTTTGGGTAAGATCTGGTGTAGTTTGGGTTGATTTTGGATGATTAGGAAGCTTGCTAGTTTAAGGCAGTTTACTGGCACAAAGACCGACGTTGGTTAGGGTGTGACTGATGACGGTTCGGATGACTGATATTGGTTATTGTGGATAATGGAATAATGTCAAAAGTGGGTGTCTAGGCTCTTTCTGTGTCTACAAAAAGAGTTGGGAATGTCTGTGGTGAGGTTGTAGGTGGGGTATCAAGTTTGGGTGAGGTTTTGTGAGTTTTGGAGGTTGTTAGGGGAGGTTTAGTGAAAGTTGATAGGAGACATAGTAATCGTCATTGGGCTAGTGACCGATGTTGGTGAAGAGAAGAAACCGACAATGGTTAAGGTAACCTGCGTCGATAGGGGAAAAATGGTAGTAATTAAATAAACCTAGTTTTTGGACTTCTCTATGATTGCACAGAGAATGGAGGGAGGATGGTTGGGTTTGTAATAAAGTCAGGAAGACTCAGGGATGCCTAAAGATCAAGTACAAAGATTCGAAGGATTTGGGTGGTAGGTTGGGTAGATTGGTAAAAGGTGGGAATGGAGGAATGCGGGAATAAATAACATCTAGTAAAAAAGATAAAGAACCTATTAAGTAAGGACAAAATGATGCAAATCAAATACACTTACTTGTATTTGCAGACCTGGTTGGTGAAGGATGGCAGTGGTTGATCCATGAAGTATTTCATGGTTAGTTCCATGGAAATACTTCGTGGAGTGATCCCGTGAATGCTAATGCCTCTAGACAAGTATCAGGTGCTTTCTTGAGCTTGTGATTAAGTGTATTCCATCGTTTTGATGCTGAGAAGTCTTTGGTTCATTCTTGGGTGTAAAATATCTCTCAAAACTCGAATGACCAACTGGGTAAAAGTTTACAAAAGTGTATTTAAGGTAACCAATGATAGTTAGGGTCACCAACATCGAGTTAAGGGTTAACCGGCATCGATTAAGGTGGGAAATCCTAGGTTTTCCAAAAATAGGAAAAATCCTACTATTTTTGGCGTGCTCTGATTGTCAATCCAGGTCTTAAGTGAGGGTTAGCATTTATATAAGTGGGAGTATTATTGGAGAAGGAATAGGAATTTAATTTTAGGGTTAGACTAAGTCCTAGTTGGTTAAGATAAGTGGAGACTCAGTCCTAGTTAATTAATAGACTAAGAATAAGTCCATGATGAGGTGTCTAGGTGATGTGGCTAGGTGAGGTGTAAATTAAATTAATTAAATTAATTAATAGTGTGAGGATGAACATTAATTCAATTGTAAGTAATTAAATTAATATGAATGTGGGGTAAGGGGTCATGGTTAGGTGAATACGTTACGTTAATTAATTAAAGGGGACCAAGGGGAGTGTGACCCAAATTTGGTGTCTACATTTTCCCCTTTTTGTTGCATAGCTTGTATTGGTAAGCAATGTTGAAAAAAATAGGAAGTGGTTTCCCCAAATATAGGTGAGAGTGGGGTTGCCCCAAGTAGGGTTGAAGGTGAGGTTTCCCTAAGTGTGGGTGGAGGTGATCCCCTCAAACCAAGAGTTGATGAGGTGTTAGATGGAGTTGGTGAGTGGTTTGATAAATGGGTAAGTGATGAAAGTGAGGGTAGGTGGGTTGTAGGTAAGGGTATGGGCATTGTGGGTAATGGGTAAGGGTATATTGGGTAATAGGTAAGGGTCATATTGGGTAATAGGTAATGGAAATCAACACACACACACACACACACACACACACACACACACACACACACGTATAGATTACGATACGGTACCGAGTGGAAGAGCTTGTAAAATCTACATTGTCTAAGGTCAATAGGTTAACTAAACTAGGTTGAAGTGATTCAAGTATCTAGGTTATGTGATATGGTCCAAAAACAAAACTTAGGTTAGGTGCATGAATGCTTAGGTATGATCCGGTACACTAAAGGTTTGGTTTGGATAAACAACATAGAAGTAGGCAAGGTAAGGTCATTAGGATAAAAACATGGGTAATAAGGTGCAAGGTATATCCTCTTGATTCACTTTGCCATTTCTCCACTGCCCTTATAAATCCTTGCCCACCTCCCTCCTCCATACCTCCACCTGCCCACACTGCTCCCACTCCCCTGCTAAAAAGAAAGATTGAAGATGTTGTCTCCAGCAAGAAAAGCAAGAGCCTCAAAGCTAAAATCCCTGCTTCCCAACGAGTCCTAAGGAGTCACAAAGACTTAGAACTAGCTAAAAACCTCCTGCATATTAGCAAGCCGGTGGAGGAGCCCAAAGAGGAGGAATTCTTTGGATAGGGTGGGGCCATTAGAGAAGGAGATACAAGAGCTCAAAGGGGCTATAAAAAACATGGAAAGAGCAAAGGGTAAAAGGATCCTTCAAAGTGAGGAGGAAGAGGGGGTTATTGGTGAAGTCTTCAAGAAACTTCAGTCCTTAGATGGCAGATTGGGGAATGCTAAAAGCCGCAATGACTGCATATTGTCTGCCCTCAAAAGCATTTATAATTTCATTGAACAACATGTCCACAGTGTTTGCAGTTTAAGTGGGATTAATGAGGACATATGGGGCCCTAAAGAGAAAAGGGACATTGCAATTGCCCAAGTAGATTTGCAAGACTCCTCTCAGGCCACTGCCATTGCCTTCTTCATGTCACTGCAGGCTATCAAGACCAAAATTGACAGAGCCATCAAGTAACGGGCTGTTGTGATGCTGTTTTTTGGCTGCGATGTGGCTGTCATCGGGTGGTTCTGGAGCTATTTTTGGTGGAGCTCTTTATGCTGTCTCTCTTTTGGTTTCTTTTTGAACTTGCCTTCTTTTCTCTAGATCTTTGTACGTTTTGATCCTTTTTTCACATATATTGTAATATTTGGCTGTTGAGCCTCCTTGGTTGACTGTTTTTCCCTTCTCTGGGCTGCTTTTCTCATCTTTACTATCTGGCTTTTGAGCCCTTTTGTATACAGGGTATAGTCCCTTCAAAACTATTTTCCCTTAATAAAAAAAAAACAGTGCAAGGTATAGCAAAAACAACAATTCACATTGACACTATGGTGATGTATTTGGTCGGGGTATATTGGGTTGGGCACAAGTAAGGTTGAGGTATAGGTAAATAACAAGTCCCTAAATGCAATTAAGGAAATGTACATGTAGTATATGCTTGTGGGTAGGGCATAAATAGGTGTTGGTATTTGGTTAAGAATGTGTGTAGGCCAAAATGGGCATAATGTGGGTCAAATTGTTAGGATGTGTGATCGATGTCGGTTATGGGGTAATCAACGGCGGTTCACTAGGGAAAGACATGACTGATGTCGGTTATGTCGATTTGGGGTTAAAAATAAAAATCCGTGTTTTATGGATTCATTTTGACTTTTCCGCTTTTAGAAAATGATAGAGGAGAAGAGGAATATTGGAAAATGATAATACGAGGCATTGAGCTGAGTTAGCGAGCCACATAGTGGGTGATTGGTGTTCAATCAACGTGTCCGCGAGATTGATTTGATTGATTCAATTCATTTGGAGGTGAGGAGTTGATTTGGTCATGGAAAAGGTGGGAGAGGGAGTAGGTGGACCACCGGGCGTAGTGACAAGACGTACCACCATGGAGACGATGTCGAGATGAGGTAGAGAGGTACTATGAACCCATTATTTGATTGAAAATGGTATTGTTGAAATTATTTCAGTTAAAATTTTGGTGGGAGTTTAATTTTGATTTGTGGGTAAAATTAAAGGGAATGAGGGGTGGGAAGGTCCAATGTAGGTTAAATAGGTGTGGGGAATGAAGCTAGGATAGGTTTGGGTGGATGGGAGTAGGGTGTTAGGTTGTTTTGTGAATTTTTAAGAATGGGGGACATGTTTTTTTATTTTGGGTGCCATGACAGAGAGGCTGATGTCGGTATAGGTTTGGCCGCGCGGTCGGCTTTTGGTTGACATTTATTAGGTCTTCGGTGATCGAAGCCGGTTAAACGGAGGCCCGATGACGATCAAGAAAAATTGATGACGGTCAAGGCGACCAACGAAGGTCAAGGTGACCGGTGACGGTTAAGGTGGAGAGTAAATAGGGGTAAGAAAGGCTAGGTAGGAAAGGAAAATAGGTGAATAAGGGGTAGGTGAAGATGAATGTAGGTAGAAGAGGAAAAAATATGATTTTGGTGATATGGGATAGGTAATTAGGTGAAGTGAACCAAGAGAATGGGTAATAATGATAAGGGTTAGTAGGCTTGTAGGTGAATTAGGTAAAGGGGGTAGGCACAATTGATGTGGTTGGGTATGGTTTATTGGGTAATATGTGATTTGAGGTAGTCAAGTCTTGACATGGTTGTGTTTGGTGAATGGCTAGAGATCAACTTAGGATGTGGGACATAGTACCCCCTTTATTGTTACGGATGTGGCCTAGTGTGACCACGAGAGAGGCGCATATGACCGAGGTTGGAATAATCAAGTTTCGATGTTATAGGAAGATAGTTTGAGATCATAGTATGATGGTTTCTCTCATTGACAGATGGGATTATGCGACCAATACCTTCCACTTACCGATGGGCGAGATGATCGTCACCCTGGAGGACGTGTACAAGATCCTGCGGCTTCCTATTGTTGGGGAGCCAATATATTCTATTTCTTCTAAGGAATCGGTGGAGCCGATAGTGGCATTTATTGGGAGGTGATGGGTGAGCTGAGGTATCATAGTGTGAGCCTGAGCTATGGAGATATATACGCACCCTACCCACAAGAGACGAGGATGTTTGTACTGATGATGGAAGCGGTAGGTTTTTTTTCTCTTCCAAATTCTAAGAGTGGGATATTCCCACGAGCACTGATGGGAGTGCTATAGGATATGATAGAGGAACATGTCTTCTTTTCTTGGGCACCGAATTTCCTAGTTCAATTATATATGGAGCTATGGGCTTATAAGAGATTGAGGAGGTTTAGGATGTGTTGTACATTTTTACTACAATGTTGGGCATACTAGCACATTATATGTGTATGCCAAGTTAGTTTTCAAAGACATGATTGGTTTGGGGGTGGATTTCTCTGAGTTGGATACAGATGTTGGGTACCATATGTTGGGAAAACAAGGGTGGCTAGGGCCACATATGATGTTTCATACTATAGGTAGTTGTTGGAAGGGATTTCAGGAGTTGATATTGTGTGGAGGCCATATATTGGTTATCCCTTGTATAGGGGCATGGTAGAGGAGTTAGAGGAGCTCCAGTTGTTGAGGTGGATATAGGGGCATTGTGTCGCAAGCACGAGATGATACCTATAGACAGAGTTAGATGATAGTTTGGGTTACCACAGGATGTACCTCCACCTTTTCCATTTGTACTACCGAGATGGCGTGGAGAGATCCATGTCTCCACCACATCCAAGTGTGCCGATAGGGAAGGAAAAATAGGTGGTAGATAGATGGATTAAATATGTATGAGTCACTAATGGATATAGGTAGTGGTGGGAAGCATAGCTCTGGTTGGCACCACCGAGGCTAGGGTAGCTAGATCTTGCTATAACCATAGTGAAAAGAGATGCTTTGTAGGCGTAGGTGACCACCCTACAAATAAAAATCATAGGTTTGCAGTGTTAGTTGACAGGGGCACATGCATAGGTATCCACCCAATAGGCTCAGGTGATGGCCTTACATGCCCAGTTGGCATAGGCACAAAAGTACCCGTAGAGGGCGGAGATGATGATGGAGTTCGGATGATCGCCTTACAAGCACATGTGGCTAGTTTATAGGGCCAATTAGCCACTGCATAAGCACAGGTAATGACCTTACATGCCTAACTTACAACACATGTACCTCCACAATCCCAAGGACAGGGTCTCATACTATAAGAAGCAGCCATGGGAAGGGGTCCCACAGACAGACAGGGATCACAGGTATAGGGACCGAGGCCATTATTATTAGGAAAAAGCTAATAGGTTGCAGTGAGACCCATGGAACCAACTCATATGGTGTCAATGGAAAGGTTCAGGGATGCCCTGAATGAGGCTCATTATTATCAGGATCACCGATAACTACGAGAATAGATGTTCCCTCATATGTCGAGTACATAGCCCACTAGGAAACTAGTGAGCAGACGAGATTCAGGACTTATAGTTCATGGAGTATAGGGGGCCGTAGTCCATGGAAAGGTCTTAGGTGAGGTTACAAATTTCGATAGGCCGGCCCGAGTGAGGGCTAGGAGGATTAGACCGAGACCCATGAAGGGTGTAGAGATGGTGGTAGGACGACGGATAAGTCGGGAGGAGGAGATAGGTGAGACTAGTGAAGAGGATATCATGTGGGGTGATGATTAGTCACTTGATATGATCATTGTTTTGATATTTTATATTTATACCAGCCTACGTGCCAAAGATAGTGAGGTTGTATATGAGATATTTTGAGACACTTGTATTTGTTGTATCTCGTGTGTATATGTATTGATACACAGACTCTCTCATTTTTATAGTTTATGATGTTTATTGGATGAATGATTTACTTTGTTTTAATTTCCATTGTTATTGTGTATTGATGGAAACTAGGTGAATTAGGCATGATTGCATCGAGGTCATGTAGGAATGATTGATTTTAAGTTAGTTAGGCATGGTGGAGTTTAGGTTAGTTAGGCATGGTTGAGTTTAGGTCATGTAGGCATGATGGAGTCAGGTATAGGCATGGTGGAGTCTAGGTGAGTTAGGCATGATGGAGTCAAGGTGAGTTAGGCATGATGGAGTCAAGGTGAGTTAGGCATGATGGAGTCAAGGTGAGTTAGGCATGATTTGGTCATGTTTTTGGGTTTGATTTAATTTCCAAGTGATTGGTAGTATGGAAAATAAATGATGATGTATATGTATGTTGTGGTGTAAATTTCCAATTATTTGATATAATGGAAATGTATGATATGATGATGTAATCAAATGGTAGGTATGTATGTTTATATGTTTGTTTAATTTCCAAGTGTTGTGTAAAATGGAAACTAACTAAGGTAGAATGTGAATAGAAAAAGGGGGAAATTGGTTAGGGTAAAGAGTGGCCGAGCTAACCTCCAAGGGCCCCATACCCTTGGAGTGCTACCTACATATCCCCGATGAAAAGGGGCCTCAGGCCGATGTAGTTATCCCATAAGCTAGGGAAGAATATGATGAGGTAGAAGGATGGGTTGGTTGATTTTTAGGCATGATTGAGTCTAGGTCATTTAGGCATGTTTGAGTCTAGGTCATTTAGGCATGGTTGATTCTAGGTCATTTTGAAAAGAGTGAGTTGAGGTGGAATGGGCATGGGGTATATTGAGGTTGAATGGGCATGGGTGTTTTTAGGTGAAAGAAGAATTCTTAACATGTAGGTGTCGATGGTCTGGTCTTGTACAGGAGGATCAAAAATTAAGAAAAGAGGTGAACAGTTAGATGAGATAGAAGTGTCGCTTGATTGATAAGAACCCTAATGAGTCTATCATACCAAAAATTGGCTTATGAACATAAGATCCTAAAAGGCCTTGCATGATTGACTATTCTATGGGTGAAGAAGGTCACATGATCATGAAATGTCACATTTGCGGAAAGTACCGGAGAAGGTAGAATATTAGAGAGTAAAGGCAGTGAGGTGAAAGAGACTGGTTTAGCATAACCTAGTGTGAGACAACATGCCTACTTGGCAAGGGACCCAAGATCAAAATAGGAAAGTCCATGATGAAAAAGTTATCTTTTTTTTTTTTTTTTCTTTTTGCTTCTTTTATATACTAATCGATGCGGGAAGTCTATGTGGTATGAGTAGAATATATCCTTGAGGTCTTCGTGAAGCTGATCGTTGCGAGAATCTTATGAATATTTTTATTTTATTTTTGTAAGAATAGTCTTCTTTTTGTGATAGACTATGTACAATGCGACTAGCTTTGTATAACTATCCTTCAAGGGAGTAGTCTATTTATAACAACAAGATAAAAAGATTAGATGTCCTTTTGAGGGAGTCATCTTTGTGCTAGAAGTTTGAATCAAGTAATTTTGAATTTGAAAGTCCCATATTTTGCTTTTAGAATTTTTGTTTTGGACTTTTAGGTCATGGATAAGACTGTAGATAAGGATAGGCTCCTGTTATGGAGACAAAACTATAACACACATGGGTTAGCTATGAAAGATGATTTTTAAGTGATGAATGACCATGGGATTCCATCTTGGAACAAAATAAAATAATCCATGAGAATCATGCCATGATTAGAGCCGTGGTAATCATATTTAAGATAAAGCTAATGATAATAATGGTATAGCTTAGATACCAAATGATAGAATATAATAAGATTGCAATGACCAAAGAGGGACTAAGCCTCACAAATATTATTGATCATGAAATCAGATTACATTACAATGCAAGAGCTGTAATATTTATAGATATTAGACATCCTCATATGGATAGACATGACACCCTAGCAGACACCAACTATGAGATGATAAGACCCATCTCACATGCACATGTAATTACTACTAATACCAATATTGAATGTTATCCAACATAACAATATTGAATGCAAGTCACTAGACTAGAGTGCACATGTTGCACATTATTAAATAAAAGACAATGCAATAAAATGCAATAAATATGCCTATGCTAAATTATGCTAACATTCCCACCTTAATTTTGCATAGTTTCCAATGAAGTGGAGAGGAACTCTCTGAACAGTGTGAATTTGTCACGTGCAAGTGACTTAGTGAAAATATCTGCCTTCTATTCAGCTGTAGGATAGAAATGGAGCTGTATGTTGTGCTTCAAGACATGCTCGCGTATGAAATGAACCTGTACTTCAATATGCTTGGTTCTCTCATGAAATACTGGATTGCAAACAAGTTTTAGAACTCCTTCATTATCAACATATACTGGAGTAGATTTCTATTGTGGTAGACCAATTCCTTCCAGTATTCGACGTAGCCATATTACTTCACAAACAGCTTCACCTGCAACTCGATACTCTGCTTCTGTAGAAGAGCGAGAAACACAGTTTTGTTTCTTGCTTCCCCATGATATCGGTCCAGATCCCATAAAGAAGACAAAGCCTGATGTTGACTTCCTATCATCCATGTTTCCTGCATGATCTGAATCTGAATATCCTGTCAAGAAGAAATTGTCATTCTTCTTGTACTCTAGACCAAGGTCAACTGTACCCTTTAGATATCTTAGTATTCTCTTTGCTACTTTCCAATGACATATTTTTGGTTCTTGCATGAAGCGTGATAAATAGCTGACTGCAAAGCTGATATCTGGTCTAGTATATGTCAGGTAAATGAGACTCCGATCAACTGCCGATAGAGAGTTGCATTCACCGGTGGTGATGGATCGGAACGAGATAACTGAAGTCTCGCTTCCATAGGTGTAGCAATAGGAGTGCAGTCCATCATCCTGAATTTCTTGAGCATTGTCTTGGTGTATTTCAACTATGACACAAAGATATGATTCTCTTTTTGCCATACTTCTAACCCAAGACAATAGTGCATGAGCCCGAGATCTGTCATGTCGAACGATCAATTAAAATCCTTCTTTGTTGCATCAATCATCTTCACAGAACTGCCTATAATGACTAGATCATCGACATAAACAACCACAATGACAATCTCCCCCCCTTGCTTTTTGAGGTAGAGATTGGGGTCATAAGGATTCCTTTCGAATCCATGACTTATGAGATGCTCATCAATTTTGATGTACCATGCCCGGGGTGCCTGTTTTAGGCCATATAGAGATTTTATGAGTCTGCATACCATCATCTCTTTTCCTAGTATTACATAACCCTCTAGCTGAGTCATATAGACTTCTTCTTGCAAATCTCCATTAAGAAAGGCACTTTTCACATCCATTTGGTGGACTTTCCAACCAAATTGTGCAGCTAGAGCAAAGATCATCCTGATTGTCTTGATCTTGGCTATGGGAGCAAATGTCTCCTCATAATCAATGCCTTCTTGTTGTGCATACCCCTTTGCTACAAGCCTTGCTTTATACTTGTCAATAGTCCCATCTGATTTGTACTTAGTCTTGAATATCCATTTGCATCCAATGGGTTTCTTCCCTGGTGGAAGGTCGACAAGTTGCCATGTGTTGTTCTTCATCACTAACTGATACTCTGAATCCATGGCATCTTTCCAAGCTTTTGATTGTAGGGCTTCCTGAACTGTAGATGGCTCAACTGTTTCAACAACTCTACTCATTAGGGCATAATTGACCTCTTCACGAGCTTGACTGCGAGTTCTAGGTCTAGGATTGGACGATGTGCTAGGTGCTTCATCCAAATTTGCATCTCTTATTAATTGAGTATACCATTTAGGTAACTTCTTAGCTGTTCCATTGGCTTGTGGTGGATCCAAGTTTTCACCATCATCCAATTCATCACTGTCATCTTCAGTGGGAACATCAAATTCTGTCTTCAAAAGAGGTGTATTCTGCATGTTTGTTGAGTCATTGAGTGGAGCATCTGCTTGTTTCTTCTCAAAGAACTCAACATCCCTACTTGTGTATAATTTCTTTTCTTTCGGATCCCATAATCTGTACCCAAGTGCTTCTTCACTGTATCCAATGAATATCGCTTCTCGATTTCATATCCAACTTGTTCCTATTCTTCTTGGGTATGTGCATGCTAGCTTTACACCCAAATACTCTTAGGTGTGTAATTGATGGTTTCCGATTTGACCATGCTTCTTGAGGTGTCACTCCTTCAAGAGCTACTATGGGCACTCTGTTCAACAAATAGACTGCAGTTCTTGCAGCTTCTACCCAAAATGTCTTTGTTAAACCTGAGTCATCAATCATACATCGCACCATTTCCATGATAGTATGATTCCTTCTCTCAACTATACCATTCTGCTGTGGTGTGTGAGTAGGAGGCATTTGTCTACGAATCCCATGAGCTTCTAGGTAAGTCTTGAACTCATTGCTTGTGAATTCCCCCCCTCGATCTGAGCGGAGAGTTTTGATCTTGCGACCAACTTCATTCTCAACAAGTGCTTTGAACTTCTGAAATGTCTCAAAGGCTTGACTCTTGTTTCTTAGACAATATATCCACATCTTTCTTGAGTAGTCATCAACACAAAGCATGAAGTATTGACATCTAGAATGACTTGGTTGCATGGGCCCGCAAAGATCGGTGTGCACCAAATCAAGCTTTCCCTTAGCTCTATATGTGTTCTTCTGGAAGGGTACTCTGTGTTGCTTTCTAGCTAGGCAATTGTGACACTTGTCAGTGTTGTGCTTGAGTGTAGGCAATCCTTTCACCATGTTTCCCTTTTGAAGTGTTTGGAGATAGCCAAAACTGATGTGACCATATCTGCGATGCCATAGTTCTGCAGATTGTGTGTCTTTGGCCACTAGAGCTTGATCATCCTTATGGACAAAATCAAGTTGGAACATGCGTCCCACATTGGAGGCTCTTGCTACAATCTTGGAACCTCTTGACTTATCTCTTATCAAGCACACTTTTTCTCCATTATTACTGTCAAAATCCAACTTCAAGTTGTGATCAAGGAGTTGACTAACTGATAGCAAATTCTTGGTCAACCCAGGTACATACAATACATTTGTGATTTTGCAGTCATGCTTTCCAAGAGGTAGTGAAATGTTTCCAATCCCCTTGACACTGTATGATGAGTCATCACCTAATGACACATGGTTCTTGTTAGGTGAGTCACGTAGTGTGTAGAACCAATCCTTGCATCCAGTCATGTGTCGAGTTGCACCCGAGTCAACATACCAGATATCTTGTGTGGACTTGGTTTCTTCATCAAATTGAGCAGAATACATGTGGTGTCCTTCATCTGAATCATCCTCATGTTCAGCAATGTACCCTTGTTGTTTGGGTTTTCTTTGCCAATTACCATTTTTCTGCCCTTAATTGTTGTTGTTGTTGGACTTCCCTTTATTTGAATTATTGTTACCCTGATGGTTATTGAGTTTTGAATTGCTTGATGAACCCTTTTTGTAGGAATTGTACCAACAATCTTTGATGTCATGTCCCCCTCTATTGCAAATGGGACACTTCTTGGTGTTGTCTCGTTGACTTTGGTTTTGTTGGGACTTCTTGTTATTGGACTGAAATCTCCCCTTTCCTTTATGATTGGAAGATAGTGCTTGCTCATCTTCCTGATCTTTGTTGTTCATTGCCTCTTCTTGTTGGAGTAGATTGACCAACTTCTCAAAGGTGACTGTGTGTTCACTCATATTGATAGTTGTCACAAAGATTCTGTAGGAAGGAGGAAGTGCTCGCAACACAATTGGTACGAGGTCTTCATCACTTATCTCTTTTCCCAATGCCAATAGAGATGCCCTCAAAGTAGCAACTCGTCTCAAAAAAACTTCAACCTTCTCATTGTGCTTGAACTTGAGAGTATGCAGTTGTGATAGTAGGTTGAGGATGGCATTCTTGTTCTTTGCCTCATAGATTGTGCTCAACTTATCCCATGCATCCTTGGCCGATGTGGCATCTCTAATGTGGGGTTGCACATCATCTGTTATGCTAAACAAGATGATCAACTTGGCCTTTTGATTGGCCCTGTCAAATTGAGCTTGTTGTCTTCCATCATCAAGTGATCTTGTTGTTTGTCCATCTACAACTGTCCATAGGTCTTCAAACTCAAGTAACATCTTGATCTTCGGTTTCCATGCAGCATAGTTGTCTCCTCTAAGCAGTTGTGAATCTGGCAAGAAGAAATTTGGCACTGGTGCACCCATTTCTGCAATTTGAATTTCTGAAACTCGAATTTCGACAAAGGGTAAGGCTCTTATCACCCGAGGTTTATGGTCTCCCTCTCAATATACCGTCAGGCCGATATACCAAACCTTTCTATATACGCTCCCTTCCGATATACCCGTCGGTACATGGAAGAAGATCACCCTTTCAATATACCCACAGTACGGAAAGAGGTGTTAATGCACGTGAAAGAATTTAGTACGTGGTACTTAGATAGTACGGAGAGGGGTTTGTGCAAGCACAAACGGATGGGAGGGCTCAAATGTGTGTGTATTGTGTCCTTATTACTCCCCGTCGATTTTATAGGGTCGATGCCCAGATGACGTTTAGGCAGCTGTGTTAGGCGTTAAGTGCAGTAGTAGTCGCGATGGCATCACCCATAAGTGCTTCCCAGAGGCACCGTATATACTGACCGCTATGAGATCAAAGATCTCGTGTGATAGAACCAAACATAAAATAAAAAATGTGCACTTTTTTTTTTTTTTTCACTTTATGCACCAAGATTAGTACAACATCCTCTCAAAGTACATCAAAATGAAGTTTTTGTGTCCCCCTCTTTACAAAAAGGGTCTAGAATCACAAAATACACAATTTAGGCCAAAAATATTTTTTTACCCCCAATAGGTGTTTTTCCGCTAAATTTAGCGGTGGCTCTAAATGTGTTTGGTGAGCTTCTAAATTTGGAAATCTCCCAAAATTTATTAATTTCTCCAAATTTTCCAAAAAAATAATTTAAGAAAAAATATGGAGAGAGTGGGAATTGAACCACTGACCTGTTTGTTCACAAGATCCAAACAAACAATTTGAATATTGTTTTCACCTTTTCTCACAAACCGTGATCTGGGTTTTTTTAAATTTTGACAGAAGCATCATACAATATTTTTCTTGAAACCCACAAAATTTTAGAAGAATCAGAATCTTATTTTTTGAGATCTTACCAATTTACCAGCTAGATCTGATTTTTTTTAGAAAAAAATTATCCGACTTGTACAGACTTTTCGTCACATGTAGAAGCCGAATCTAAAGATGATGTAAACTAAAAAGTTGTGCACCTCCTTCTTATCTTTCTAGAAAAAAAAATGGCACATCAATATGACATTGTATAAAAAAGTTACGTCCTTTTTTCTAAGAGCTATTTGCTGGAATTTTGTTGACGGGACTGCTTCAACCTTTGCTCCCGAATTCTTCACACCTCCACTTTCAGATCTGATTTTTTTTTTTTTTAGATCTGATCTTTTTTTTTTCTTTTGATCTGCAATTTTTTTCAAGATCTCTCTTTTTTTTTTTTAAGATCTTTTTTTTTTTCACAAATCTTTTTTTTTTTTTAGATCTGCAATTTTTTCCAAGATCTTTCTCCTTTTTTTTTTAAAGATCTCCAAATCTGAAATATTCCGCCAATATGTTAGATCAATTGGCTATGCCAATGACTAATAAAAAAATTTACCTTCCAAATAAGTGGATAGGTCAAATTTTAGTTGATGGATGCTTGGGAGGAATGGAGGCTGCGGGATGCTTCAATGGCTCTCCTTTGATGCAGATCTTCTTCTCCAATGGATCCTCTCCAATAGTGCTCCTCTTCAACCTTGCTTGGATAGAACCTGCTCTGATACCAAATGATAATAATGGTATAGCTTAGATACCAAATGATAGAATAGAATAAGATTGCAATGACCAAAGAGGGACGGAAGCCTCACAAATATTATTGATCATGAAATCAGATTACATTACAATGCAAGAGCTGTAATATTTATAGATATTAGACAACCTCATATGGATAGACATGACACCCTAGCAGACACCAACTACGAGATGATAAGACCCATCTCACATGCACATGTAATTACTACTAATACCAATATTGAATGTTATCCAACATAACAATATTGAATGCAAGTCACTAGACTAGAGTGCACATGTTGCACATTATTAAATAAAAGACAATGCAATAAAATGCAATAAATATGCCTATGCTAAATTATGCTAACAGCTAAAACGTGATAGTTAATCACATATTCTTGTTTAGTCATTGATCCTTAAGATAAGTAAATGGAAGGTGAATGTTGATCAATGGAAGAGCATTAAAATAGATAAAAGGTGATATAGGACTTGATTCAAAAATAGAATGGTTGAAGATGCAAGGCATTGAGGGGATCAAGTTTAGGTTTACCTTCAAGTGAAAACAAACGATAATCACCGATCCATAGGTATGAGTAACGATACAGGGTCCAAGCCAATTAGTAGTAAATTTTACCCGTTTAATTTTCTCCTATTTTGTTACATGTTGATTTTATTTCAGGATAAGGTTGTTGACTTGGAAGGTTCATTTATGGACATGTTTATCGTAGACACGTTTGATACATTTTTGGTAGATTCGGAGGTGATCAAGAGCATTGAAACAACATTGCGTCTAATAAATCAAGTTGTACCAAATAGTCCTAGAGAAATTCATCATCGTTAAGAATATTTTTGAGTGAGATACAAAGAGATGGAATTTGGACTTCGAGAGGTAGAACATCCTTTGTACCATAGACCAAAGATAAAGACATGGTAGGAGTTGAGGTACGAATAGTAGTGCGATAAGCCCATAAGGCAAAAGGAATGCGCATATGCCAATCCTTTCCAAAGTATAGTCAACCACTTTCATAAGAATTTTATTTAAGGTTTTGTTGGTTGATTCAACTTGGCCATTGGTTTGAGGGTAGTAAGGTGAAGAAAAGATGAGTTAAATGCTAAAGGCATCACATAGTTTCGTAGGGTTTTATTTTTGAACTATTTTCCATTATTAGTGATGAGGCGGTGAGGAACACCAAAGTGACAAATGATGTGATGGTTGATGAATTCACATATTTTCTTAGCTTTTGTAGAAATGAGAGGCATGTATTCTACCCATTTAACGTAGTATTCAGTAGTAGTAATAATCCATTAATGACATTGGGAAGAACGAGGATTGATATCTTCAACAAGATCTAAGCCCCATTTGAGAGAAAGGCCACAGATCTCATACGACACCTGTAAGGCATGACTAGGGGTGTGATGGAGATTAGCATGTTGTTGAGATTTCACACAACGTTTGACATAGTCACAAAAATCATGGTTTAGTTTTGGCTAGTAATAGCCCAAGTGGAGAATGTGTTTAGTAATAGCTAAACCATTGAAGTGACCCTCATAAATTCCATTGTAAACTTCCTTTATGGTATAGGTAATTTCAGAACTTGTAAGACATTATAAGAGGATATTGTTAAAGCCACATTTATAAAGAAGACCACCCATGATGACATAGTGAGAGACACTTTTGAGAAAGGATCATTGTCCATTGCGAGTAAGATCTAGAGGAAAAATGGAAAGGGAAAGGTAATCAATAAACTACTTATACCAAAGGTCACATGGGTCAGGTTCAATGGTTTTGATAAGTTTGACATCTCGAAATAGATAAGAAGGTGAGTGCAACCTTTATACGGGGAAAAATGATTTTTGAGTTGGAGGGAAAAGTGGGAATTTGAGAAGTAAGGAAGGCCATGGTGTCCACAAATTTATTAGTGGAATGTGGGGTGGTTTGAAGTTCATAACAGACAAAGGTAGTCAAAATTATGTCAACATGATGCTTATACTTTTGAAGTATCTCATTACAACACTGGTATATACCATTAACTTGGTTTACAAACAGTTAGGAATCACCAAAGATATTAATTGATTTAACATCTAAGGTGATGGTGGTTTGAAGGCCTAATACGAGTGCTTCATATTTGGAAATATTGTTAGTATAATCAAAATCTAGTTTGAAAGATAATGGCATAGGCTCACCGTCAAGAGGAATGAGGATAACTCGGCACCACCCCCACGCTGACATTTGGAACCATCAAAGAATAAGGTCATCTGGTAAATGGTATCATCTAAAGAGAGGGTAGCGATGGATTCATCTAGGAAATCAAAGTTAGAAGATTGGTTTCCAGAGAGAGGTGCATCTACGAGTTGGTCAACGATGGTTTGTCCTTTGACATATTTTTAATGGATGAATTCAAGTTATAGGTTTGCAAGAAGCATGAGCCAACGTGCAACATGTTGATGTTGGTAGGGCTTGGCATACATGTAATGTAAGGGGTCAGTATTGGTGACAATGAAGGTTTTGTGGTTGAGTAGGTAATGGTGAAGTTTAGTGGTGATAAAAACTAAGGCTAAGTAGAGTTTTTCAAAGTGTGAGTGTATCTAGTTTTATAGTCTAAAAGTGTATGACTTATATAATAAACCACTTGTTCCTATGTTTCTTGTCACGATGAGCGAGCATGTCACCTAAGGAATGGTTAGTGGTAGAGATGTAAAGGTAAAATGGTTGGTCATCCTTAGGGGGAATGAGAACAGGTGGTTGGAGGATGTATTTTTTTAAGGCATCGAAGGATTTGTGGAATTCATCATTCCATTTGAAGTAGACATCCTTTTTCAGGAGATGATGAAATGGGTGGCAATAGTTGGAAAGTTGCAAAATAAAGTGATGAATATATTGCAACTTTCCTTGTAAAGTACGAAGTTGATGAAGGTTAGTAGGGGGAGGAATTTCGAGAATATCCTTGATTTTATCAAGGTAAACTTATATACCATGTAAAGAAATGACAAAACCAAGGAGCTTTCAGAAATAATAGCATAGAAACACTTCTTGGGTTGAAGGTGAACACAATATTTGATGAGACGGTTGAAGATGACCGTAAGGATGGTAAGATGTTGCCCGATGTTTAGCTTTAGCAAGAAGATAGTCCATGCAATCTTCCAATATGTGATGTATAATGTCATGAAAGATATAATTCATAGCCCACCGATATGTAGCACTTTGGTGTTTTTAAAGCCAAATGGCATGACACGACAACAAAAGGTCCCTCAAGGAGTGATGAAGGTGGTTTTGTGTTGATCTTCTGGGGAAAGTAATATTTGGTTGTAACCTGAGAAACCGTCCATGAGTGATAACATCTCATGACTGGTAATGAGATCAATTAGTTGGTCAATGCTAGGTAGATGAAAGTCATCTTTGGGGAAAGCTAAGTTAAGGTCACACGAAATCCATGTAAATGTGGAGTCCTTGTGTGATGTGACAATGTTAAAGATCCATTAAGGATAATCAATGGGTAGGATGAAGGAAATCGAAAGAAGGTCTTAGAGTTCTTCTTTTACAAGAAGGGAAATGTGAGGATGTATTTTCCACAACTTTTGTTTCATAGGTTTGGCTTTAATCATAGTGACGATATTGTGGACCACAATGTTTGGGTCAATACCAGAATATTAATGTAGGACCAATTAAAATCGTTGTTATGATCCTGAAGTAAAGAAGTAAAATATTCTTTTTCAGGAACATCTAAATATTGGCCTATCTTTAGAATGTGCGGGTCATCCTGAGTGTTAATATTGATTTCGATGGTCAATTCATTTAACATGGTTTGTGTCTCAGAAGGTAACAACTGGTGAATATATGAATCTTCCGCACTAAGGTAGGTGAGAATAGACTCATCATCTTGATATTGAATGACGTTAATAGAAGGTGTATCATCATCGATCATGTCAGGATATAGGAAGGGAAGAGAAGAGGAAGCCTTGCCATCTCGTTGATAAGTTAGAGGTCCCAGGAAAATGGTGTTCATGAAAAAAAGGTTATGAGGAATGGATTCTGGACCTATAGAATCCGTAGGTGAAGGTGGTGAAGTTGGTGAATGGGGTGAAGAAGGTTTATCGTCCTCAACGAGTTCAACTTGGGCCTTCTTGGGAGATGGTTCGATAAAGCCAATACCATTGCGGTCTTTGTGTTTATGAGTGGTGCATGGGATGACAGTATGGTGGCCTTGTTCATAAAAACCAAAGCCAAATCCCTTCCATGCACAATGATGGAGGAAGGTGTGGGTGAAGCGGGTGTTGATGAGCTATTGAAGGTCAGATGAAAATGGTCATGTTTAGGAAGGTTTCCTAGGTGATTAGGTATAAGTATCAAGTCCCCCATATGTTAAGTTGATGAAAATGTGGGGAGGACGGTGGGAAAACCTCACCTATGCGGTGATCATAGATGGGATGTTGGCGAAGGTTACCATACTATTGAGGAGTAAGTAATGTTTGAATGTTGTATAGGTGGTACCCCCAGTGAGACATTTAAAAACACCTTCTAAGGGATTGGTAGTCGGTATGTGGGTAGCAGGAATGGATGAATTATTAGGAGGTGAATAAAAAGAAGAATTGGTTGGTTGAGAAGTAAATGGGTTAGTGGATGCATTAGTCAGAGAGGCTATGGATGTAGTGGGAATAGAGGAGTTATGTGTGGGAGAGGTAGTGGCAACATTGGTTGATGGGGCCATGCGTGAAGGAGATGTGGCAGCGATGGTGGATTCCTTAACTGGTATAAGGACATCATTAGGTCAATACAACATGTTATAGGTTTTGAAGGGTGAAGGGTCCGCTAGAATGGTATAGTTATGTTATTCATGTTCAAATTTTACACAACAATGTAAGGTTGAAGGAACACAACCCATGACGCGGATCCAAGGTCAGCCAAACAACAAAGGTTATACTATAATTCCCCCTCTAAGATGTAGAATAATTCTGGAATGGTACGGGGGCCCACGCAAATGTGGATAATGATGGTGCCAAGGGTTGAAGTTATGACATCATTGAATGAATGCAACATAACTAGGTTATTATGCATGCAATTGGTAGGGATGCACATTTGGTTGTATGCATGGGAGGAGATAATGTTGATGTTGGCACCACCATCGATCATAATGCATTGAACACATATATTATCAATGTAGACGGAGATGAATAGGGTGGGATCAGGATCATCTATTTGGAGAGGTACAATCTCATCGTCAAAGAAACTAAGAGTGGATACTTGATGAGTGGTAGTAGGTGCAGAGGAAGGGGATGAAGTGGTGAGAGAGGCCACATGGTGAGGAGTGATCATGGAGGCCACAGGCGTAGGGTCATTAGGTAAAAACTTGATGGATTGCAGAACCTCCATAAGGGCATGTCAATGAGACTCAGAGGTTTGGAAAAGGTCGTACAATGACATTTTGAGCAGATATTGGTGCAATTATTTGATCATTGTATGATGGGTGACCCCATCAGAAATAGGGTATGTGGGTCCCGAATGGTGATTCTTGGTGCAGGTGCAGATGGTATATTGGGAACAGGATTAGCAGATGGGCTAGTTGTTTTCTCCTTTCCTTTTTCTTCTACGGGCACCGGTGGCAATGTTAACCATATTAATATGGGGTAAGGGAGAAACTAAGTCATGATAGGTGTAGTGGTAGGATGAGAAAAATTATGGAGAGGGAATGTACTAGTGTTGTGTAAAGAAGGTGGAGTAACTAAATTTGGGTGGAGGTTTGGCTAGCTCTCTTATGCGGACCATATTGATCTCGAATGTTAGAGGAGGGTAAAAGGGTTGTGGAGGTGGAGGTGAAGGTTGCTAAATAGGGAAGGGGTGAGGATGTGTGGTGATGGGTGAAAGTGGAATAGGGTCCTTGTCTAAAATATCATCGATGTCAATTTTTCTTTAGGAGGACATAAGTAGAGAAGAATTTTTTTAAGAGCCTTACAGCTTTTTACATCGTTCCATGACACACGATGGTAGGAAAAAATGTTTGTATCATTAAACCCTGGTGGTTTAGGTTTGAGTTGGTCGTAAGGTCTAAGTGGCGGAAATGTGACGACAAAAGTCTCTACAATATTTGCTAAGATGTTGGTGCAAGATCCTTCCAAGGGGTCACAATGAGAAGTAAGTTTGGTTCGAGATGGAGGTGTGAGTGATTTTTGTGAGAGAGGCACCACGAGAGGTAGAATCGGAGGTGGAATAGGTTTGACCACTGGTTTGGTAGGTTGTACTATTTTAGGTTTGGGTTGTACCTTCTTGGGCAAAAATGTAGCGGATGAACTAGTGGTTGAAGGTCTTGTAGGTTTGACTACCTCTTTGGAGGGTAGCTAACTCTTGGATTTTGGTTGCACCTTCCTAGGTAAAGGTGAAGAAGGAGTGTGTGATTTAGAAGGGAAGGGAGATGGCGAAAGGGGATGAGTTAGCTAAGGTGATAATGGAGATGTGGTGAAAGCTATGGGAAGGGGCAAGGTGGAAGGTATTAGTTGAAGATAAGGAAATAACATGGGTAGTGATGAGGCTATTAGAAGTGGCATGGGTACGACGGTAAAAAAGGAAGCAAGTCACAATGAAGGTATATGTTATGTAGGTAATTTGGGTGTAACTTAGGCTTGTGACAAGGAGGTGGGCTGTTTTTCTTTTTGTTTCCCAGGGTAGGAGGTTATTTGGCCAAGGTGGATGGGTGAGGTTCTATGATGGATGGAAGTGGTGAAGGAGACAAAGTGGTACTGGGAAAAATTGGTGTATGCGGCTTAGGAGGTTGGGTCTTCCTCTTAGGTGGGGGAATAATTTTTACATGGGTTTGTGAGTATGTGGCTAAATCTAGTTTGATAGGGGGATGGACTAGGCTTGATGTCGGCATGACTCCCAAGGTATGGGTAGCTTTGGATACGTGCAAAGGTGCAAGTGGTTCGGAGGTAATGGTAGAGGTGTAGATATGGGTGAAGGTGATGTGGAAGATGTCATCACGACTACCTTAGGTATGACAAATTTCATCGCTCCAATTTTTTTGGATAAATGGTAGAAGTATCAGTGGATGACATCTGTATTTGAGTTGAAATGGGAATTTGAAGGCGCACCCAAAGCATGAGTCAACCAATCATGAGAATGGCATGGTAGTAGAAGGAACGAATGTTGATTTTGTGGTGACTCCAGTAAATAAATGGGTGCCCTGTGAAATAGGGAAGTGATTAGCTTCTGACTTTATGGGTAAAAGAGATGAGAGAAAATCAAGTCGATCCTTGAAATCCAGTGGAGAATTGTCACCAATAGGAAGAGGAGCTTCTAATGGATCTCCTATGTGTAGGGTAGATGATAAGTAAGACAAGATAGGCTCCTCTTGTGGTGAAGAGGAAGGTGAGCATGAGTCTCCCATGGGTAGGAGATTAAATATTGTGGGTTTTTGTCGGTTTGAGAGGTTCGTGGGGAAACTATGTTGACAAATATGGTGGAATCTTTTGTGGGTGTAGAGGGAGATGAGGGAGAATCCTCTGTGGGTAAAGGAGTAGATGACATAGGTTCCTCCATGGATAAAGGAACTCGTGCAAGAATTTATTCAATAGATAAAGTAGGAAGAAATTGTGCGGAAGGAGCTAGAATAATGTCAAAAACAACATGCACCTCACAAATATTACCATCATTGGACGATGAATCACAAGTTTAGTTGGATGAAGGGGTATGATTTGGGAATGACTTCTTGAAGATATGCAAGTTCTAGTTAGCTAGTGCATTAGGGTTATCTAAGATGAGATCTCCATTATCTAACATTTCTTGGACAATGTTTTTAATGTTATACAATTACCATCGCTATGACCTTTAACATGATGATATTTGCAATAATCATGTTCCTTGTACCATACCGACATAGGACGAGAGGGGTCAAAAGCAGTATGTGGTTTGATGGGTGAAAGGGTAATGGCTCCATCTTTCAAGAGTTTTTCTAAAATGGTAGAGTAAGGCTCTCTTATGGGGGAATACTTGCGTTGCTCTCTTCTAAAATAAAAGGTCTGGATAGGGGAAAGGTTAGACGAAGGTTTTTCTTTATTGGATGGACGAGACTGACTAGATTTATAAAATGATCATGTTAGTAGACCCCTTAGTTTTAGAATATGTATTTTGGGGTTTGGAAGAAGAAGAAGTATCATTTGATTTGAATGCAACATTTTTGTTATGCAATTGTAGCTTCTTTTCTTCAAGGGCACAGATTTCTAGCTTCCGAGCCATGGAAAATTCCTGATCAAAGGTGTGGAATGTTTCGACCTAGAGAGTTAGTGATATATGTTTGGTACAAGCCCTAGTAAACAATTCTATTAACTCTGTCTGAGGTAATTGGAATGTAAGTTGGTTAATGAGGCTTCTCCAATGAGCGACGAAATATGTGATATTTTCTTATTTATATTGTCGTGTTGAGTAAAAGCCGGTCATGGTGACCATCTTGAAGATATGATTGAAAAATGGTCTAAAAAGGCTTGAGCCACTTGGTTGAATGAGTAAATGGAATGCCTAGGTAAACCGCTATACCAATCTAATGTTATTCCTATCAAGGACATTGGGAATGTTTGCAAGAGCAGAGCGTCATCATGAGAAATTAGATAACACCCATTTTTGACAGACCTCAAGTATTACTACGAGTCCTCTTTTTTTTGAACCAGTTGAATTTGGGAATTTCCCAATGCGTAGGGTATGTACAAATGGGAATATACAAATGAATGGGCTCATTGCAAATTTCATCGTAGGTCAAAGATGTTCGTGAGTCGGAAACTGATGCTTCCAATGTCTAAACTTTTTCATCATCATTTTTATAAGGTCGTTGGTAGGTAGTGATGATTGGGTAACCCTTATAGTATAAGGGGATAGATGATTAGTGTATGATGAGTACGGAATCCTCGTATATGGTTTTTTTGAGTACAAGAATTGGGAGGGGGAATAGATGTAGCTGGAAAGTATCCTGAATATATAACAAATGAAACAAGAGGTTATTGGTGATAAGTATAGGTAGGCGGAGTGGATGTGAAAAATCTCATGGTAATTGGAGGGAGAGACTACAGGATGGAAAGGACAATGTTTTAGAAGGGAGTGTGGGATTCGAAATCATGGGTGGTTGAGAAGCAATGGGTATATAAGATGTGGTGGGTGCAGATGGTCCTACACTCAAGGGCTCGATGAAGGAATGATTAACACTATGCGAGAAAATGACGTCAAAAAAATGACAAATGTCGTAGATGCAATAGATATCAATGATGTGGGGTCAATTTGGGACACCACAAGTGGTAAGGTGGAAGAAGGTAATGTCAAGCTAGTACTAGCCAACACAGAAGTGGATGCAAGGGCATGAGGAATAGACATAGGTATGTCATATATCGGTTGTCCTGATTAATCTTGAATGGATGAATGGGAAAGGTAATATTGTAAGGAAGTGGGGTTTTGGTCAAGGAGTCATGTGAACTCCTCATCACTAGTGTGGATGGTGATATGCTGAATGGGATCCATGGGTGATAGAATGGAAGGCGGTGATGGGCTAGGCGAGAGAAGCACCAAGGCTTTCGTGGAATACAAGGGCATTGGCTTGGATACAACTCAAAACCATGTGAGTTGGCGTAGGCTTGGTAATTTTATCTTTGTAAATGACAAAGAAAATATAAGGAATGGAGAAAAATAGTTCGAAGGTGGCGGTGTTGTCTTAATTGAAAAATTAAAACACAGGAATCGATGTGATTACGTAAGCGATAGCGATGATAAAGGGTAACCGATGACGGTTAGGGGACCGATACCGATTCTTGTGGAATAATTTTTTTGATAAATGTGGTAATAACTGATGAAAATGAAGAAAAATCTAGATTTGATAGTGATTTCATAGACCCAGAGGTATGATGATGTATCTGAGAAACCCCAAAAAGAACATAAGAGTGATGAGTATTATTTTGATGAAATAACCTTAAAAAATAGGAAACTAACAATGGTTAGTTAAATCGATGATGGTCAGATGTAAACCGATGATGGTCGCTAGACCAATGCGAGTCACTGTGAAATTTGAAAAGATGAAGAAAAATGAGATTTGTGACTTAGATTAGATAGAATACCAACCCAAACACGAGTATGGTAATGATGAACCTTGACACACTCAAAAACAATCAGAATACACCAACTATGATTGTGGAGTGTGAAAGGAAGAAAATAATGGAGAAAATGACCTCATAACTCAAAACACAAATCAAGCAAAAACTAAGAAACACGAAATCCTATTGGTGAATTTTATGTTTTAGCTTATGCTATTTAGGACTGACTTGTGAATAGAATAGATTTTTTGGTTTGATAGAAGGTGCCCTATGAAAATACAAGATCTAAGGATGGTTTTAGGTAAATTTTTGGTGGGGGTGGTCCTTTCTCTGAGATAATGACTAGACAGAGAAACCATCTTGGTGCCCACTATCAATCCTCGATCGTTGACAACTTCTTCCGGGTAGGATGATGTTTAAGAAGATGTGTAAATTGTTTAAGTGGTTTGGTATAGAGAATGTGCAAAGTGAACTATGATTGAATTAGTCAACCATCAGCTGGGCATGACTTCCAATGTATAGGTTGCCCTCAAATTAATGTGAGCTACAATGTGACATACCAAAATGAAATGCAAATGTTTTAAGCCCAAATCCATAATTATGTTCGATGTAGAAAATAGAGAACAGGAAGAGGAATGATCTTTCACTAATGCAATGAAGTAGAAAGGAAGACATGTTCTTTTAGAGCACTAAAAACATAATTTCTTTTAGACAATAGAAAGAAGGAGAAGATTCCAGAGAAGAAAAATTAATGTGAATACTTTTCAAAGGGAAATAAACACAAATTTTTACCTAGGAATGAACAAATGCAAAATAATACTTGATGGGTCCCACCAGAAGCATGCCAAAATGTTTCATTGAATTGTTGTAGATAATGAAATAGATAAAGGTAAATAGGCAAGGAGGAATACCTGTTGTTACGTTGGTTGAAGGTTGAGTGTGTATGTTTCTGATTTCTGATCCAAACTGATTGTGTGAGATTCCTTATAACCAAGAGAAACTACCCGTAATGCAACGCAAGACCCCAAGATATAGTTAATAACAAAGGTTATTAGATTTCCTAGCGTGAGATAGATCACGGAAGTGTGATACTTCCTCGGCGATTGTCAATCCAGCGATATATAAATCAATATAAAATAACCGAACATGCAAATAAAAAAATATAATGCTACTGTATTCGATTTAGGTATCTCAGATTACTATCAGTGTCAATCTAATTAAATATTTAGTAATTAAAGCTGGTGAAGGTTTCAAGTCAGTTACAAGTTGGGGAGGTGGTCTCGAGGGTCACAAACAGGGTCTAGGTAAGATCAGTGCAGTTTGGATTGATTTTGGATGATTATGAAGTTTAATGGTTTAAGGAAGTTTACTGGGCACAAAGAACGATGTCGGTTAGGGTATGACCGATGGTGGTTCGGGATGAATGATATCGATTATTGTGGATAATGGCATAATGTCAAAAGGGTGTGTCTAGGCTCTCTCTTTCTACATGAAGAGTTAGGAATGTCTATGGTGAGGTTGTAGGTGGGGTATCAGGTTTGGGTGAGGTTTTATGAGTTTTGAGGTTGTTAGGGAAGGTTTAGTAAAAGTTTATAGGAGACAACAACGGTGACGCCGATTGGTGACCGATTCGGTGAAGAGTAGAAACCGATGATAGTTAAGGTAAGTGTCGTTAGTAGGGGCAAAATGGTAGTAATTAAGTAAACATATTTTCTAGACTTCTTTTTGATTGCAAAGAAAATGGAGGGAGAATGGTTATGTTTGTGATAAAGTTAGGAAGACCGAGGGATGCCTAAAGATCAAGTATAGAGAGCCGAAGGTTATGGGTGGTAGGTTGGGTATATTGGTAAAAGGTGGGAATGGAGGAATGCGGGAAAGAAATAAGATCCAGTAAGTAAAAGATAAAGAACCTATTAAGTACACAAATGATGCAAATAAAATACTCTTACTTGTATTTGTAGGCTGGTTGATGAAGGATGGAAGTGGTTGATTCATGAAGAACTTCATGGTTAGTGCTGCAACAATACTTACTAGAGTGATCCCGTGAATGCTAATACCTATGAATGAGTATCGAGTGCTTACTTGAGATTTTGATTGAGTGTATTCTATCATTTTGATGTTGAGAAGTCTTTAGTTGGGTGGAAAATATCTCTCAAAACTCAAAATAAACAACCTAGGTAGAAGGTTACAAAACTGTATATAAGGTAACCGATGATGGTTAGGGTAATCGGCATTGGTTGAGGGTTAACTAGAGTCGGTTAAGGTGGGAAATCCTAGGTTTTCCAAAAATAGGAAAATACTTGCTCTAATTGTCAATCGGGTCTTAAGTGAGGGTTAACATTTATATGAGTGGGAGTATTAGTGGAGAAGGAATAAGACTTTAATTTTAGGGTTAGACTTAGTCCTAGTTGGTTAAGATAAGTGGAGACTCAGTCCTAGTTAAGTAATAGCCTATGAATAATTCCATGATGAGGTGTCTAGGTGAGATGTAAATTAATTTAATTAAAGTAATTAAATTAATTAATAGTGCGAGGATGAGAATTAATTCAATTGTAAGTAATTAAATTAATATGAATGCGGGAGGTAAGGGGGTCATGGCTAGGTGAATATGTTACGTTAATGAATTAAAGGGGACCAATGGGAGTGTGACCCAAATTTGGTGTCTATAATTGTCATTCAAAATCTGCATACTAGTTAAGTCATATTTGGAGCATAGATTGCTTTGTATTCAAACATCAATATGTTGCACATTTCCAAGAAAATAAATTTGTCGAGGATATTGAACTTGTTGGAGTTTAAAAGCCCAGAAAAATGCATATCTATTTTTTTATTTTCCAAATTCTGAGAGCATCTTAATATCGTATAAGATAATGCTTAAGGTAAATCTCCATATATCACTTTGAATTCAGGTTTATATGTAGTTACAGTGATATAAAATTTTTGAAACCTATATACGATGTTGGTAATCATATCATTGTTTGCATCTCTTTGCACCATATGCCATGTCAAGAGGAATTATCTAAAATTTTGTAAATTTTCATTGGTTTTCATGTGGATCTCAGCTTCTGCAATCTTAATATTTCCATTTTTCACCCTTTCTTGAGAAAATATCGATGGTCAATTCAAAGTTCTACGAATTCAATAGTGAATATGTTTTCCTTAAACTGACACCCATGCAGTCCTGATCTATTTTGCATTGCATTGGATCGGCCACACTTGGCATTCATACAAATTTCTAGATTTCTATTGAATATGGTCGATTATACGATCACATGCTAAATAGGTTTGTAAGTTATAGTCTTCATAGGTTCAACATTTTTCCATATGATTAATAGTTATTTTTCTTTGTATTTACATAATTTGTTATTTGGTCCATACACATTTTGATAGGTTTTGTATAGTGTTTCAATAAAGTTCCATGGTCAAAGTTGAGCCAGTAAGTCAATATTATCGTCACTTTGTTCAAATTGTCATATGTATCTTGTCATTTATTATAAATTATTATTGTATTCAGTAAGTGTCATTTTTTTGTGTATGAGTCATCAAAGTAAGTCGTCAAGTTGATCTATTTTTCAAAAGATTAAATTGTCAAAGTTTGTATTGTCATTTTTGTTTAATCACTTGTAATCCATATGAGTCTTGTTGTCAAAGTCTATTTATGTTGTTCTTTATGAGTCTTATTATGCAAGATATCAAAACTATAATAAAATTGCCTTATGAATGCATTATCACCGGAATACGATGTCCAATATGAAAACTTGTACTTCATGATCAAATCCAACTGAGCGAGCAACATGATATTAGAGGATGGAGGAAAAGATATGTTGGAGGTCATTCAACTAACTCTCATAAGTTTTCAATGATGAGGACACACAAAGGTTTGGTGACATGTGTGTTTGCGGTTTACTTTTAGCATTTGCAAGGTGCTTTCCATTGTGTTCGGTGTTCCAGTTTTAATATGCTTTAGTTTTAAGTGTTCTTGTTTGAATAAGTGAAAGTTTCACATTGAGGGGGGAGCATGATCCAATTTTCCATTTCCATTTTTTCAGTTTGTGTGTATGAGCAACAAAATTCAATAGATTTTTCTATGTTATTACAGAAATGAGATGGGATGAGGGATGATAATAGTACTTAGCACATCATGATGAGGTTGTAGGTAAACCAATTGAAAACATTTATTTTTGGTTTGTGGTACTCCAATTTAAAACCACCATTTTCGATTTGTGGTTAACCATTTGAAAACCATACAACGGGTTTGTGATCATCCTATAGTAAAAATCACCTAATCATGAAAGCAGGTGCAAGTACAAAGATAGGTTTTCCCCATGTTCGCACTAAGGGGGGAATGTTAGGAAAAAATCTTATTTCTCACATTTGTTATACCTGCCTAACCTCTCACGAGGTTTTTATTTTTATTTTTATTGTTATGATCCTATTATTTAGGATCTTAGTTTGTTGTAGTTTTGGCTATATAATAGCCAACTCTATGTATGCCAATATAGTGTGTGAATAATATTGTGATTTACTATTGATTAAATCTGCTCATTTCCTTTTCTCGACCCCATGTTTTCTTTTTCGAGTTTCGTGTCTAATGTTGTTTCTCATTGATTTTACCTATTCTTTCATATGTTTGTGCCTATAATTTTATCTATTTATTTTTAGGGTAGAATATACCCAGATTCATACACCCTCTTTTGAGGTTTGTGTGATAAAAATTTTGAGCACACGTATCAAAATAATAGATGTGTAACCATGCCTGATTATTATAATAATGCATAGAAAACACATAAAGAGCTAATGTCATGGCCACTGAGAAGAACCTACATCTACAAAGTGGATGCACATGGTGGAGACCATTGGGTGAAATAAAGATAAACAATAACAACAAGAAAATGGGTAGAAAAAATTTCAACAAGAAAACTAGTAACTTAATCATCAATAATAATGCAGATGTAATTTTAAAAATAAAAGTGCAAAGAGAGTCACACAAAATGACCAATTCATACAAATGTGGGATCCACATTGTTTCACAAGAAAATAAAGTCCCTTGGTCCTATAAAAATATATGTAATGTCACACAATAAACACATAATTCCACAAACATTGGACACACATGGTGTCACAAGACAAAAAGGTCCTTAAACCAAAATCAAATTAGCAAGTAACTACACACTTAACTAGCAATCATGTATAAAAAAATAGAGTATCATAATGTGATGAAGTGACATAACAAGAGATATAAAATATAATATGAAACTGAAATATGTTGATAGTGCACAAGACATATGTGTTAGTCATGTTAGTTCATAAGATAGAAAATACACTATATATCTCATCGAGTGTAATGAGGAATTGAAAAGGTATTGTAATTAAATAATAACACCTTGTTTGCATAGATGGATTCCCCCATAGAAAATGTGTAAGGAACAATGATAGATCCCATAAGCATGTATCAATTTGTATGCCCTACATCAAGCTCAATTTACCTTATGAATGCATGTGTGTAAAAATATTTTCTATTTATAAAATGAGAATGATAAACAACATCTATGATGTAAAGTGCAAATAATCTATGCTAGATAAATAGGTCTTGAGTTTTGTGTTTTTGAAAATATGTGAATGTTTTTTCTATTTTGTGAATATATCAATGTTTTTATTTGTTAATGTATAATTATGTACATGAATATGAATAACATCAAAGCTATCCGATGAGGACTTCTAAAGGAGGTGAGTTAACCATTGTATATGATGGAGGAACATGCATCATATGTACCTGAGAATGTGAATCAAGCTCTAATGGAACGGTGTTAGCAATATGTGCCAAAGAGGGCCTAGAAGAAGAGAAATGTATAGTGTTACAATGTCCAAAGTATGTGGTGTATGAGATCTATATGTTGGATTTGAAGAGAAAGTATGCCTTAAATACCAATGAGGAGATGTAGAGTGACGTGGGGCACTAAAGGATCGGTGGGGAATCCTATGATAATGTAAGCCACTAGAGACAATATGTGTGGATGAAGTGTTAGCCAAAGGTTGAGAAAGACTAGAGCTATGTGAATCAACATGTGTAACCAAAGGCCCAACAAAAGACCTAAGAGGACTAGAGATATGTGAATTAGTGTGTGAATCCAAGGATCTATCAAAATACCTAGGAAGACTATATCTATGTTAATCATTGTGGGAATCCAAAGATCTATTAGAAGGCCTAGGAGGATTAGTTTTTGAATTCAAGGACATATCTCGTGAGTGTATTAGGAGTAGGGATAACGACTATGGGAGAATTACTATGCATGTTAAGGTAAATAGCCTCAAAATAGATACCTCGAATAGTAATAACCTATTGATTGTGAATGAACTTGATACATTTTTGAATGACTGACATGATATCCTTAATATCATGTAACTAAGGAGAGGCGAGGTGTCATGTACTAGAGCTAAGAGAATGAATGACCAAGAATGAAATGGGTGTGGTAATATGACCAAAAATGATAAGTAGTTTGTTAGGATATTAGTGAGGATTAGAGTCAAATGAAATATTCCCAATAGAGATACCTATTTATTGAAGTAATGAAAAAGAATAAAAATTATATTTGTTGTGCACATCAACCAATACACTATATATGTACATGATGGATAGAGACATGAATAGAAAATGTATCAAAAAGAAATATATCATCTATATAAAAATCATCGAAAGTAATAAATGGTGTAGAAAGAGGTATACGAGTGATAGTACCAATCATAACATCTAGGGAATGATCATAAGATGAAAATGATGGTACTGCATGATGAGAATTATGCACTTCATAAGTAGATGTATCATTTGTATCCTTAAGGAGTGGATCATTGAGGATTTTTAATTTATAATTGTTTTTGGTTGGATTGGAAGATTCAATAGGCTCATCCCATTCAATGACATTAGAGTTAATAAATCCTAGACAACAAGATGAATATTGACTCATATTTCTCTGGCGTTACTAAAATTTTAGTGATAATCACAATAGGATTTGGCATCAAAACTCTTACTTTGAGGATTGCTCATGTCAACCTCAAACAAAGTGGAGGGAGAGACACAAGATTACACTCAAGTAATTATTTTACAAAAATAGGAGGACATGATAAATGAGTGAAATGTCATCAAGTGGGTTGTAATTGTAGCTTAGTAGGTTGATTAATAAAATTGACAATGTATTTTGGAGGAGCCTTAACATCATTGGTCTTTCCCTTAAATGTAAATTTTCTTTGAGATTTAGCATGAGATGGATTAGGAGTGCTAGAAACATACTTGAGCTTATTCATATGTAATAACTTAGGTTCACAATATTTTAATGCATGACATAGGTGGTCAAACAATATGATTTTTTCAAACATGACTGATTCTTGTAGAGGAGTAAGTATTCTTTGTGTAAATAGTTCCTAAAATTCACTATCATCTAGGAGATTATTCATCTTGGTAAGCATGGTCCAATAACATAAGACATAATCATTGATATGTTCATCATATCCTTAGCGTATCTTGGAAATTTATGCATAAGAAACTTTATCTCCAATGTTGATAGAAAATTGGGATAAAAATTGATTTTCCAATGTAGTGAAAGAACATAAAGAATGTGTGGGGAGATCATAAAACCATTGCAATGAAAATTCCTTAAGACTCCTAGGGAATAACTTGGTAAGCAAGATGTCATAAGAGGCATAATCGATGCAAGCCACATGAAATGATTTAATATGTTTTGTGGGATCACCTTTTCCATCATATATAGGAAGTTTAGGTGTAACAAAACCCAAGAGGAAAAGAGTAAGAGGCTACCTTAGGAGCTAGTGGATTGTGTAAGAATTGGGTCAAGTCCATAGCATGAAGAGAAGTGGACATACCTTGTTGTAATTGTAATATTTGATCTTGTAACATGTGAAAAAGGGTTTCAAGATCTTGTGTGCTAGATGAAGAAGCATGTGAACCATTAGATATGGGAGGTGTAGTAGAAATAATGGCTACATGAACATGTAAAGAAATATTGTGTATTCGAATGTTAGATGCCCCTAAGAATGTGGGTTGCGTAGTTGTAGGAACAATAGATGTCTCTAGTTTATGTGATGAGCCTTATTAAGTTGTTATCATATATCATATAATGATATATCGATGTTAGATGGATTATCGTGTAAACATTGTGTAAATTGTTGGGCATCATCATTGGTAAGGTCTTCGATATGATCTTTAGATTGATTATTGGAAGCATCACCTTCGACATGGTATTTATAGTCAAAATAAAATTAGAAAAATAATATCATGGAATTGGGAATAACAGAGAGGCCAAGCATAATATGAGAATCGAAAGATGTGGGATTGAGTGCATTTAGGTGATTATAGGTGATTTTGGACTGATTTTGATGTTGAAATAGGGGCATCTAGACACGGGAATGCTTCAGGACTAAAAGCGTGACTTGATAATCTTCATGGGAAGGACCACATAGTAGGGGAAGTAATGTGTGTATGGTCTTGACCTATTTATATGGTTTTGCACCTACTAATAATTGAGGTATATGAATTTCTATGTTTTTCACTTGTCTACTTCTGTTTTTCACTCTCTTTAGGTGAATATAGAAAACACTATGAGGGTCTCTAAAAACTCGCTTAATATTTCAAAACCCTAACCATGAATTTATCTATGAAAAATATAAATTAGTTGGGACTTGGGCACCCTCTGTACCACCGACGCTAGCACTAATCTAAAGAGGCCTCAAACCACATTTCTTTCTCCACCTAGCATGTGATATCTAGTTATAGTGCAATCATATTTGACATCCTTCCTTTAGAAATGCTTGACTTGAGTTTTTATCTTGCCAATCTACTTGAGTGGGTGAATTTTAGTGCTTGAAAATTTAGGAAGTAGTCCCCTAGACCTAGTGGGAATCCCCTGAACTATAGATAGTTTTACATTCATTAATGTGCAAAGGTATTTTTGAGTGTAAGGACATTTGGGTTCCTTTTGTGCTAGCTTTAGGAATAGTAGTCTATAAGATGTCTTAGAGTTCTAGGTCCTAAATGAGGCAAGTTTCACTTGCTTATATATTCTTATAAAGGTATTTCAATTTATAAAGGATGAATGAGAAGGAGTAAGTGACTAAAAGAATATTATGTATTGGGAAGTTTGGGACCAAATTGAGCAAGGTCAAAACCATACACTAGAGTCAGGACCATACAAAAATTCCTACCCCTACCATTCTTTTTTTTTTTCCTAAGAGTGATAATATGGAATGTTAAGTTTATAAGCTGATAGGTGGATTTTTTAATTGTGTTTCATGCATTCAATTGTTAGAAATTGTTGATAAATGAGAGTAAGAGAAAACAAGCTAGACAAGAGACTTAGTGATATCTTTGGATAAGAATGGGTAAAGTGGACTTATTTTAGTAAGAGATAAAATGTCAAGAACAAAATTTTTGAAGAGTATAATTACTAAATTTGAGTGTCTAAAAATTCTAATTTGACTATATAGTAATTTCATTACAAGTGGTATTAGAGCTCTCATTTGGGGATATTTTTGTCCGGATCCCTATCTATTAAGAATAAAATATATCTCACAAACCATTATGAATTTTTCTACAATATGTTTCTAGAAGTTCGGGACTTATTCAAAAAAAATTACTTTTTTGTAATCATGCTTGATGAAAAGCATGATCATTTTATGTACAATGGTTTATAACAATCAATTTTCAATCCAAATTCTTATTATAAAATAAATAAAGTATATACTATAATCTAAACTTGAGTTAGGGTTAATTCAAATAATTTTAGGGAGATAGAATAAAAATATTTATCTATATAATTCATAATGAAAAAATCCATCTTGATTTTACTTAAAGATGAAATTCACATTTAGTATAGGGACTTGGATCAAGCTCAACATTTTTTTGTCAATATATCTAGGAGAGGAGATAGTGTGAACATGTGTTTTTACACTACCATTGAAGGAATTTTTACCATCGGATGGTAGGACATGTTGTTGTGTCCACAATAAACCCATAATTTCACAAGTGAAATAAATAAACCCCTTAACCTTTCTCAAGGTCGTTCATCTTTGTGCATCGAAATTTGTTTTATCCAATTAAAAATATTAATTTATAAGTATTTTTCATAGCTTATACATATTTTATATGGTACTTCTATCTCCTTCTATCTCTAATCCCCCTTAAAAACTTCTACTTCCTAGTCATTGTGCATCATTCATATGTCTAGACTAACCTCAGTTCAACTCTCAATCAGGCTTGGATGAAAGTGATTACAATATTTTATAGTGTATATTAGTGTGTAAAGAAGAGTTCTTATTTAGATTGATGAACTTATTGAGATTCGATGAAAGACAACTTCCTTTAGAAGCCTAAAAAGAATATTTTTTGGCCACTGTGCAACTAAGTAAACACCATATAGAAGTATATAGGGAAAGTAAAAAATCATATGATAGTTAATTCATAGGAAATTTAAGTTTTCCAAGGAAATTTAGATAATTTTAGTAAATAAAATTTTATTCAGGAACAATCTATTCAACATCGGGTAATTCTAGGTGTAAGGAATGTTATATCTCCAATGATGAAAGCTGACTTATCTAGATGATTCTGAGAGTTCCAGATGGAGTTAATAATAAAAATAATAGTCATCAAAAATATCTTGGAATCCTATATAATATGGAAATATATATATTTTTTCCAAAACTCAATGGTTTCTTGAGGTAATTCAAAATTCAATATTTGCTCCTCTCGGTCAAAGATGGAATATGCACTAAATTTAAAATATTAGGAACAATTGGTTCTCTATAATGGTTCGAATGATCACATATAATATTTTAGAGTCAAATTTATATAAGGTTTGACCCCAAAACACTTATCTATGCTCTTAGGGTGAAAATTTCACTCTTGGTGTCCCGATTTGGACATGGTAAGTAATCCTAGCTTTCCAAAAATGGCCAAGTCACAATATTTCACCTCAAATTTCCCAAATTCCCCCAAAGGACAAATGGGAAATGTGGGACAAATATTGTGACCCAATTTTCATGCCAATTTTTCATCATTTAACCTTCACCACTTCTACCCCTAGGTTGCTGCAGTTTGACTTCTCACTTGGCCCTCTTTCATGATGGTTGACACACATGTTGCACTTTTTCACTTGAGATGTCCCCACTCTCCCATAGTTAATATAGGGTACAAATGAGGCACAAAAGTGTTACCCCCTTCTCTAAGCATCCTCTGGTCACCATAGAACCTCATTCATCCCCTTCGAGTGCTCATTCACACCCCCTCTCTCTCGTAAGTTACAAATTTTCACTCTAATTTTCCCCATTGTACCCCATGGGATGGTGGGGAGAAGTGTTACCTCACCCCTCCACTCCAAAATTTCCAAACCCCATTTAGCTAGATATGGTCACTTGTGAGTAATATTACATAGAAATTGGGTCAACCTCTCCCGTAAAAAACTTAACCATTTTAATCGTTAGATTGTTGTTGTTTTTACCTCCCGACCTCCATTAATGTCCATATAGGATACAAAATAAAAGTAGATAAATATTCATTTTTATTATACATAGATGTAGTGGGTGAAAGAAATTGAGATTTAGATTAGAGAGTCTTAGAGAAAAACAAAAACTTTTGAAAGTGTTTTACTTTAACTTGACATTCAAAAGACACATTTCTAAGAAATAGTAAGTGTACAAGGATATGAATGTATAAAAATATTGTCCAAAAATAGTAAATCATCAACATTCACAACACTCCAAATGAGCAAGAAACACCGAAAGAGAAAATGGTGGAAATTAACTAAAAATAGTAGTCTTAGATAAGACCTGCTAAAAATAGTAAATCTTGTAATTGAGTTCAAAAATATTGTGGTAACTCCCACTCTACATATATCATTTTTACACCATTGTGAGGTTGGGAAGCTTTATTTTGGTTCATAAAGGAATGAAAATCCATGTAGGCTCCCAAAGCATCAATATAGAGGTGATTTCTAGATGGCATAGTTTGATGTAAGAAGTTGGATGGTTTAACTCATCCCAATTGCGGAAAAGGGATTCATCTTGGTTGAATTCATTTAAGAAGGATATGTTTTCTTCATCGAGGTGAATCAAGGAGCTTTAAACCAAATTATTGATGGAGTCTCTCAATCTTTGTAGAACCTATTTAAGTTCTGATGTTGATTCCACCCCATGAAAGATCCCTCCTTACCAAAAAGGGGTGCTTTAAAGACCAAATGAGCTATGAGGAGGAAAGAGGAGTTCTCATTCCAACTCCTAACTAATGATTATTTCTTTTTCTAATGACATGGAACGGATCAAAGTTAATCAATGTGTTTGAAATATAGTCAGTTGGATAACGGGTGAAATCAAGAACATCATGAGGTCTATGAAGTGTTTGAAACATCAAAAATTTAATTGAAACTCAAGTCATCAAGGAAACGATCATCACAAGAATTATAATAAATAATAACCATGAGTGATGTTAGCATTCATCTCAAGATGACAAATAATGCATCTCTTTAGAGTTTTTTGAAGCACTTAACTAATGTTTTCTAATGTGTTCACATCTTGCAAGTCAAAGAGGTGGAATTTTCAATGTTTTAATGTAGTTTGTAGGTCAAGAACATGGGATTCATTCTAATACATTCTATCAAGTTTCATTCAGGGACCAATCCTTTTATCCGGAGGAGGAAACCTATTCCCGTGAGGATAAATTAAGCAAAAGAGTGCCTAGTGTTGGGGTTAGCACACCGATTATACAAATAATATATTAGATCTAAGCATACATGTAAATAAAAGAAAATATTCCACTAGAAGAAATATACAAAAACAAGAGATATAGATCAAAACCATATTTAACGTGGTTCACCCAAAGGTGGGCTGTCCACCAAGAAACAAGCCAATATGTTATCCAAATCTTTCACAAGATATACAATGAAGATTTAAATTCTTCCAAACCTCTCGGATGTACTGAAGACGTTCTTTCTCTCAATATTTTCTTTTCTCCAAGAATTCTCTCTCACAATAATCATCAAATTTTGTAAGTTCTTAATTCTTACTTCTAAACCATAGATTTTATGCTTATATAGGCGTATAAAAACTTAGGCACTTAGCCATGAAATTACAATCAATAGATATTCTTTAATACTAAAAATAGATCTAATTCCCGAGAGTTAAATAAAACACTCCCGCATAGGTAACCAAAGCCGGCTAGCCCTAACCAATCTCGATTCCTCCTTACCCGACCGATCTTGGTCATAGGTGACTCGATTCCGGTCCCTCCATAATTGATGTTGGTTATTGTGTTTTCTTGCAAGTTTCATATTGCATGTTAATCTAAAGTAATTGAGCTCCATAACTCAATAATATCCCACTTGGAGATTAATTATAGCACCATACCTGTATAATGTCATTCTTGGATCCTTCCTTAGATTTGTTTCTTCCTCTTCAAGTATCAAAATAAAAAACCAATAGAATTGGATTGTAGCTCTAACTTCTCCTTTGCTAATGGATTCATTAGCATATCTATGTGGTTATCACTCATATGAATGTTTTCCAAATTCAACTACCCATCTTCCAATACCTACCGTATGAAGTGATACCTCAACTGAATGTGTTTCTTTCTTGAATGAAACACTAAGTTCTTTGCCAAATGAATTACACTATGACTTTCACTGAACATTTTGCAATCATCTTTCTCCTTTCCCAACTCTTTCATGAACCTACTCATCCATATCATCTCCTTGCTAGCCTCTGTAGTTGTAAGACACTCTGCCTCTATAGTAAACAAATCCACAACCTTCTTTAATCTCAAAATCTATCTAACTTCTGTCTCACCTACTATGAAAATATATGCAGTAGTGCTCCTTCTACCATCTATAGTATCTCACCATATCCGAATCAACATAGACACATAATGAAATATCCTAACCTCCATAACATAACTACATGCTTGATGTCCCTCTCAAATACCCGAGTATCCATTGGACTAATTTCCAATGCTCTTTACCTAGATTGGCCATATATCTCCTTAAAACTCCCACTACCTCATGTGCAATGTCCGGTTTGGTAAAACCATAGCATATATGAGACTCCCAACTGATGAAGCATATGGAACTTGTGTCATGTATTTGACCTCTTCATGTGACGAAGGAAACCGATATTTTCTCAATTTAAATTGTCTATCCATAGGTGTACTAACAGAGTTTTGCATTTTGCATCTTGAACCTTTCTACCACCATGTAGATATAATCCTCCCGAGACAAATGCAATTTCTTTTTCTTCTGTCTCTATGTATTTACATGCCAAAGATTATTTTTTTCAGCTCCTAAATCCTTCATAGCAAATGTGTGAGCTATCTTTCCTTAAGCTCACCAATGTCTTACATATTAGATCCTATAATAATAATATCATCCACATACAAAGTAGAAAAATAATATAGCTCTCATTTTTAAGCTTATTGAAATAAACACAATGGTCGATTCACATCTCAAGTATCAATGCTCATACATAAAACTATCAAACCTCATGTACCATTTCCTTGGAGCTTACTTGAGCCCATATAGGCTCCTTTTCAACATGAACACTAATTTCTCCTTACCCTTGAATTCATACCAAAGTGGCTATTGTATATAAATCTCTTCATCTAAATCATCATGAAGGACAGTCATCTTCACATCTAGTTTCTCTAAATTCAAATCTTCTACTACAACTAAAATCAATACAATAAGAATAGAATTCATCTTAACAGCACGAGAAAATATTTCACTAAATTCAATACCTACTTTACTCTGTAAATACCTTTACTACAAGCCTTTCCTTGTACCTTTTTGTCCACCCTCTTATTCCTTGATCCCGTAAACCCACTTTTTCTACAATGTCCTCTTACTTGCTCATAACTTAACCAAATCCCAAGTATGGTTCTATTCCAAGTAGTCCATCTCCACATCCATGCTATGCTCCTACTAGACGCGAGTCTTATCATGCATTACTTCTTCAAAACTTTTTCGTTCACCATTATCGAGTCAATAATAAATCTTTATGGAGGTTTACTTATACTTTGTGACCTTCTCACAAGAGTTTTGGGTACCGAAGGCTCATTCGGACATCTTGGAAATTTGTATCTAAATCAGTCGCTGATCGATCTTTGGTCACCTGAATCGATGTTGGTTCTCCGCTAACCGATGTCAGTTATACTCTTTTGTAACCGATACCGGTTCTTGACCAATTTCAGTCAGGGGTCAATTGACACCAGTTACTTTGTAACCCTATCGATATTACTTTTAAATCCAAGAGTTCAATTTCATTCACAAACTTCTCAACTAGTTTGTCTTTGGGTACCAAAATTTGATCCCTATACATTCTCTTTTCATTCCATTCAATTTCATGACTCCTAATAATTTTAGAATTCTCTAAACCCCAAAAATGGAATCTGAAATCACCAGATCCATAACCAATGAAAGTGTATCTCTTGTATTTTGAATCCAACTTTTTCCTATTTTCCTTATCAATATGAAAAAAGCTTATGGACCAAAAACTTTAAGAAAATAAAGATCTACCTCTTTTCTGGTCCAAAATTCCTTTGGTATTCCTTCATCTAGTAAAATTTAAGGCCCATGATTAATAAAATAAACCATTGTATCAAATGCTTCGCCAAAAAGCGCAAGGGCAATCCAAAATGTATCCTCATACTTCTAGCACATTCCATGATTGTCCTGTTCATTCTTTATGTATCACCATTCTTATGTGGTGTTCTTGGCATCGTTATTATTTCTCTATGAAACTCATTCACTCGAACAATAATCATTAAAAACCTTGTTATAGTATTCACCACCACTATCATATCTAAGGCATTTTAAATTTGAATTTGATTTATTATGAACAAGGGATTTTCATCTTTTGAAAGTCTCAAAAACATCATATTTACATTTAATATAATAAACCCATACCTTTCTTGTAGCATTATCAATGAAAGTAACATAATACTAGGATCCTCCATGAGAAGCTACTTGAGCTAATCTCCACACATCCGAGTGCACAAGATCCAAGTTATGCTCCTTCTTAGTTGCCCCAACTTTGAGAAATCTCACTCTCTTTTGATTTACAAAAACACAATGCTCACTGAGTAAATTAAAATCTAAATATTTAAAATCTAATAACTTACCCTTATCCTTTAAGATCTACATTTATTTTTGAATCATATGGCCCAACCGATTATACCACATACATGCATCGAATCAAGTATATAATGTAGAAAAGTAATCAAGTAACACATGTAAATAAATATAACATTCCTACCTTCTTACCTCTTACCACAACAAAAGAACCCTTGGTGACTTTCCAAGAGTCTCTCCGTAAATGTAACCATGCAACCAGACTTCACCTAGTTTCCTGCAAAAATAATATTCCTCCCCAGGCTTGGCACATGCCTCACATCTTTTAATACCCATCTATTTCCATTCTGTAATTTTAGATGAACTTTTGCTTTACCAATAATACTGCAAGGTTCATCATCACCCAGATAAATATGTCTAAAATTTCCCTAGAAATTATTTCTAAAATAACCCTTATTAAGGGTTATATGGAAAGAAGCTCCGAATCTAAAACCCATGATTCAATTCTATTATCTAAATAAATAATAAAAGCATCTTGCATTACCTTTCTACAACAAGATTTACTTCTTGACCTTTATCTCAGTTATTGGTTCTCTTTATACTTTGACCAACAATATTTCTTTGCATGTTCTTTATTTCCACATTTCTAACAATTAATTCCCTTACCTATGGATTTATATCTGTTATCCCCTGTCTTTGATTTCCAATTACTATTACTCTCGGATCTCTCCTTCTACCTACGCCTTATTTCTAAATTTAAAGCATTCTGCAGATGACGATTCCTCCGTATTCTTCCCGCAAATTTCTTCATTCAAGATTATACTAACCACATCATTAAACTTAAAAATATTATTAGAAAATGTTATATTACTAACAACCATTACCAAGCTATCCCAACTATTAGGAAAATAACATAAGAATAAAAGTGTTTTCACTTCATCATCAAACAATATATCAACCGATTTTAATCGGGTTTACAATAGATCTTAAATCATTCAAATCAATAGATGCAGATCCACCTTTATTCATCTTAAAAATAAAGTTTATTCATCAAATAAACTTTATTTGAAGCACTAGGTTTTTCATATAAATTAGCAAGATATTTCATTAACCCTAACATAGAAGTCACCGTAATATTGGAAGCCAAAATTATTGCAGGATCAATCTAATAGATCCAAAATCCTTTCTATCAAGAATATTCCATTCTTTGTCAGTCATCTTCATAGGTCTAGACTTCTCATCCAACAATAAATACAATCTGTCTTTCATGTAGATAATCCTCAATCTACATCTTCCATAATTGATAATTTTGGCGTCAAACTTCTCTACCTTGTATTTTTTTTCTTATGCCATCGTTGCAGCTCCCACTCAATCATAAAACCCTTTGTGAGTAAATCTATCAACACATAACACCCTCAAACAAATATCCGACACCGATTTTGGGGTTAGCACACTAGTTGTACAGAGATAATATATTAGATCTAAGCATACATGTAAATAAAAGCAAATATTCTACTAGAAGAAATATACAAAACAAGAGATGTAAATCAACACAAAATTTAATGTGGTTCAACTAGTGTAGGCTACGTCCACCAAGAAATAAGCCAATCTATTATCCAAATATTTCACAAGATATACAATCTTCCATGCATGTTAGATGTACAATACTTTCTTTCTCTCAAGATTTTGCTTCTTCTCCAAGAATTCTCTCTCTCAAAATTATTCTCACAATAATCATCAAATTTTACAAGTTCTTAAATATTACTTTTAAACCCTAAATTTTATGCTTATATAGGCACATAAAAACTTAGGGCACTTAGCAATGCAATTATAATCAATAGATCTATTTTAATACTAAAAATATATCTAATTTCCGAGAGTTAAATATAACACTCCCACATAGGTAACCGATATCAGTTAGCCCTAACCGATGTCGATTCCTCCTTACTTGACCGATGTCGGTCCCTCTATAACCGATGTTGATTACTTTGTTTTCAAGAAAGTTTCATATTACATGCTAATCCGAAGTAATTGAGCTCCACAACTCAACACCTATATATCCTAATTATATTTCTACTTAGGTGAAACATTTTTCACAAACGTAAAATGTGAGACCCAATGAGTATGGTGATGATCAACATATCCTAACTCTTCTATTTTATCTAAATATCTTTAAGGAACAAGTAAAGATGAGCTAGTCAAAGTTTATGAAGTACCGGGACCATCGAGGTTTATAGGATCAAGAAGTCATTTATTTCCATGGGGATCATATGAGAAAGAAGGTTATGATAATTCTAAATATGATTCCATTCAAGGGGGATTTTGGAGCTAGGAAGGGAAATGGATGATTTACATGTGAAGTACCATGTTTACAAGAATGGGAAACCATCTCAATTCCATATGTTTTAATTCACTTATAAGTGTTCTTAAACACTCATCTCACACCTTATAGTGTGTTCACATCTTAATATGAATAATATGCAATCATTTCATTCTAGTTTAACAGGTGGCCATAGAACAAGAAATTCCTTAAGGGAAAAATCCTTCCATCTCGTATGATGAAGACCATTTCATTAAGTGATAGATAATCATAAAAAGGTTTGATCATCATGAAGACAATTTTGGTCACAAAAGTGAATTGTGAAGGCCTAGAGGAGTAAGGTAGTGATATCCATATCCTAATCCCTACCTTGTGATCAGATAATATCATCATATTCCCATCATATTGCTTCAAACGAGAAAGTTATTCATCAACACATGCTTCATCTCCATCAAAATTTGATTCTTCATCAACAAGAGTTTTCCCATCTCCATAATTTCACATCTCTATTCTTCTCTCTCCTCCCTCACTCTCTCCCTAAAAATCTATTCCTTCACTAAGAGTGTACTTTTTCACTCTTTAATATTATTTAATTAAGTGACTTAGTGTTATATTGTAGAAGCCCCTTTTCAAAAGTAAGAAAAGGAATTAATTCCATTCCTAAGAGTATGTGAAAAATCAAAAAATGGTGGTTAGGTGAAAATTCACATGGAGGTAAGAAGAAGAGACATTTTTGTATGATAGGAATTAGAATGGATTCTCCATTCCAAGGGGTTAGTAATTTTGGATTGTTGTATGTTGTTGAGGTTTGTATCACTAATACATCAATAAATAAAAGATGCATTTCCTCTATGTCCTTGTATATGTTCATTTATCTTCTCTACTCACCAAATTTTCAAGCATGATGATCTTGTATAACCAAGAAGGAAGTTTGTGTCCTTGATTAATGAATCTATATAAATTTGTGTCTCTAGTTTGTTAGTATTTACTATTGCTTACATAGTTGTGTTCTTCTAATTGAATGTGGACCCACTCTAGTTAATATTGGTGAGAATATGCTAGTTTTTACTCTTAACAATAACTCTCCCTCCTTATTTCTCCTACTCCCCTTTACATATCCTCATAACCAATTCCTCCCTTGTACACTATACAAGAAATTTATCATAGGTTTAGTGGAGTATTTATATGTGATCCCTATCCTCATGGTCACCCCATAGTTTTAGGTAGCTTACATTCAATAATGAGATCCTCCTAATACCCAAGGAGGGGCTTAGCCCCATGATTGTTGGTGAAAATCAATAATCTGCATCTTGCGAAAAATTATTTCACTAACAATTTTTGGAAATTCCACTGGGGAAGATATGTCCTTTGTGCACCCTTAAAATATCTCTAAAAATATAAAAAAATTAGATATTTGAAAATCCATAAAAATAAGAAAATTGAAAAAAAAAAAACAAAAATACTATTTGAATGTTCAAGATACTTGTTGTAATTTGATTGAAAAATATATTTTTTTCCAAGTTTCATTCCTTTATAATGCTCTAAGAAAAATTGTGGAAATAATATACACTCGACCTAATCGTGAAAGTGTCATAATTGACCTATAATTTTAAGGGAAACAACAAGATGATTTCATGTTTCCCATTGTTCAAATAAAAAGGAAAACAAGTCAAGAGTACTTTCCTAAATTTGATCCTAACTTTACTCTTGAAGGTCAAATTGGAGAACCAAGTGTAGAACCACTAGAACTCATTCCTCCAAAATAATAAACAAAATAAGAACCATAGGAATACGAAGAAATATATTTTGTACATATGTTACGAGGACAGAATATCGGTCTCGCTAGCATTAGCTCCACCACTTCATGAAATTTCAAAAGGATCATTAAAGAAATTTCCCAAATTCTATAGAGATGGAAATCTATGTGTAGATGATCACATTATAGATTTCATCAAAACATGTGCCATTCTTGGAGTGGGACATGAATATGTCCTTGTTTTAATATTCATGGAATCATTGCAAGATTTCATTGTGAACTTGTTTTTCTACTTACCATCATGTTCGATTGTTGATTGGGATGAAATGAAAACAATGTTTTAAGTAAGGTTCAAGACTGCAAAAGTTGTCCATGCCCTCCATGCTCAACTAGCTCAAATGAAGAATTAATTATAAGAACCCATGGGAGAATTTATAGAGAAGTTTAATAATTCAATCAACAAGATTCCTACGATGCTCATCCTATTACGGATAATCAAATTAAATTCTTCATGAATTCCTAGTTTCTTGAAGTTTGTTTCATGATACCAAGAACTCAACCAAATACTCTAGATAATGCTAAATAAATTTCCATTTAAGTGGAAGGTGACCTTATCATGTCAAGTAAGACATAGAATAATTAAATGAAGGATAGGGCCCATATTTATAAAGACAAAAGACCTTATCAATTTATGCAAAATTTGGTTGTTGTGATATTTCTTGTTCGTTATCAAGTTAATGAGCTAGCTACTAAAGAAGCTACATAACTCATAAATGTTAGAGGGTTTATGTTACCTTGGATATACAATGATACATGTGTACAATGAATGATGGATCCTTGTTCTGCAAATCAGATGAAATATTCAAGTAAGAATGAAAAATTATTTTGATTAGATGATTTGGGCAGGGGTTTCCCAATAAATTGGACCCGAGAAGCATTAAATTTCTCAATGGATGTCAACCCTTGTTGTTAAACAAAAGTGATGTAAACAAGGAAATGTATACTGATAATATGCAGAGACTAAAAGAATACATAATCTAAAAACACTATTGATTGATTTAGATATCAATATGATTAAAAAAACTTAAAGATAAATATACGTGGTTTGGGTTGATGACAAAATAGAATGTGCAGAGGTAGATCGAAGGAAACCTAAGATAGTGGATCAGAAATGTGGGAAGAATATGCAAACCATGAAGGATATGAATGAAATATGGAAACTGTAGTAGTCTAAGGATGTTGGAATCAACCTACAGAGGAGGTTTGAAGGAACAAAAACAAGGAAAATAATAGAAATCAAGGATTAAAGGGAAGGATTGAAACCAGGCCCTTGTTTGATGGCAGCTAGGGTGTAAACATGTTGATTTTTCAAAGTGACAGAGGAACTAGATGAGGGTTGGAGCAAAAATGAAAGGACACAAAGATCGAAAGGGATGAGAGAAGGTTATGGGAAAAAGAAAAGGTTGTTGTGGCTGATTCGGACGGTGACCTATCGTGGTCGATGGTGAATATGAAAAAGTTGGATAAAGGCAAGGAAATGAAAGCGAAGCGTAACTTGAAAGTATGTAAGTTGATGATGAATATGAGAGTACTATTGTTGATGTTCTAAACCTACAAAATATTAGATACACAAAATAAAATATAATATGATTTTTTTACTAAAACAATGTAAAATGATGAAAATCTCACAAAAGGTCGATAAAAATTGATGCATGTACACTAAAAAGGAGGTCCGAGAGGTTTGTAATGGATTATGATGTTCAAGCGCAAGGTATTCTACAGGATGTAAGAAAGATTTGGGATTCACATGCATTCGATGGGTAATATAAATAAATAACATAGCTTTATAGGGTCGATAAATGGTGAGATGGGTCACCACTAATTGTGGGGAAAGTTTCCTCAATGGGAATATTTTCCTATTTTTAGCGTGATTTTTTTTTTTAGGAGTTGGCCAAATGCTTTAAAGCATTAGGTGGGAAGGGGTTGTTTAGGGATGAGATGTAGATGAGTTGGCAGTGGAGATAGGTTGGAAAAAGCATAGGGAAAAACATAGATGTAGATTTAGAATGAAAGCATTCCAAAATGGAAAGTTAGTTAGGGCATAATTAATTAATTAATTAATTGATGTTGATTAAATAGGATTTAAAGGTGATGGAAATTTAATTAATTAATAGGAATTGATTAATTAAATTTAAAGAGGGAATTTTATTAAATAATGGGATGAATAGAATAAAATATGCGCACACATGTGATCAAGGGTATAGATACCAAATTTAGGTGTCTATATTTTGCCCCTTTTTGTTGAGTGGTTTACGCTAGCAAGCCATGAGACAAAAATGATAAAAGGTGGATGAGGATGATAAAAGGATTGGTAATGAGTTCCCCCTCAAACGGGGAATCGATGATGTCAAGGTAAATTGATGACATAGTTGAAAAAGGTATATGAAAAAGGGTGGGTGGGTGAAGAAAGGATGGGTAAAATGATTACCAAGGAAAGATTCCCTGTAAAAAGGATCACAATGTGAATAAAAAATATTATGGTGATTCTAATATGACATTGGCAGGGACAGTTGTGGACTCAACGGAGAGGAGCTATAATGTTATATGGACCACTGATTGGGTGAAGATCACTGCAGTATGGATGCAGGCCGAGATGACCAATGGGTCATAGGAAAGTCATCAAAGTATAAGAAAATATATGTGAAAGGTATGTAAAATCCTTCATACACGGGGAATTGAGAAAATAGGTATGCATCCACAAGGGATGAGGATTAATGATATGGTGCCCAATGGAACATGAAAAATGGCCAATAAGGAAAAATAAAAGAACGAGTGATGAAGTAATATGTCTTGAAGGAGGAAAACATGGACGAGAAGGTGGAAATGAAATATTCCCTAAGTGGGGAAAGGTATGGCCTCAAATGAGGATTTCAATAGTAGAAATGAGTAGAGTGGGTGTTGAAATAGAATTCCCCAAGGGGAAAATAAATATGGCCTCAAAGGTGAAAAAGGAAATGAATGATTAAGTAAAATTCCCAAGGGGAAATAAGTATGGCCATGGAGGTGGAATTTGAGATGAATTGTTAAATTAAATTCCCAAAGGAAAGAATAAATATGGCCACAAATGTGGACTTAGAATGAAACATAGAGGATGTGAAATATTGAAGAAAAATTCCTTAAAGGAAGAATATAGATGGCCAAAAGGGTGGACTTATGACGAGAGAGATTGGATACGATTGGATAAGACACAACTTAATGATGACGACCCATAGGTAAGAATGAATCTATGTCATATCAAAGAACGTGTGAGGAAAATATTCCTCTAAATTCATTGGAGGTAAACAAGGAGAAGATCCAGATAAGGAAAGGCACATGAAAACAAAACTAATGCTAATAAATAACATACGTTAGTTAGTCATATCAAAGATCAAGAGGAAAAAATGTATGAGATGATCTCATAAACTTAACATTGACATGACAAAGAGGTTTGAGATGAAACTTGTATAAGGAAAGAGTGTTCTCCAAAAGTGGCGTTCCTTAAACTATGCCCCACCTCCTGCAAGTGGAAAGATAAAGGTGATCAATGCAGGAAGTTTTCTTAGGATGATAATAAAATGGAAGGATGATCAATGCAGGAATCCCTTAAATTCCATGAGGAGGAGCCATCCTTCAAGGGTATGGTATAATTTATACATATATATATATATATATATATATATATATATATATAAATTAAAGCCATCCTTCGAGGGATCGATCTATTTATTTGATTTTGATTTTAATTTATTCTTTTTTGTTCTTCTCTTCTTATTTTTTGCATGAACAATTTTCCTTTGAGGGATCAATTTGTTTTTGCTAACTTTGATTTTTTATTTAATCATGCATGATTTTTTTAACATGGGGAGGGCTAGGACTAGCTAAGTAGACCACTTAGGAGGGGATAAAGAGTGTACAAGAGACACCCATGGACCCTTTGCATGGTTTCAATAGGTGAATAAGAGGGTGATGGATGTAATGATTGTGGAGTTCTCACATGTTGATCAAAGAACACTTGACAAAAAACAAATAAGAATTCGTGAGGGGAAGTGAGTCATATTCAAAGGCGTGAATGGATAGGAGAAATGCAAGCGCAGATCAAAAGTTTAGTTTTCAGACTTAGCTATTTCACTCATTAAGGTCTATTTTTAGAGATGATGTGTAGAGAACACAAAAAAGGTAGAGATGTGCGCACCACACATTAGCTATTTTTGGAGGATTGGATATGAAGCACTTTGTATGGACAAAAGATAAAAATAGATCTACTATTGACAGTTAGCTAGTAGTAGTCTATTGTTAGTGCACTTACATGTGTGGCTATTTTTGTAAAGGTGTGTGGCTAAGAATAACATGCGACCTATTTTTGGAATGGATAAGTGGTGAAGGGAAAGTCCCCACCCTTATATATATGTAGTAAACTATGTAATAGATATACACACAGAGGGGATCGAGATATATAGAGATATGTTGTTAAAACTGCTACGTGCATACTACTGATATTGTAATGAGGCTTTTGTAAACTTATTGCATTGAATATAATGAAGGACATTGGCTGAATCTAAGTGTTAGTTCTATGTGTATCTGAATCTAGTATGTTTTTTATCTCATCATGGTTAGTACTTAATTCTACTTTTCCTTAGATATAGATCTGGTATGCTTTGTAGAATGATGAGCTAGTAATAGAACTATATATGTTAAGTCCCATCATGCTAACATCCTACTACAACAACCCTAAAGAGGGACCTGGTACCTTTACACACTTTGGGTGAGTGCTTAGTTTAGGCTGAGTGATGTGCCAACGTGTCTAGGGTTTCATAGGGTTCGTATCACTGAATTCTAGGTTACATCATTGGTTCCATTGTTGGGACCTCTTTTTTAGTTGTTTTCAGGATGGTTCACAATGAAGACATACCGGTTGACCTTAGCAAGTATTGAAGAATGGATACATGATCTGGAAGAAGAATATGCATGGTGGTTCAACATTGGATCTGAGTTTAATGCACGCACTTGGGTGGAACATAAATGTATGATAGTCTATATGAGATATTTTTTACTATCTTTCTAGTAGAATTGTATGAGTGGCTGGTTGCTTATGCATCTAAACAGAATTGGAGGTATCACGCACTTGTTTGGACACATGAAGAATTCTAGGCCCTTTATGATGCTGATCTGATTTGGACTCGAGATGTGGATACGTGGTTTCATGGTGTCTTGAACAGTTATATCTTAGAATACTCAATTTCCACCTATTCATGTCCAGAGGTAGCTGAAATCCAATTCTTACGACATCCATGGGGAGCTTACCTACAAGGCATTCACTGTTGACGATCAAGATCCTGATGGTAACTTTGAACCTGGAGAGTAAACTAATGGCTAACTAAACCCCACCATGTGTAGGGGTGGGGAAAGGATGGTGAAGGATGGTGGACTTAGCAGTGGAAAGCAAAGAGAGAAGAAAGGTGGCTTAAGTATAATGAGGCATGCGAGAGGGAGATAGAGAAGCAATGTGATGTTGTAGAGTAGATGGAGTTGAGGAGAGAGATGGATCATGAAGGATTTGGAGCTCATATAGAAGATGTGGAACCAAAAGCATTAGGAACTCCCCCTTTCGGGAAAGCATGACAGGGAACCCTCCTCAGCCTCATAATGAAGCATGCCGATAGAGATGACCGGGCAGCATGGGTGCACATCCGAATCCACCGGTAACCTAGCCCCCTTGGCATATTAGTACGACAAGTAATCAAATTTTTTTGGGAAGTAAGAGACCAATTATATCAATGACGGGGTAGACAACTTCATTGTTATTTGGAGGTGTGTTTTCAGGTGCATCATCCACATAGAATATGAGCACACAAAATTTGGATTCACTTCTAGAAGTGGAACTACTTCACAGACCATAGGGGTTCAGTATAGTACTACTACTATCGGAGCATAGGGGAGTACGTCTACAGGACCTATTCTAGCTATAGGTTTGGGATTAGGAGGCATGGGAAGTTATGGTTCTGTGGATTTGGAGGTTCTAGAGGCAGGGGGAACACTGGAGGTTCTGGATCAGGTGGGAAAGGTCCGCACCAACCCTATAATATTTATATGGAAATGTCTCTTCATCTTCTAGAGTATAGGGGAATAGAATATGCTATTGAACATGTGCATATGTGTGAAATATTGTGGCATGCAAAAGGAATCACAGCTTTATGAGCATAGGGAAATCCAATTTGCTACTACGTTACAAGGGTGCACACATAGCTGGTATAGAAAGTTTGACCTTGTTCGACTTGCATGGATTATGCAACATTGAAGGATGTGTTCTTAAAAGAGTTTCATATCCTGAATTTGAGTAGAAGAGTATAAGTGCACTCAAGGATATTAAGCAAGGCACTACTGAAAGTGTGCGTGAGTATGATGCCCATTTTAAAACACTGTCTAAAATTTCTTATGATATTCATGCAAGCCAAAGCATGCACAATGGTTTGTTGGGGGATTGATTACACCATTTAGGAGGGCGCTGTCACATAAGACATATATTGATCCATACAAGGCATTAGAAGCATCCCTATATGTTGAGGTAGTTGGGAGTATTGACACTAGCGTTAGCCCATTCTTAGAGGCACATATTGCAGCTATGGAAAAATAGCTAGAGAAATTATCAATGAATTCAGCCCATGAAACGTGCTCAAGAATTTGGTGTATAGATTGTGAAGTAGAGGGTCACACAAAGGATAGTTTTCCTCGTAGAACAGTACGCTCATTATTGATGGATTGTGAGATATGCCACTTAAACCATGATGCTAGTCATTGCCCATTATTACAACACATGATAAGGAAGAACATTTCAAGCTACTATAAAATATGCAAGTCCACAAATCATGACATGGAGGACTGTTGACTAATTGGATAGATCCATGATGCTATAGATATTGGTGTATGAAAGACAGGAGTTTTAGATAACTCTAAAGGAAACAATGAGCATCAGACTGAGAGCACAATCAGGCATGCTATGATTGGAATGAGGGGAATTTTTAAGGCAGCCATGGTAGAGGTCGAAGATATTGTGGTGGATTCAGAGGATGAGGTTGTGGTGGTGAAAGAAGTGAGTTTCCTCACGGAACATGTTATACTTGCGGATCTCCTAACCAAAATTTCCTCAAAATATTACATGTTCTTTTTGGAAAAAGAACCATAGATATGAAGAGTGCCAGGACTTATATGAGCATCTGAGTAAGAAACATAAGCAAGAAAACAAAGGCACCGGGATGGTTAGGATACAACACACTATGGACAATCAATGGATGCCCAAATTGGAAGCAGAGTTTGAGGCACTACAAGTGAGGATCACGACCTACGCTGAGGCAAAGCACATACCAGGGAGGTATTACAACAGAAACCTACCATCACTAAGGATGAGGTTCTTCATGTATGGTACCTAGATCCTACCTATCAGAAGGAGGTTTATCAGATACCATGGAAGTGCTAAGGAATATTCAAGGTGAGATACAATATTTAAAGGAGCAAAAGAAAGCATCAAAGACGATCCAAAACTGATATAGATGACTTAAGAGAAGTGTGCAAAATGTTGCGCCAAGAGAACATCATTCCACTGTTAGGATTTTATTTGAAAGGGAACACTTGCATGCAAGTATTAAGACCAGATGACAAATCCTGCATGCAAATCTCCCTCCTCATAGCCTAGATTATGACAAGGAAATTACTTTGAATGTTGTTGTGGATGGGTGGTTGTTGAGTAATATATTGATTGATACAGGCATGAAAGTCAATGTTCTTACCTTGGATGCATGGGTACAAATGGGGAGACCCCATTGCAGCCATCCTCTAATGTATTATTCATGGCTAATCGGACTAAGGCCACTCCCGTAGGAGTTTTAAAAGATGCATCCATTACCATACAAGGATCCAAGTTCACTGGAGACTTTGAATTTTTAAGATCGTGAATAATCGATAACTTCCCACTCTACTAGGTGTCCTTGGTGTTATGCAAATAATGTTGATCTTCGGTTCAACAAGGGCTATATCAATTTTGAAAATAAAGAGGAAAGGGTCATTATCCCTTTGACAGATGGAAAGTCTACACCTTATGTTGAGCCTTTAAGTGAAGAATATATAAATAGGATTTATGTACGTGCCATCCGAGATCCAGAGATGATTGAACCAACCAAATAAGGACTAATTTAGTGGGAGGATGCATATTCTATTAGTGATACTACAAGTGTTGCTTGTGATAATTGGGCTCACAACACTTATGAGTTAGTAGGGCGTGAAGTAAAGAGCATATTCCCTCGAGGCACAAAACCTGCGTTATGTCAAAAGGATATGTAACAACTCGGTACCTTGTTACATAGGAGAAGGGGATCCCATGGTATTCTTGTGCGCCATGGAAGAAAAATGGATAGACCCACTGGAGAGGAGAAATATGCTAGCATATACACTACGTGGGACAACAACACGTTGGTGGGTGGTCCAGGGATAATCTTGTCGAATGGGATGAAATTGGGGTTTCTCTTACTACTAGGTTCTTTAAGATAAATGCACCTACTCAAATATACAATTATCATGGTGATCAACCCATTCAACACACCATGTTCGGAAGTGTGAGAGACTTTGTACATAAGGGCAGAAGCTTTACCACCTTCACTATGGGTGCACTAGTTTTATTCCACTTTACAAGGTTATGCGCGTGCTTGGTATGTATATGTATAACTCCATAGAGAAACTAGAAATTGGTAGAATTTAATTACAGGAATGGCTAGATGTTTGACTTCTTCTCTACAAAACCTTCGGTAGAAGAAGCATTGAAAGTTATTAAGCACTTAACTATGGGGGATAGTGCCAAGGCTGAAGAAATCCTCTAGGAATTATTAGATAAAGAGGACTCAAGAGTGCATCTTGATAAAGAACCAAGGGTTGATGCAACATTACTTCAACATGCTTACCTTACGAAAGAGAGAGGAAAAATGGTCTACCTAGTGGATGATGAAGAAGTAGATAATCTAGATGTAAACCATTCAACAAGAAGGTGTGAGGTATTGGATAGTGCGGATAGGACCATGCACGCGTATTATGAACCTATGGAGACAAAATTGGTGAATATTGGAATAGATATTGAGCCTAAGAAATCCATAATTGGAGACTATTGGTCAGACTCTAAAGTGGCAAAATCATAGAGTTACTAAGGGACTACCAGACCTATTTCCTAGGGGGTACCATGAACTTAAAGGTGTGCATGAATCATTAGGGGAGATGAAGATAAATCTTAAAGAGGGTGCACACCCAGTTAGAAAGAGGCCTTACAGAATGAACCCCAATTTGTGTGAAAAGGTCAAAGAAGAGATTGATAACATGTTGAAGTCTGGAATTATCAAGCCCCTTGATGAGTTAGAATGGGTTAGTCCAATGGTGATCAGTATCAAGAAGGATGGACGAATTAGAATATGTGTGGACTACAAGGAGCTGAATGTTGCATGTGTAATAAATCCATTCCCTACGCCATTTACTGAGGAAATACTAGAAGGAGTTACGTAGGGCATGAAATATATTCATTTACAGATGGGTTCTCTAGGTATCATCAAGTTAGGATTTCCCAGAGGATCAGGAAAATACTACATTTACTACTGAATGGGGTAGCTTCACCTATATACTGTCATGCCTTTTGGTCTAAAAAATGCACCTACTATATTTTTGCGCATAGTTTTCCAAGCGTTCAAGGAATTTATTCACAACTTCTTATAGGTATATTTAGACGATTGGACGATGTATGGATTAGTTAAGGACCACTGTGACAATCTGTGTTAATGTTTAAATAGTGTAGGTAGTTGAGTATCTCTTTGAACATCAAGAAGTGCATATTTGCTACACCATTTGGGATACTTTTAGGACACATAATCTGTAAGGAGGGTTTGTTAGTTGACCCAACGAAGGTTGCAGTCATTATAGGCCTAGGGGAGCCTATCAGTCAAAGTGAGGTGCATAGATTTTTGGGACATACAGATATTACAAAAAAATTATCAAAGGCTATGCCAAAGTTTCCACACCCTTAGAAGAGTTACTGAAAGGGAAAGGTATGTTCTACTGGGGAGAACAACAACAATGCACATTCAAGACATTAAAGGAGAAACTTACTACCGTGCCTATTCTATATTTTCCTTCGTGGGACAAACCATTTCATGTACATGTTGATGCCTCTGGCATGGCCATTGGCGTGGTGTTGGCTTAACCTCGAGAAGGTATTGTAAATCATCCTATCTATTTGATAGTAGAAAGCTAAATCCTATAAAACAAAAGTACAAACTACGAGTGCGAAGCTTTGTCAATGATCTGTGCATTGCATAAATTTCACCAGTACCTATATCTACACCATTCATATTTTATACAGATCACATGGAATTGAAGTATTTAGTCAATAAGATTGTTTTACAAGGGTGCATATGTCGATGGGTGCTCTTATTTCAAGAGTTTGATTTCACAATTGTGGTAAAACCAGGAAAAAGTAATTATGGACCAGACCATTTATCAAGAATACCAGTCAGGAGAAGAAGCACATGCAATTAAGGATACCATGTCAGATGCATAGTTATATAGGTTACAACACACACCATCAAAACTAGAGGAAATTGTTATATTTTTATGCACAAGGATGGCACTAGAAAGAATGAAATCATTGGAGAAGAAACAACTTGCTATACATGTTGCACCTTATATATTAATTAGTGGTGACTTGTAAAAATGGTGCGGGATGAAATATTACACCATTATGTATTAGAACATGAGCGTATGGGAATTATGGAAGAAGCTCATGGTAGAATTACAAGAGGCCACTATGTAGGTGATGACACAAAGGTGTAAGATTTTACTCATTGGATTATGGTGGGAGACCTTCTATAAAGATTGTAAGGAATTTTGTAAGGCATATGATCATTGTCAACATATTGGAAGACCAAGTCAGCGAGATGAAATGCCTATGATACCTATTCCTAGCATAGAACCATTTGAGAAATGGGCTATAGATTTTTTGGGTCCTATTTCACCATTTGTACGTAGAACTCGAATCACGCTACATTATCACTTACACAAACTATCGACACGTTGGGCAAAAGCAACACCTACCAAGGACTGTACAGTGGCTACAATAACTTGGTTTATATGGGAACATATTATTACAAGGTATGAATGTCCTTTGAGTTTGACCAGTGATAGGGGCACACATTTTCTTAATGAGTCAATCGGAATTTTATTGGATTAGTTCATGATTGCACACCATAAGACTACAACTTATCATCGTTAGGAAAATGTAATGCCGAGGCTTTCAACAAAATGTTGAGCCACACATTGACAAACATATGTGATGTTATAAGAAAGGATTGAGATTATAAAGTATCTCGTAGTACTTTGGGCATATAGAACAAAATATAAAAGGTTAGACAAAGCTACACCATTTCAGTTAGTGTTTGGGAAGAATCCGTTCTTCCTATGGAGTTTATGTTACCTTATTTACATATGCATGTGTTGGAGGTCTAGCTGATGAGAAAGATTTAGACAAATGGATTGAAAATATAATTCAGCTGGATGAGAGATGAGCCATAGCATGTTGGAGTCAAAAACAAGAAAAGGCCAGGAAGAAATCATGTCATGACAAAAATATAAGGGATAAAAAGTTTGAGATTGAACAAATGGTACTTCTCTATGACTCTAAGTTCTTGCACCATCTAGGAAAACTTAAAGTACATTGGTTACAACCGTATGTTATCACTTACATCCTTGAAACAGATGCTTGGCAATTAGAATCAATTGATGGAACACGACTACTTTGTTACTTCAACAGGAGTAGGCTGAAGCCCTACTATAAATAAGTCTTCTTGGTGTTTGTAATAAGGCAGTATTTCCATTTATATTAGGTTTTCAATTATGTATTTCCTTAATGTGTTTCCTTCTTTGTCGTTATGATTTTTCAATTTAGTTGGTGTTATGAAATAAGCGTGCTTGCATGCATGAAGCTAATTACTACATGAAGCATGTTTATGTGCAGAGGACTACACATACTTTTAGTGTGGGGTGGTTGTCGATATCTAGGTACAAGATTATGGGAATTGAAAGATGAAAGGAATAAGTTGCCACATGTGCTCTTCAATTCAAAGGAGTGCCTCTAAAAAGTGACCAAAGATGGAGATGAATGACCGAATAGTATAACATGAGGTAAGAAGAGGCCATAACAACTACCAGTAGAAGGTGCAATGACATGGTACTCAGGTGCAAGGAAGTGTGCTGAAGAGAAGTTTATGACCAGAGGGTATGAAGGCACACCAGAAGGTTATAAATGAGTCATGAAGATGTAACATGCAGAAAGGATGAAATTGGTCAATTAATGAGAGGATATTTGGTAGGTGAAGGAGAAATGAATGCATCAAAAAATTGAAAATCTATATAAGGATGGGATGTGAGTTCATTTTTACCATTGTGACTAAGATTATTTGAAAAGGATCCAAGTGTGAATATTTGATTGATCATATTGAGCTTTGAAAGGTGTGTAACTAGTCATGATAAAGAGATCTAGGCGCAGAAAGAGATTACATCCTCGATGGTGAAGGGTTTGAGTGAAGCAAGGTGATAGAGAGGAGCTAGGGTACATGCTTTCACCTAGGGCACGCTGAATCGAGCTAGGGTTTGATTTTCACATTATAGAATTCAAGAGGTAAGGATCTAGAAAGGATTATAAGGTAGAAATGGCACCCAAGAAACCAGTTCCAGCAGAAGTGAAGGGAAAAAAGAAGGTGGTATAAGAAGAAGAGGAGATAGCTCTTAAAAGTAGTTTTTCAAAAATGCAATATCCAAAGGGGATTATCGTTGGCTAGGAGTGGGATTATCACACAAGGAAAAGTAAGGTGAGTGAGTATAATCATCATACCAGAGATAATAAGAAGGATCTTAACGCGTTGCTCAACATGAAGACAAATAAATGCATGGCAGAAGACATGCCAATGTATGATGATGCTGACGAGAAGCTCTTAAAGAAGATAGGAGTTTACCAACTATATGAACTCCCTTACTTTAGGAAATATGATCCCTTGTACTAGTGGCTCATGAGCAAAGTGCACGAAGATTTTTTCTACTTTGCAGGACGCCAAGCCAGAATTTCAGCCATGCTCATCTCCACGGTAATGGGGTTGAAAGGCACAGGAGAATATTTAAAAGATGATTTAATAGATAAGGCCACAATATTGGAGACCAAAAAGGATTTGGGGTACACAAAGGGTCCGCAACATGGACATCGATAAACTAAAGAAGTATCTAGTGGTGTAAGCAGCCACACATCTGTTACAAAGCTAAATGACCAGGAAAGGTGGTCACAAGTGAACACCATGTGGCTACACATTTCCAAAAAGATGTCTGAAGGGGTAGTCTACAAAATTTCACATTATATTGCAAAAAAATCATTGAGGAAGTGCACGCAGGAGGAAAGATCAACTTTGGAGCTGTTCTGTTATCACTGATGTTCATGGAGATCAAAGTACCTGATGGACCGAAGGAGAAGATATGGGAGTATCCCATGGAACACAAGTCACCTGCAGAATGCTTCAAGAAGTGTTTGTGTGAGGGATCCATGATAGAGAAGGTCAAGAAAAAGGCTGAGAAGTGGTATGATAGGCTCTACATGGCTTTTGAAGAAGAATGGCACATCCCCAAGGACTTGCCTTCGGTGGTTAGAAAGGTAGTTTAGTTCGTTGTATGCCAACATTTTTGTATAGTGCAGTTCACCATGAAAGATGGAGCATGGATCCATTGGTGTAAGTTTCTATATTCCTTCATAATAAGGTACTTCTAGGCATCACAACATAGGTTCACAGATATGCAACGACTGACATTCAATGTGGATAATGTAGATTGTGACTACTAAAAACTAAGGAAGAAATATGTGTATCCAAGGAGGGGTGCATATATTGAAAGGACCATTTTAGATGTATTAAGCATTAAATCAATAATTTTGGTTATGGGAGATATTGGAGCAGCATTGGTGTATCTTCAACTGAAGCCTAAGATGGAGAATAACAAGTATGTGGAAGATGAGTTTGCACTTCCAGCACCACCAAAGGGAAAGCATACAATGGAGAACATCCCAGTACCTAAGCCCACAGAGCTAATAGAAGTGGAGGATGAGTGCGAGGATAGTGGTGGTTTGGAGCATAGAGGTAGAAGAACAAGGATGAAGCTGAGCGCACCACTACACCACCTCAACCACAAGAAGGGGATGATGAGGACTTGGATGTAGTCCAAGGAGAGCACATATTTAAGTGAGTATTTAGGAGAACAAGGACACAAGGTGCTACTCTACAAATAATGCACAAATCACCCAGACTCTCTCTAGAAGGAGACAACTATGAAAAGGAGAAGGAAATTGAAGTTGAATGAGGAGGTAGAAGATTCAGAGGAAAGCACGCCTACTTCTCCTACACCTCTAGAGAATGTAGAACAAAAAGATGAAGAAATGAAGCAAGGAGAAGAGGAGGAAAAGGGAACAGATGAGACAACTACAGAGACTAGCTCAAGACATGGAGACACAAGTCCCAAATTTGGAAGCTCAAGTTCCTAAGAAGCCTTGGTCTAGAAGAACAAGTGGAGAGCACATTCCACCAACCATGTGTTATGCAGAGGACATAGGTAAAATTATCTCGTGCTCATTTCCAAAGTATTCTATCGCAAAAGGAATTATATGGTTGGGAACTAATGGATGAAGATATGGCCACAATGCGCATGAGGAAGTAATTATCATGGTCCATGCACACACACATGGATGAGCCATATTTTGATGTGTGTGAGGATTTTGCGTATCAAGGAGGTTGAAGAAAACACCTCAGCCTAGACAGATGATAGTAAAGCCTACTGTCATGTTAGATGAATAGGTGAGTAATGCATTGGTCAAAGTATCAAAAGAGGTGGCGAGGAAGAATATGTACAAGGCTACCATAATTAGGGCACTCAGGGAAGAGATCAAAACTAAGGATGGGGAAAAATAGCATGCCTAACATGGGAGAGAGACTTAGTGCAGAAAAATAAAGCTATATTTATCAAAGATCATAGAGGAGATTGGCGAAAATGTCATAAGAGCTAGGCCACACTTGGAACCAAAGGTACCACATAAATTTCCTTCAGTAATAAACTATGTAGGACAATTGGTAGACCTAGTGCTTGAAGATGATCCTCTGCACATGCCGGTGCCAAAGGATCCAACACATGAGAGCGGAATGATGTGGAAGATTGCATCCTATAAAGGACTGCTGCAAGAAGAATTGAAGAAATTAGACCAAGCCTTGAACATTTGCACAGCTCCAGAGGCGCTCATCAACATAAAAACCTTGGAGGAGAACAATGAGGTCTAGAAAGCAATGAAGGACAAAACATTGGGCCACACAGAAATATTATCAATGGTTAAGCAGAAGTGTGAGGCCTTGGAAGTAGCATAAGAACCACACAAGACTTGGTTGGAAGATCTTGGGAAGCTCATTGTGTAGAAGATGGATTTACTAGAGGGAAGGATGACTGCAATGTCCAACATTGTGTTGGTCTTACAAAATGAAAAAGGGAGATTGTGAGGGATGAATTGGAGTCCATTATCTGTGGACATTCTAGAAAAAGAAGAGGAAGCACTCACTAAATGACAAACCTTGGAGGATGAAATAAAATAGGAATATCTTGAATTAGTTGTTCAGTTGAAGAAGAGACTGCAGAGTAAAAATATTATTTCATTCTTTCCATTCTTTCCATTCTTCTATTCTTTACTTAAATTTTTGGAGATGACCATTGTCGGGGTGATAATGAAATTAGTGTGGGGTAATGTTGATCAAAGAAAACTTGACAAAAATCACATAAGAAGTCCACGTGGGGAAGTGAGTCATATTTAAAGGCACAAATGGATAGGGAGAATGCGTGCATGGAACAAAAGTTCAGTTTTCAGGACTTAGCCATTTCACTCATTAAGGTCTATTTTTAGAGATGACATGCAGAGCACACAAAAATGAGGTAGAGACATGCACACCACACATTGGCTATTTTTGGAGGATTGGATACGAAGCACTTTGTATGGACACAAGCCGAAACATATCTGCTATTATTAACAGTTAGCTAGTAGTAGTCTATTGTTAGTGCAATTACATTTGTGGCTAGCTTTGTAAAGGCATGTGGCTAAGAATAACATGCGACCTATTTTTGGGATGGATAAGCAGTGAATTGAAAGTCCCCACCCTTATATATATGTAGTAAACTGTGTAATAGATATACGAGAGGGGGTCAAGATATACTGATATATGTTGTTACTATTTGTTATGTGCATACTATTGATATTGTAATGAGGCTTCTGTAAACTTATTGCATTGAATATAATGAAGGACATTGGCTGAATCCAAGTGTTAGTTCTATGTGTATCTAAATCTAGTATGTTTTTTATCTCATCATGGTTAGTAATTAATTATGCTTTTCCTTAAATATAGATCTCGTGATGCTCGTAGAATGAAGAACTAGTAATAGAACTATATATGTTAAGTCCCCATCATGTTAACATCCTAGTACAACAACCCTAAAGAGGGACCTAGTACCTTTACGTGCTTCGGGTGAGCGCTCAGTTAGGCTAAGTGATGTGCCAACGCGTCTAGGGTTTCATAGGGTTTGTATCACTGAATTCTAAGTTGCATCATCACCAAAAGGGAGAACCTATCCATAAAGAATATGCTATGGGAAGATCTGTGTTTCCCACATTTAAGGTCACATCTAGGAAGTGATAAAAGACCACATAGTTCCAAATCATCACAATGAGATACGGAAAAGGTTAATATGGAGGAATTATCTAAAGACATGACTAAGGACACATTGGTAAATGCACTAACAATAGAATGGTTACAAGTGCTATGCATTAAGTGATTCCACTTTGATTTTATCATCAAGGTAAGCCAAATGATAGGATCCCAACCCATACTTGTGCATAATAACGTATGGTCCGATATAGTTAGGGGAAAAATTTCCGTGTTGAATCCTTTCTAGAGTAGTGAAATTCTGATTTTATTTGAGAATGAGGTCACCGACATTAAATTCACATTCCTTAAGGTTCTTATTGTAAGCACATTTAATGCACTCCTGATAAACATGATGGTGTTCAAGAGTGAGAAGGTGACACTCATCTAGTATCTCGAGCTATGCTAAACGAGCTTGGCGATAGTATTCATCAGAGATGAAGTCATGAAGGGAGACACACAAAGATGGAATTTGAACTTCAAGAGGAAGGAAAAATTTGGAACCATAAAAAGAGAGAAAGGCGTAGCCCAGTGGAGGTACAAATGCTAGTATGATAGGCCCAAAGGGAGAAAGGAAGTTGGAGATGCCAATTACGACCTACTTGATCAATGGTTTTAGCAAGAATGTTTGAAATGGTTGTATTGATAGTTTCGGTTAGGTTGTTAGCTTATGGATAATATGGGGAAGAGATGTTAAGTTGGATGTTGAAGGTGTTACATTTTTTCTTGAGATATATTTTTAAAGGAATTTCCATTTTTCATAAAAAGTTTGTGGGGAACATCGAAGTGACAGATAATGTGTTGATAAATAAAATTAATGACTAGGCGATTTAGTTGAGGTGAGTAGGATTGCTTCCACCCATTTAGTGAAATAGTCGGCCCGGTGATGATAGATTGATGTTTCGTGACTAACGAGGATTAGTAAGACCAACAAGATCAAGGCCCCATTTTGAAAAGGGCTAAAGGTCCTGAGCGGCTATAGAGATTAACTAGGAATATGAATGCCATTGAAGTGCTACTGACATTTTTCACATTTCTTAACATATTCATAGAAATCATGATTGAGGGAAGGCTAGTAATAGCTAAGATGAAGAACACGCTTAGAAATGGCTAAGCCACTAAAGTTTCCACCAAAAATATCATCATGGACTTTTGGCTTCATGGGATTTAAGACATCTAAGAAGAACACCATCAAATCCATGTTTATAAATAATTCCATCAAGGATCACGTAGTGGTGAGTGTGCTCAAGAAAGGACCTCTTAGCATTTTTGATAGATCAGGAGGAAATATGGATTTGGATAAGTAATCAAATATGTGAGAATACCAAAGTTTTGGTAAATCAAATTTAATAAGATTAACCTAAGGTAATTTAAGAGAAGTCCGATCAAGATGATGAAACATGACCTGAATGTTTAGACTATTCTATTGTCAATGAGATTAGTGTCGCGAGGGATGCCATCATATCAGCAAAGCGATTGGTCATCCACAAAAAAATTGGATGGTATAGGAATCAAAAGCTTCAAGAATAATATAAACAATGTCATGATATTTTGAAGTATGTAATTCTTACATTGATACTCACCTGTGAATTTTTGATTATAATGTCGAGAATCCATATAGATGTTAAGGATTTGAACACTTAAAAATGACGGTTTTGAGGCCCAAGATGAGGGCCTCATATTCCACCATGTTTTGGTACACTCAAAATTGATTTTAAATGTGAGGGGAATAGGAGTTTCCCAAGGAGGAATGAGAAAGATGCTAGTGCCTCCCCCTTATGCGACGTTTTGAGCCATAAAATAAGAGGGTGAATTTTAGAATTCCATATTTACAATGAAAATGGTTAATGGATTCATATGGAAACTGCTCATGAGGTAAATGTGTTTTAGGAGGAGGATTTCACCAATTGGTCAAGTAATATCCTAGCCCATAATGGATTTTGAGAAATAAACTCTAGGTCAAACTCATTCATGAGCATGAGCTACCAAGTAATACAATCATTATGGTATGGCTTAAAATGTAATGTTTTAAAGATATGGAAGCTAGTAACAACATACATATTTTGATTAATAAGATATGATAAATTTTAGAAATAACAAAGAAGAGAGTACAACACAATATTTCAGCTTTTTAGCGCAGGAGTCTCAGTCATGAAAGGGTACGAATGATATAATAAAAACCTACTCATGGTTTTGGTCATCATGATGGGCTAACATGGCTCCTAAGGCATGATTGGTGGAAGAGATGTATAAATAAAATAGCTCCCCCTTGCATGGAGATATGAGAACCGGTGGAGATAGGAGATACTATTTAAGAATTTGATTATAACTAGAGAAATCGTCCATAAGAGAAAGCATCTCATGACTTGCGGTAATATCCATAAATTGATCAATTTTTAGGAGAGGATGTCATCCTTAGGGAAAGTGAGATTAAGATCTCGAAAATCGGTGCATATATATGTAGTTTTCCTGATGCTTTAGTGAAAGGGACAATGTTGGAAAACTATTGGGGATAATCAATGGGGATGATGAAATTGGTGGAAAGAAGGCGTTGTAGTTATTATTTAACAAGGAGGGAAACATGAGGATGAATGCGACAGAGATTCTACTTTACCGGTTTAGAATTGGGATAGGTGATAATGTTGTGAATGACAATAGAGGGGTCAAGACATTGTATATTTGAATATGACCATGGAAATTCTTGGCTATGATGGGAGAGTAACTGGTGCAATATTATAGCTCATGTGGATCAAAATATTGGCCCACTTTGAGAATGCAAGGCTCCTGAGGAGTCCCAATATTGACATCAATGGTGGCTTCATTAAGAAGAGAAGGTGAATCAGATGATAAGGTATTCTGAAGATAAGAATATTTTGCCTCTGTGTAGGAAAGTATGACATCATTTTAAGCAAACTGAAGGACATCAATGGTAGGAGAATCTTCTTCTATCATCTCTAGATGAAAAGAGGAAGGGACCTAGTTTGATTATCATAATAATAGGTTATTGGTCCCAAAATTTATGGTGGAGACTAAAAAAATTCAAAAGCAATGGAAATGGTGTTATCTAGTTCCATGTCCTCAAGATTCAAAAAATATGGAGAAGGTATGTTCATTTCTTTGGGAGTCAGAAGGGATGAAGAAAGTAAAGAAGGTATGTCCATGTATTTGAGCATGTCCAGATCTTTGAGGGTTGGAAAATATGGAGAAGGTAGAGAAGATATGTCCACATATTTTAAAGTCTGAAAAGAAAAAGGAGGTGGAGGAGGCATATCCATAAGAATCTCATATGGTGGAATGTGATCGGGGGACTGCTCCTGATAGCCTAACCCAAAATTTTTGTAACATTTGTGACATTGATCAGGAATAAGGCCATGTTGTCCATGTTCATAACAGCCTAAGCCTAATCCCTTCTAGGTGAAATGATGGAGATAGTTATAGGCAAAATATGGGTTATTGAGAAAGCTAAAGCCACCAAAGTATAAATCCTAGCGTGTGGAATATCATCGATGTGGGAAGAGGGGGTATCAAAACCATTGTAAGTAAGATTGTGTGAAGATGTGGTGGACAAAAAAGGATAACATCCTTGATGTCTTTTTGGTACATAGGTGCCTTATTGGGTATACTGATACAATGAGGAGTGGGAAGGGTGTTGAGCATGAGAAGGTGATACTCCCCCATCGTAAGTTTTTCCATTACGTTATCCATGGAGTCCTTGTTAGGGAGTTTGGATGAGGGAATGGATGAGATGGTGGATGGTGTAGATGGATCTTCCTTAGGGATGAGTATGTCATTTGGTCTATAAGTCATGTTACATCCTTGGAAGGGAGGAGTGTCCCAGGATGCATCAAGATATTTCCCTCATGTTCATATTTAAGGGAGTGATGAAGAGTAGATGGGATGCAACACATTATGCAGATACGTGGTTGTATGAGGAGAACATTGTATTTAAATTTTCCCTCAATGATGTAGAATATCTCATTGATGAGCTTGTCACCAACATGGATAGGGAGGACAAAAACTATTCCTAAGGCGGGAGTGATGGCATCATTACAAACTTGAAGAACTATGGGTGTATGAGAGGTAGATTCCTTTAAGATCTCAATCTTGTCAAAAGTATGTGAAGGAATGATATTAATACTTTCCCCACTATCAATCATGCACCATTGAATTAACTTATCATTTATCCTAACCCTAATAAAGAGGTGAATGTTGTGTTCTTCCAGTGGGATGTCTAGAATTTTAGTTTGATTGAATGATATATTAGTAGAAGAAACAAGTGGTCATACGAAAGATGTGAAAGGTTTAACTTCATCATCAAAGTTCAGAATATGTTTTAAGGCTTCAATAAGAGTCTATATATGATTTGGAGAGCTTTAGATGAGATCGTAGAGTGACATCTTGACCAGGGCTTGATGAAGTTGTCTAGTGATGCTTTGTTCGATAGGCGTCAGAGCTGCTAAAACAAAAACCTTTGGTTTCAAATATGTGTCCAAATATTTAAGAGGAGGGGTGGAAATGAAGGTCTTGAATTTTGGTTTGGAGTTATATTTGTGCTTGCATTTTCTGGATCAAGTGGTTACCTAAATTTCATTGATGAACAAAGGAGGTCCATCGTTGGATGAGTCATCTCCCAGAAGAGAAATAACATACCAAATCAGTCCAAGGAAAGTCTTTCCTCTTCAATGAGTCTATGAATAATGGCCGAGAACATTCTACAATGCTCAGTATCATGTCTAGGAGTACGATGAAAGGTGCACATAAGGTTGAAATTGAACCATAAAGGATTCTTTCCTTTTAGGTCAAAGGCCTTGATAGGAGGAAGATTGATTGTAGAGGTTTGAAGTAAATGTTGGAAAATTTATATATATGATCTAACTAAAGTTTTGGAAGATTCCTTGTGAGATATCTTGGATGTTTTGGGTAAATTTTGACTATGTTGATGTGATACAAATCTGGTTTTGATGTTTTGGTGTTTTAGTGTTTAATTATCTTGGGTTGGTGGGATGAAATGCTCGTGATTCTGAAAAAAATGATTTTGTATTGGATGGTTTAACTCTAGGAAATATTATACATTTTTAATGTAAAGACGCATCCTTGGAAGGAGTAAGGACAACCTTAACTGGGGAGTTAGATGGTAATTCCATGGTTGATTTGGGTACAAGAAACAACATTTTCCGAGGCAATCTACTGAAGGTGGGGATTGAGGGGATTGTGTCGATAACAAGGAGGACATATTTGAGGTCACCTGCAAGCTAAACAAATTTCAAACATTCCTCAAATGATGAATTTGGGGTGAAAGAATAAGGTGGTGCGAATGTAACAACAACAGTTGATGTGAGTAAGAGAATGGGAGGAAGAACCGGTATGGGTTCAAAAATGGTATGACAGAAAGGGTGGAATAGATATAGATGAGGTGGTAAACCCTACTTGAATGGATGAAGTAGATGATGAAGTGGATAAGGAAGTTGATGAAGGATCAATACCAGATGTGTAAATAGGTTGAAATGGTTTCTTCATGAATGTCTCTAAGGGCATAAATGATATATTTTCTAATGGGGTTGTGGTAGCTATAGATGTGGGAGTAGATGCCAAGATAGATGTGGGTATAATGGATATAGGGAAGATATCGAAGGGAATGTATGTGGTCAATGATTAAGTTTCGGATAGGATAGGTTCCGATCAACAATGTTTAGGGTGTTTATAGTATGAGAATTAGGTGCTTGGGTTGTAGTAGAAGTGGTAGCTTGGCTTGTCAATGTATGATTTGGGAAAGGTTGTTTAAAAATGTTGATCGGTTGATTGGTGAAGCATTTGGATTGTCAACTTAAAGATCACCTTAATCAATGATTATTTGGACCAGATCCTTGAAAGTACAACATATTTCTATGTCATGGCCTCAGACTTGGTGATACTCATAGTAATGGTCTTCATGATACGATATGTGAGTTTCCATCTAGATTCATCAACTCGCCGATAAGAGGAAGTTTGATAAGGTTTATTGCCATCAATTTGTCAAATATTATATTGTATGACTCCCTAAGGGGAGTATAGTTAGGCATTGGTCAAGTGACTCATTGTTGAGTCCATGTGCTAGATGTAGACACATGAGATGATTTAAAAACTAAAGTGTTGGTTATTCCCTTCGATTTCTTGTTTGGTATGAATGGTTTAGTAAATTCATGTTTGGGTTTATTTGATTTCAGTTTTAAATGGCCTTGCTCGAGGGAACGTGTTTCAAGTTTGTGGGCCATGGTGAAGGCCTCGTCAAAGGTTCGAAATGATTGGATTTGTAAAGTCGAAGATATATGCTTCAAACACAAATGTGAGAAAAGCTTGCAGAAGAGGAAATGATAATATTAGCTTATAGTGAGGTGCAATTGTGCAATGAAGTCGGTAATGGATTCATCTTCAAATTGTTAGATGGTGTATAGATCGTTGATGGTTTTTTTTTCACACAATGGCGTATAGAAAGAAGAGAATATTGAATATTGAGGGATAATACTATATCAATCTAATGCAAGACCATCCAAGGACATGGGGAAAGTACAGAGCATCAAGTCCTGATCATGTGCAATAAGATAACATGCATGTTTAAATGCATAAAGGTGTTATTGTGGATCCTCTTTGCTGTTAAACTTAGTGAATTTTGGTAATTCCTAGTGTAAAGGATATGGTTTAATTAGTATGGATGGGTGAATAGGCTCATTACATATTTTCTCATATGATAACGAGACCTTGGTTCCTAAAGTAACAACTTCAAGGTTGGCTAACCTATTCACAAGGGCATGCATGGGATCATTTGAAAGAGTCTATTGGGGGATAATAGGTGGTGGCTACATGTAAGAAGTGGTCGGATAAATTTTTGATGAACATGTAGATGTATAGGTGTTTGAGGAATTTGTCGGAGTGTAAACTATGGGTTGTGATTGGAAGGGTGGTTGTTGAAAGAATTGTTGCTAGGTGATGGGAACATGATAGGACTGTTGGGATTGGATATGATGTTGAGAAAATGTTGATTAGGAATGTGGGTATGAATAGGTTGAAACTGTTGTTGAAAGGGGTTAGATACTACATAATGTAAAGCACCCATGAAAGGGGGTTAGGAAGTATTGATATGCATGTTGGATGTGAGAAGATCATATTGTCCAGATAGGGGATATAACGTTTGGGAGAATTTACTAGGGACACTAGTGGGAATAGCAAATGAAGAGGTGAGGGAAGATTATTGTTGATTGTTGTGTTGATTAGCGAGAGGTTATGAGGAGTAGGTTTGACTATCTGTATAGTCTAATGAGTCAAGGGATCGGTGGAATAGGAAGCAAGGTTGACTATAGAAATCTCATTAACTATGAGTTGGGTAGCTTAGGGATTGGTTTGATAAGGATACAGTTGTCGGAGTGGTGATCCATATGGGTTGATCTCCTAAGGATATAATATTGGAATGCCACTAGATTGGCATCTAGAAGGTCTTGGAACATGGTATCACTTAACTGGTCCTCAGGAGGTCCAAAGGACTTTGATCGGAATGATGGTGGGGTAGTTGGTCTACATGGGATAGATTGGTGGTAATAAAATAGGTTAGTGTCACCTAAATTTTTAGTGTGAACAATGGGTTTTGGATGAGAGACATCGATAAGTGGTTGAGTGCTCATAAAAGAGGTAATCAAGGGTACAGATGAAGTGGTTATTGTAAAGAAATTTTTTTGAGATAAGGAATCGTTTGAAGAATTTTTTTCCAATTCTCTTGGCTACAAAACAAGTGACTACGGGCATGAAAATAGTTTTTACCTAAGCAAGTAAAGAAAACAATTCTTTTTATGTTCTTAATTTATTTAAGAAAGTATGAAAAGAAAAGGGGATGGATAACCAAGTACCTATGAGAAGGAAAATTATGTCTAGTTTTGGATCTATTATGGCTAGGGAATGTCTAAGGTGATCTGTTGTTGGGTGATGAAATCCCAATCAAAAAACCAGGTAAGGGGATTGTTTTGATGTGTTAATTTAATTTGTGAGGTTTAAGGCTATGTGTGATAAAATGTGGGATGCAGAAGATTAAATCCCTATTTAAGCTATGTGAGAAAGCAATTTGGAAAAAGAATTTTCTTTTTAAGCCCAAAACAAAGTATGATATTCGATGAGGACACAAGTAGAAATGGAAAATTACGATGGAAAATGGAGAAAAATAGGGAAAAAGTGAGGAAAACACGGATATCAATTTTAATATTTATCTCGCACTTCTTAGCTGATGAGTGATCCAAGCCATGAACCCAACATGAACAAGAAATAAAGTGGAGCCTCACACTATAGTGTTAGTGGAAGATAGAAAAAGAAAAGACAAAAAAGTAATAAATACAAGAGATCACCTATAGGCTATTCTCATCGGGCGTGTAAGAGTTGTGTGATTTCTTATTCATTATCAAGTTAATGAGCTAGTTACTAAAGAAACTACACAACTCAAAAATGTTGGAGGATTTATGTTACCTCGAATGTACAATGATACAGTGCATGATGGATGATGGATCCTTGTTGCTGCAAATCAGATGAAATATGCAAGTAAGACTAAAAATGATTTTTATTAGATTATTTGGGTAGGGGTTGCGCAACAAAGTATACCTAAAAGCATTAACTTTATCGATTGATGTCAACCACCTTTTTAAAACAAAATAAATGTAAACAAGGGAATGTTTACTAATAATATGCGAGCTGAAAGATTACATAATCTGAAAACACTATTGATTGATTTAGATATTGATCTGATTAAAAAAATGAAAGATAAATATACCTATTCTATTTCGACGATGACCTAGAATGTGTAGAGGCAGATCGATGGCGACTTGAGAGACTGGATTAGAAATGTGGGAGGAATATCTAGACCATGTAGGATCTGAATGCAATCTAGAAATTAGAGCGATCTGAGGATCTTTGGAATCAACCTGCAAAGGAGGCATGAAGGAATAGAAACCAAGAAAACAATAGAAATCAAGGATTAAAGGGAAGGATTGAAACCAGTCATTGGTTGACATGGGTGGGGTGTAAATAGGATGAGTTTACTATGACAGAGGAACTAGATGAGGGTTAGAGAAAATAGGCAAGGGCATTGAGCTCATGAAAATAATGGGAGAAGGTTTTGGGATAGAAAGCAAAGGCTATTGTGGCTAAGTCAATGGTGACCTATTAGGGTTAATGATGACTATGACATAGTTGGATAAAGCCGAGGAAAGGTAAGCCAAATGAACAACTTACAAGTATAGAATTTGATGACGAAGTTGTGAGTACTGTTGTTGATGTTCTAAACTTGTAAAAGATTACATAAACAAAATACCAAGATAATATGACAAAATGATTAAATAAATGTAAAACAATGACAATCTCACAAAATTCCAATCACGATTGACTCATGCACACTATAAGGAGGTTTGAGAGGTATGTCTTGGCTTCTCAAATTTTTAAGCGCAAAGGATTGTCTTTAGGTTGCAAGATATTTTTGGATTCGCATGCATTTAATGAGGAATAGAAATAAATAACATAGCTTTATAGGGTTGACAATGACTAGGTCGGGTCGCCATCGATCGCGGGAAAGTTTCCCTAATGGGAATATTTCCCTTTATTTAGTGTGATTTCTTGTTTTTTTAGAAGTTGGCCGAATGATTTAAAGCATTAGGTGGGAAGGGGTTGTTTAGGGATGAGATGTAGATGAGTTGGCAATGGAGATAGGTTGGAAAAAGTGTAAGGAAAAGCATAGGTGTATATTTAGAATGAAAGCATTCCAAAATGGAAAGTTAGTTAGGGCATGATTAATTAATTAATGTTGATTAAATAGGTTTCAAAGGTGATGGGAATTTAATTGATTAATTAAATTTAAAGAGGTAGTTTGATTAAATAAGGGGAATGAATAGAATAAAATATGTGAATGCAAGCGATCAAGGGTATAGATACAAAATTTAGGTGTCTACATTGGTCAATGATTTTATTATGTTGAATAAGGAATTTTCCAAATATGCCTCATATAAAAATCGGAAATGAAATCAGATTGAAGGAGCACCCTAAAAGCTTTCCTTGGAAGCTCCACCGATTAATGTAATATGTGGCACTAGTGAAGATAAAGGAAAATAAATTGATGAATCAAAATTTGAAGAATAAGAAGATGAATGTGAAAAGATTGAGTATTTTAATTACTCACCGGATGAATATTTCAAAGAATGTATGGATGGCTACTCTTGCAAAGTGTTCACTTACTCAAAAATGGAGAAAAAAACCTCTTCTTCAATTTCTCAAGGAAAGCATTTGAATCCTTAAGCGACGACTCTATGAAAAACACAAATAAAAGGAGGATCATCGATGCCCACTTCCATGATGTCAACCAAGACAAAGCTTGAGAATACATCATCAAGAATTTGTCTTTCTCTTTTCGTAAGTCTCTCTCATCTCCTTTAGACAAATAAGTTTCAAATTATATTTACCCTAATAATGTAAATCCTACTCTTGTCAAGGCTACCATTTTTCACGATGTGCTTACCAATTATCCACCTTTTGACATCATTGAACATTGTAAGAAATACAAAATTCAGATTTATGAGTCTAAATACTTGAGAACTCACCCCAAGTAATTTGAAAGGCTTGTCCACCTTATCAAGAAGCAGTTTAGTTTCATGTTCCAAAATTCCATTTCCACAAGATTACCCCTTGATCCTCATACTACACCTTTTTATAACCTTCTTTCTTCCACACCCTCCACCTATAGGAAAGTAGAACCTTTCTATCTAGACTTACTAGTTAATAGATATAAATTGAAAAATTACATTATTAACTCCTACTACTAGTCATTGGTACTCCATGGAAACCAAATAATTACCTCTTGTTGGCGTGTCGAATACAATCAAGTAATACTTGCATATTTTCTTGACAAGAATATCATGATGAAAATACTTGTATAAAACATGCCAACCTCATATGGTATGTTGTTAAGTTAAAGCTTTTGTAGGGATGTTGGAAGAGATATACAAATAGATTAGTTGCATGCCACCATTCCAATCAACGCTGAGATGAAAAATTTCCTTTCTATTAGGAAAATGAACTACATATTTCAAAGACTAGATGACCCAAGGGCAGATATCATATTTTAAGATTCAAAGTATTCAAAAAAATTTATAGCTTAAGAGGAGCATATTGAGATGTCCATATTGATAGAGGAGTATCCAAGTATGAAGGATCCAGTCGGAAAACATCATGATGATCTAATGGAACCAAAACATGATAGTGGATTCTTCCCATTGAATATGTATGCATATTAGTTTTGATAGCGATAGAGGTCATGAAAGTATTGAATTACAACAAATAAATCCCAAGGTGATGAGAAATGTGGATCAAGAAGAAGAAATGATATCAAATAGCTTCTAGCTGGTGAGTCCCATGTTCTCAAGGATCATCATCAAGATCTATTTAATGAGTATGATTGTCAATATGAATCTTTCTCTTTCCCATTGGGAGATGGTGGCTCTTTCAAGAAGGAAGGAATAAAAAAATGTTCTCATGTCTCTTGAAGTTTAATCCACTCAAAAAGAGGATGAATTAATCCTGGAGATGAAATTCCAAGATCATAAAAGTAAAGAGTGGGAAAATGATGATATTGATGTTTTAGCCCCAATCTTGTGTTCATTCTCCTTTCAAGAAGATAAAGACCTTCTCAATGAATAATAGGTTGATGAGCTAGTGCTTGAGTATCCCAAAGCTGAGTCCATTAAAAATTATTTCCCTCACAACAAGGAATTTATGAATAAGAATGTGCTTGAATCCAATCAAGGAAAAGGTGATTTCATCATGAAGCCAAATTTTGAGGCTGAAAATGACCAAGATGGAAAAGGTGAGGATTTTCATTTTTATAGCCAACGTTTTTCTCATTATCTTCCCATGAAAATGAAGCAATTTGTACACCACAACATATATAGAAACGGATAAAAATGAGCAATATTGTATGAAGGATAGTTGTTTGAAGAAATTGAGAAATGTGGAGCATCAAGAGGATTGTGATAGTATTAAAACTCTTAAAACATCTTTCAAGAAAAAAATCATGGATACAATGGTCATGAATCAAATGACAAGTGAAGGTATAATTATTATTAGAGATCATAAGCCTCAGTGTGAAAATAACAATCCTAGTATGATCAAGACTCATTCTTGTAGTAATGTTAAGGAAAATCAACAATTGGAATGAACTTGGGAATAAATGAGAAAATGAAAGAAGAATATGTCAAAGCAACAAAGGAAATGAACTGACTAAGTGGAACCTCAATTGCAAGGAAAATCATTCAAAACTTCTATATAAGTTGAGAAAGGGTCATATTTTAGTGAGTGCGTCAATGGATTTGCTGAAGAAATGCATTTAGTGATACCCATGTATAGGTAAACATTCGGTAAATAATTAGTGCTATAGTGAAAGTGGGTTATCCTTTACGTGTAACATAGGTGATTTAGGATGTTTTGTCATTGTTTCCTTTTTGTGTGTTTTTCCCTTACCATTTTTTGTTTATTTTCCTGTCTCTTGTGTTGGTTGTGTTCATTTCTTCGTTGTGTTTGTAGCTTTTCTAATTTTTAGTATACGACTCTATAACCCAATAAAACAAGCAATGTTCTACTACCCAAGAGATACCTAAGGTTATCCATTCTGTAACATTCCAATGTCCCCGATCTAGATCCATCAATTGTAATGCAAAATGTTTGGCATGAAAAATTGAAACTTTTGATCATGACAACCAAGCCCATAATTGAATTTTTTACTTCTTGTTCACTGTGCATCCTTCCTCTGGCCAACCTTCCCTTAGTTCAACCCTCACTCAGTATCTGAGGAAAGTTCTAAAATTATTTTTAAGTGTGTTTTAATGTTTGGGGAAGAGTTCTATTGATATTAATGAGCTCATTGAGATTTGATACAAGACAACTTCCTTTACTTCCTCTAGATGCCTAAAAAGGCCATTTTGGCCATTCTATACAACTAAGTAAATACCTCTCTGGAAGCGTACATGGAAAATATAAAGAATATGAGGGTGATTTATAAGTAATTTGAAGGTTTCAAGGCATTTTAGGAAATTTTATTAAAAAAATTTGATTCAGCAATAATATGTTCGATATTAGGGAATTTTGGGTGTAAGGAATGAAAGCTCCAACGGTGAAAGTTGACTTCTCCAAATGATTCCAGAATTTCTAGAAGGATTTAAGAGGAAAACAAATAGTCATCAGAAATATATTTGAATCCTCTATAATATGTAAATTTTTTTTTTCAAGACTCAAAATTTTCTTGAGGTAATTTAGAACATAACATTTGCTTCTCTTAGGCAAAGATGAAATGTTCCATAAATTTTAAATTTCAGGAAAAATGTGTTGTCAATAATGTTGCCAATGATTTTAACAAGTGTGCTGGAGTCAAAATCATATACTTTTTGACCCAAAAAACTTACCTATGCTCCCGGAGTGAAAATATCACTTTGTTGGTGTCCCGATTTGGACACGGTGAGTAATACCAACTTTCCAAAAGTGGCCAAGTCACTTTTTCATCTCATCTATCCCCACTTTCCCCAAGAGAAAAAAGGAGCACAAAATTTTGAATTTCTTGTCATGCCAACTTTTCGTCACTTAACCTTCACCATTTCGCCCTAGGGTGCACGCAATTGACTTCTCACTTGTCCCCTTTCATGATGGCTAACCCTTAGTTCACACTATTTCACCTAAGTTATCCCCACTCTCTCCTAGAGAACAATGTGGAAATATGGGACACAAAATTTTTACCCACCTCCTCTAAGAATTCCCTCATCACCATAAAATATCATCCCGGCCCCTTCAACGCTCATTCTCAACACCCTTTCTCTCCTATGTCACATGTTTGCACTCTAATTGTCCCCACTATCCCCCAATGGATAGAGGGGTCAAAAAATGTAACATCCCCTCTCCACTCTAACTTTTCCCAACCATGATTAGCTAGATATGTTCACATGTGAGTGAAATTAAAAAAATTGGGCTAACCTCTCCCATCACAATTGTACCATTTTAATATTCAAATTCCTTTTGTTTTTCCCTCCTGGCCTCCATTAATGTCAAGAAATGATACAACAACATATTGCAGCAAGTTTCCTTTTTTATTATATGGAGATATGGTGGGATAAAGACCTTAAAATTTGGAGTAGAGAGTCTGGAAGCAAAACAAAAAAAATTGAAATTACTTTTGATGCAACCTAACATCTAGAAGACAAATTTATATAGATAGTAAGTGTACAAGGTTATGTATTTCTAAAAATAGTAATTTTTGAAAAATAGTAAATCCTCAACATTCACAACACTCCAAATGATTAATAAACTTTAGAAAGAGAAGATGGCAAAAATTTACTAAAAATAGAAATCCTAGATAGGACTTGTAAAATATAAAAAGTCTTGTAATTGAGTTTAGAAATCTTGTGTTAAATCCCATTATACCTATCTCATTCTTTTTACCACCATTGTGAGGCTAAGAAGTTATCTCATGGTTCAGATGAGAATGAAAACCCATATAGATTCCCAAAGAATCAATGCATAGGTGATTTATGCATGGTACAATTTTATGTAAGAAGTTGTGTGGTTCAAATCATCCAACTTATGGAAAAAGGCAGTCATTCTAGTATAATTCATTCAAAAAGCATGTGTCTTCGTCATTAAGGAGAATCAAGTAGCTCGAAAAAAATTATTGATGGATTATTTCAACCTCTATAGAACAAGTGTGAGTCCTTGAGGTTAATTCCATTCCATGAAAGATACATCTTTACCATAAAGGTGTGATTTAAACAACAAATGAGCCACGGGGATAAAATTTAAGTTCTCATTTAAAATTCTATTTGGTGATCAAAACTTTCTACAATGACAAGGAATATATCAAAGTGAATTGATGTGTGTGAAAGATAGTCAATTAGACAATGGGTAAAATCAAGAAAATCCCGAGGTTTGTGAAGGATTTAAAACATCAAGAACTTCATTTAAACTTGAGTAATCAAGGAAATGGTCATCAGGAGCATGATAAGAGTGAATCACCATGAGCAATGTTTACAGTCATCTCAAGCTCACAAACAATGCATATCTCATCATATTTTTTTGAAGAACTTAACCAATGTTTTGTAATGTGCTCACATCTTATAAGTTTAGGAGGTGCTAATTACATTATTTAAATGTAGTTTGGAGGTCAAGAATCTGGAACTAATTCTAAAAATTCCCTTAAGTTTCATTCAGGGACCAATCCTTCCATCTAGAGGAGGAAAGTTATTCCCATGAGGAGCACTTGATGAAAAGGTGTCTAGATATCCTAATTATGTTTCCACTCATGTGACACCTTTTTCAAAAAGGTGAAATGAGAATCCCAAGGAGTAAGGTGATGATCATCATATCCTAACTCTTCCATTGTGTTTAAATATCTTCAAGGAACAAGTAAGGATGATATAGTTAGGCTAATGAGGTACCCGGGACCATCGGGGTTTTAGGATCAATAAATCATCTATTTCCATGTGGAGAATATGAGCAAGCTAGTTTATGAGTATCCTAAAGATGATTCCATTCAAGGAGGAATTTGGAGCTAGGAAGGGAAATGAATGATTTCCATGTGTAGTACCATGTTTTTAATAATGGGAAACAATCTAAATTCCATATGTTGCAATTCTATTAGAAGTGTTCTTAAATAATCATCCGACACTTTGTAGTGTTTTCACGCCTCAAAGGGGAATCATATGCAATCACCTCATTTCAGTTCAATGAATAACCATAGAAAAATAATTCCATTTAGGGATCAATCCTTATATCTACAATATGAAGAACATCTCCTTGAGTGACAAACAATCACCAAAATGTTTGAGCATCATGAAGTAATTTTTCTCACGAAAGTGAATTGTGAATACCTTGAGGAGTAAGGTAGTGATCTCCATATCCTAGTTCATACCTTGTGATTGGATAAGATCATCCTATTCCCATAAGAATGCTTAAATTTTTAAGATATTTATTAGAAAAGGTTTCATTTACATCATAAGATGATTCTTCATCAACAAGATTTTCTCACCCCAGATTTCCACCTCTCTATTCTTCTCTCTCCTCCCTCACTCTCTCTCTAACATTATAGTCCTTCATTGAGAGTGTAATATTTCACTCTTTCTTATTTTTATATTAAGTGACTTAGTTTTTATTGTAAAATTCCCTTTAAAAAATAAGAAAGGCTTAATTTCATTCCTAAGAGAATATGAAAAGTCACAAATGGTGGTGAGGTGAAAATTCGCATGGGGGAAGAGGAAGAAACATTTTTGTATGCTATAAATTGGATGGCTTCTCCATTCCAAGGGGTTTTTAATTGTAGATTATTGCATTTTTTTCAGCTATGTATCACTACTACATCAATAAATAAAAGTTGCAATTCCTCTATTTCCTTTTCTATGTTTCATTATATTATCTACTCTCTAACTTTGTAAGCATGGTGATCTCGTATAACCAAGAAGGAACTTTTTTCCTTGATTAATGAATATGTATAACTTTGTGTCTCTAGTTTTTAGTCTTGTCGATTTATGACATTGTTTTGTTCTTGTAATTGAATGTAGACCTACTTTGGTTCTTGTTGGTAAGAATTGATAGTTCTACTCATAAAATTAACCCTCCCTCCTTATTTTTCCTACTCCCCTTTACTTATCCTCATAGAAAATTCCTCCTTTCTACATTTTAAAATTATTTTTCCATGAGTTTAGTGGAGTATTCTTATGTGATCCCCATGTAACACCACCCCAAAATTTTAGGTAGCTTACATTTAATAATGAAAACCTCCTCATACATAAGAAGGAGGGCTTAACCCCATGACCGTTGGTGAAAACCAATAATCTGCACTGCGATAAGTTATTTCACCAACATTACATCTTATTGTAGAAATTACCCGCATATAATAGTTGAATCCTTTCACTCACTAATCTTGGTCATATGCAAAGTTCCTTCACGTGCATAATTTCACAAGATCAATGCAAAATGATCTTTGAGCCCCTCTTGTACCTTTCTGATGAGCACATATGTTTGAAATCACTCTATAGCCCCTTCATATTAAAATAAGCTTCAATGTAATTCCATTTTAGATATATACTAATAGTATTGCAACCCCCTTTATGCTCTGTGAGACTTTCACTTTCCTAAGAATTGTGTGAATCCATTTTTAAATATTGAAAATTCCCATGCCTAACATGCATGATTCCTTCTATAATGAGAAATTTTTATCCCACACAAAATTCAACTTTTCTATAGTTTGATCACTTAACTTGATATCACATCAAACACTTAGATTCTAAAACCTTATGATTGTGAAATGAAAAAAGCACACATTCTTATATGGAAGGAAATGGTGGGTAAATTTTCTAAATACTAATGCATTCCATTACATGATTATGGGTGATTGTGAAGACACTTTGAGCAATGAATATAATGAAATGGCTATGTGCACATACCATGCACACATGGTAAGTATTAATACCTTCACTTGAATTGATTGTGCATGATTATAATCCATCCTCCTTTCATTTTATGTGCACATGGATAGTCCTATAAAATTCGTAAGTATGGATGAGATCCCAATAACACGGGTAAAGCTATGAAATATATGCGATTAGTGTGCATAGAGCCTAAAGGAGGCCCCTTCAAGGAATAATTCATAATTACACAAAATCTATTCGTACACTTGAATACAAGGTCTAAGAATTCAATCCAGTGTGTAATCACAACACATAAACCATTGTGTGGCACAAACCAAATATGTTATAAACAACACCTTTATCAGAAAACAAATTAGATCATCCAAAAATCATTATGTCGTAATGAGTTTGTATATTAGAAGGGAATAAGAATTATCTTATTCCATGTGCATTCCATGTTATATATGTGATGCTAAATTAAAGGAATAATTTGACTTGTGTAACCATGCAAAAAAATCCTGCATTGGAATCTAGAAAGGTGAGAAAAGCATGACTTAGATTATTCTTAATCCTTAGCAACATTTCATGAATATATTTCTCCATACTCCATGTTAAGGATATTTTGACATGACAGGAATAACTAGAGGCCAACTTGGAATTCAATTTGATTGAACCCTGCATCTACCATGTAATTAATTTGTCAAATATAGGCTATGACAAAGCGTACTACCCATGGGCATTCACAAAGCAAACTTGTGGCATATCACATTCATTTTTAGGATAATAAATAATACCCCTATTTCAAGTTCTAATTATTAATATTATATTATTAATACACCCTCCCAATATACTACTCCTATTATAAAATACCCTTTATATTACCATAGATTGCATATACTTGTTTTTTTCATGTTTGTATATTTTTCATGTTGAATATGCTAATGTGTGTGTGTGTGTGTGTGTGTGTGTGTGTGTGTGTGTGTGTGTGTGCGTGTGTTTCGTGTGTGAAACAAGAGGGAAAACTAGAATATTTTTGGTTTATGAAAGAAAAAGGGATTTAATATGCCAACTTGATGGCCAAATATTCATGTTCTATTTTAATCACATATGTAAATTTCAACATAGTGATCAAAATTTGAGGCGATTGATGTCTCACCGATTCAAGACAAGTGTCAAACATTCATATTTCAGGAAAGCTTGGGAAAGATTTAAAAGTTTAAAAAGTGGTAAATAATCCTAAGAATTGATGAAATACTTGTTTCTTCCATTGGCACTTTATGGAGAGGTTGAGACTCAATGTTTAAAATGATGTGGTTAGCGAGGTAAGTGCATGGAAATGGGGGACTAAAGGGGGTCAAAAGTGGGCACATTTTTCATGAAATTAGCAAAACCTGAACTTCATCCAATAAATTGGCATGCATATGCTCAAAATTTGACAAAGTGATAATAATAAGTACTATAGAGCTTAGAATCTAGTTTCTAAACTAATATTTTTTTTGAAAATGGTGGAGATTAAGAGGGTCAAATGTGGTGTGTACACAAAGTATGTCTATTTTTATGGTAAAAATATAAGAACCTATTGTATGTATGCCCCCCCTATTTTTGATTTCTATAAATTAATTTTCATATCCCTTCGGTAGAAATCTATCCAAGACCATGTATGAGGTCCCACTAATTTTTCATAATTTTTGGATGAATATAAAGTTTTTATTAATTTTCAAAGTGCACACATCCCAAAAATGAAAATTTGGTGTGTACACCCCATAACTTTGAGAAAAAAAATTGTTTTTTTGTGTTTTTTAGTGCATGTAGAATGGAGTTTAGAAAAAACCCCTTTTTAATGAAATTTGAATGAAAAAATCATAAATTGTGCATGAAAACATATGCATAGGTTTTGGCAAGAAAAGAAGTCACTAGTAAAATAAATTATGGATGAAAGCATTAAAATAATTTAATTTTAGAAAGAATTATATTGTTATTAAGGTAAAACTAAGCTTGACATCGTAGTATAACTATTTTTGAATATTATGTTATAATGCATGAGATATCGGGGTGTACACGTGAGATTTTGATGTTTTTCTGTAAAACATGGATTTATTCACGGATTACATAGTCCAAACCTTAGATTTAGATATCAAAGGAAAATTCAAGCCTATAAATTTGGAATTTCAAACCCAAAGAAGATGAAACATGAGTGTGCTATAACGCGATAACATTATAACGTGTTCGTGTTCACATTTACAATGTGGAATATGTACAACACATGAACATGAGTGAATTTCGGCTTAGTAAATCCAATCTGTAACACTCTCATCTTATAATGCGACCTTGATTTTTCCTTGTCACATTATAACACACCCAAGCCATAACGTGAGCGTATTATGGAAAAATGACCAAAAATCAGATTTTTTTGACTTTTTGGGCCCCCATCTTTGTGCACTTTCCCAATGAGTAAATTAATTTACACCACATGTCATACATCAATGAAGAAATTGTTTTAGAGACCAAAAGTCTTAATTTTTACAACATGCGATATAACCGATTAAAAATTAATGTATACGTTCAATTGCCCAAGGAGTTATAAATATCAAAATCTAAAACAAAATAAACATCAGTTTGATTGATGCAAGACACATGTTTAAAATAATTGGAGAAGAGAGTTACGAAAAGAAATGTTTTAAAAAATTTCCATGAATGATAACATGATTCATTCCATGTGTTATACATTGGTGGCCCAAGGAGCCAATGATTGGAAAGGTCAACGGTGAGTGGCTTTACCGATTCTCTACACATGTTGGGGATTGCTTAAATGAAGAATTGAAACAAAAGATTTTGGAAGGTATATAATGCATGAGTTCTCCAATTGATGATAAATTACAATGATTGGTGGCCTAAGATTATGGAACAAAAATCAAAATTTTAAAGTTTTAAACTATGTGGTGAACAAGTAAGGTGATAGAGGAGGAGGCCGTATGAAAGAAATTAAGAGAGGTGATGATTTCAAGCAACAAAGTCAAGGTCAAGAAAAGCACATATGGGGATTATTAAATTTATATCAAAGGTCACCTCCACATCACCTATTCACTTCTCCTCCTCCCCTCTCTTCCTCCCACATACCCTACCTCCTTTATTTTTCTAAAATACATTGTATTAAATCCCCTTCACCCCTTTATTACATGTCATTATATTGGATAAAAATTCAATTAATAAATCCCTTTTGGATGGATGTGATAGGATAATTTTTATAATGTGAATCCATGTGCTAATACCATTAATAATTATAAATACTAGTCATTTCTTGGGTTATTCTTATAAATACCTAGACCAAACTCTTTGTAAAAGTTCTAGAATCTGGAATAGAAAATATCTTGAATTTTTATGCATTTACCTTGCCTCACCTTTCTTTCCTTAATTCTAGCCTAACTTAACATATGTACACGTCATGTTTTAATTTGATGAATGTTTAAGGACCCCCTTTTTTGATTGATTGCAATATCATTTTTTATCAACTAGAAAGTTAGAGTGCACATCCAATGACATTGTGCTAAAATCTTGGTGTTTAGGCCTTCCTGAGACTCTTGCACATACCCTTTTCTTAATCAAGTAAATATTGGTTTGAGCATGGGCATATTTTTATGGATATTGGTGTTCAATTGTACTATATTTTCTCCAACATATTTTTTTATTTATTTCTCTTTGAGCCCTATCTTACTCCTCTTTTGCACCTTTTTACAAGTCTATTAGTAATATCTTAAAGCATATAATCTACATGTAAATTAATTTCTTTATGCTACAAGTGACACTCATAACTAGATATATATTTTGATGGATTTTCTGCACTAAATAATATATGAATAAATTTTAAATAGTTGTTCTTCTCTTTCAATATTGTTGTCATGTTAAATGTCTAGCATGAAAGTTTTTAAAAATTTGGTCATGACAACAAAACCCACCCTTAAAATTCCCTTTCCCTTTCCACTCAAGGGGCACACAGATCCTATCATTCACACTACATTCCATTCCATCTCATCCACATCATACTTCTTATCTAGGTTGCATTTAGCCTTACTTACATTTAATTATTACATGCACATATTATTACACATCTTTGGAAAGATATCTTGTATGTCATTATCTTTATCATACACATGTGCATGTTCACTTTCCTTTCTAGTTGTGATCACAGATTCTATAGATCTGTTACACATAGCATAGATGCTTAGCGTAGTACCTATTATCATTCCCACAATGGCTCTTGGGGGCATCCACTTTCATAAATTACAAGTGTTATTGTTTCATTTTGTTTCATAAGACATTACTTTATCGACTTATACACATTTTGACGTACTTTTATCTTTCTAACATACTAACGGGTGATTCATGTGTAACATTTTTTTGGAGGACCACATGCTTCCATGGTTGTCTATTACATGGATTCTCATTAATTTCCATTGTTTTTGGCTTTCCCTTTGTCTTGTGTGCACACTTTGTCTACTTTTGGTTTTTTCAACCTTGATTGTCTTGACAACATCGTGAGTGATGTCTCATGTTTACAACCCAATTTTCATAGACCACATTATCTTCCCACATGTTTACATTGTCTTCTTACATCTTAGCTTACATATTTTCCACGTAACATACATTTTGTATTATACATAGTGTTTGTCTTTTCTTGTACTTGTTGGTACCCAAATATATGTATCTTGATTTCAGCTCTTTTTGCCCTTTATAAAATTATTTCTCAAAGGAGATAGATAAATATGGTTCTCAATTGAGGAGTATTTACTTTTCTTATCATAAGTGTTATGACCAAAAGGATGGTTGAGAAGTTCATCTTACTTTCGCCATGAAAATTTCTTGAAGGTTCCACATACTTACGGTATATTATAGATTGAATGATTAATGAAAAGTTCATATTTTGGGTGTGTTTGGCCAAAGTGCAAATGTTATGAGTAAAATTCATCCTCTAAGCCTAAAGCTTATCTATTTCCAGAACTATATGGCCTAAACTGCTAAGTAACTTGAAAATTTCCCCCAGAACTCGAGTCAATTTATACCCCCATCGTAAAAGAGGGTGGGTGTTATCCACTTCTGGGTCCCACCCAAGAATGATCTAAGGACAATTTCTCCCCGACATCCGAGACGAGGCCCTTATTTGGTTTCTTAAAATAAATTACATTTCAGGATCCATGGCCCAATTTACTTTTTTTTTGGCTTTGGTATAATTCATAAGTGTTGTTCTGAACCCGGGAAACTAATTTAAAGTTGATAAAGGATAAGAACAAAAATGAAGGGTCACCTAATTCATAAGGATGAGAAAAGTGACAGATACCTATTTCTCTCTCCCATGTTCATTTGCAATTAAGTATGATGCACCAAAAATGAAGGCCAAATGGAATGTCTATTTGGAGGGTGTTTTTATCTTCAAGAGATGAAAACAAGGAAGTGCAAGGGTGTGCTTGAATGCTCAAATGAATTAATAAGTTACACATGATAGTAAAAAAATGATTCAAAACAACATTTACGAGTAGTATTAAAATTGGGGTTCTATTTAAGGGGCCCCAACCCTCTGCTATATTGATATACGAACAAAATGAGAAAAATAAGATACATTTCGATATATATAATATGGTGGCACATACATTAAACTTCCATTGTTGTAGTAACATTAGGGGTACCTCTCAGAAACTAGTCATGATGTAAAATGAATTCATCATAGGCCACGACTTCGAAGATGAATTATATGTCCCCCACCAGACCCCTTGACATCCCCTTCTCATGTAATTTAGGGATACTCATCCTTGGCCCATTCAGGATTTCAACTAGCTCTCTCCCTCTGCACAAGCGAGTTCACACATTCATGTAGACTAAGTCCTCCCCTTTCATACACTTTGGGGCATAAAATCTAGTAGGGTGTTTTTATCTTTTAGTTCTGATGTTGGGTGGAGAAGTGGAGCTCTATTTCTAGAAGAAAGGTTACATAGTAGGACTTCATCATGTGTCAATGGTCATTATGAACACATGGGCAATGATGAGACTAATGGTTCCTCAGGGACTTGGGATCTAAATGAAACTCTGGGTGAACTAGGTGAAAGTGCAAGGTTTGGAAAACAGGGAAAGAAGGACACATTTCGGCTAGGCGATTCACAAAAATATAGTACTAGGGTAGGTTCATGAAGATAATCCTAGGGATTGGCTTTAGCATTTGGAACACTGAAAACTTGACGAATCAGAGCCTCGTTTGGCCTTGAAATTTGAAAGAATTGGCCCATATGGACCAATTCCTCCCCTGATGGATTTTCACTAAGGAAAGATGAATCCATTTGCTAGGAATATTGAAGTAAAAGGGGATGATAGGAAAGGAAATGGTTTTGAAGATTTTACAGTGAAATTTGAAAAGGATAGGTGATGAAAGAAAAAAGCTAGTAGACTTCGCTTAAATAGGCATGGCGATGACACTGACATAACAAGGTAAATAATTTCATTATTAATTCCATATCAAATTTTGATTTTTAGGTACATGTGGAGCTTAAATAAAGATCAATTATTTATGGGGAACGTGTCATCGGAAAAGGATTAATTGACCGCATAATTCGAGAATGTCTTGTCACATTAACCTTTCGACCACATCATGATTGTACACATGTGGAAAATTTTAAATGTTAAATTTGATATGACTTGGAAAATATTTGGTTGTGTCATTAATGACATATGCAAAAACATGTGGCAATTGGTGAAATTGGTAGCCATTTGTGAATAATAGTTTGTAGTTTCATGGTGACCCCAAGCAGTTGAAGGAAACGACAATTTTTTTGAGTATATGAGGAATATGATCTAAAACCCTAAGAAGATAAGGTGATATATAAGAAGCAAGAAGGAGATAAAAAAAGAGGAGGTTTTGTTTTAGTAAAAAGGATAGAAAATTAACATGAGGCTCACGGGAAGAAAAGTCCGGTGGGAATTCACAGAGGCATTGTGAACCAGAGGAAAGGATTGAGTTGTGATGAAAGTTTTTCTCTGTATGACCCAATTATCAAGAATTTTTGTTAATATGATTACATATGTATAGTCATTAACGAGATTTGAGAGCATTAATATATGTTTCCCTTGTATTTTCCTAAGTTTAATGGTTTTTACCTGATGAATTCATTTGGATTCATGAAATTTCGTTGTTCTATCACAAAATGAGGTTAGGTAGAAGTGATATGTGTATTTTAGTATAAGTTTTTGTGAATCATGGCTGTAATTAGACTTTAAACATATCCTACACTTGCTTAGATCTCGTCTAGGAAGGGTGTGAGTATTTGATGTTTTCTGTGGGTACTTCAAAGCCTCATTTTTGAATCTTGTAAAAATCTCCTTGTAGACTAGGTAGGGTTTGGGGGTATGACTTGTAATTTCTTGGGGGTCCCTTGATCCATAATGTCTATAATGATCTCGCATGAGATGATCCTACCTTAGGTGTATTGAGTTGGATTGTCAAGAATTTAAATATTGATTTTCTGGAGCTTTCCTTGCAGAAAAATTTCCATACAAGGGGCACATTTATTTCCCTCACTAACATTCATGTAGTGATAGGAAAAGATGATGGTTGGTATTTTGTTCTCTCGATTTCCCCCATTTCCCTTCATGGCTCTTTCCCTTTCTCTCCCACTTTTCTGTCAAGATTCCCTTCATCCTTACTAAAAATCTCAAATAACTTTTCAATAAAACCTTAACTCATCTCATGGGTCCCAGATCGCCTTGTTCATATCAAATTGAACCACTTGAGAGAACACATTATTGAATCAATATATCTTTCTTGTTATCACCTCCGATCCAAAGTTACCATTACCATCTCACACATAATTCACGCGTTAAACATTGGGACAAAGTCTAGGGTCGAACTAACACTTTCCCTCTATGGTCTGCATTGGGTCATCAGGTGTCTACATTGTTTAGTGATTACTCAATTAAGTGAGTGTTGTATTTAGTGGTTGCACTCAGTCCTGATATGTCCCTTTAAGAGTTCTCTCGAATATCATCCACGAATCCATGCCCCAACCTCTATATTCCATTGACCGCGCTCTTGGGTCCTCTCACCCTAACTTGCGTAGAGTTAAAAGTAGCATGGATCATAGTCACACCCTTTTTTTGGGTACCTTCCTATCAGACCATGGAAAGAGTGGATGGGTGACTAGAGGGAGACCTCCCCCTAGCTACAAGATGACATATCACGAGGTTCCCCCTCCATTGCTCAGCCTCCACCACACATCCTCATTTTCCCCTTCCCCATGGGGGTGTAGATCCGAGGAGATAACACCCCTTTTCTAGCACCGTTACCATGGAGGAATATCTAGTACACATTTAGGTTCTTGATATGACATTCTTTGTTGATTCTCATGATATCTAGAAATGTGTTTTGATTAGTGAATTTTTTAATCATGTCGTATGTTATATTTTTCTATATTTATTACTCTAGTGGTGACTTTGTTATCCTTTTGGTTGTAGTAGACCAGTGGATTTTCATTTTGATAAGGTTTGACTGAATATGCATCTTGTTTTAGCTTTGTGTGGTGGTTACCATTGTGTCATCTAGACTTTACATGGTGAGGATTTATCTGTAAGAGTCAGTCTCTTGTGAGGTGTTCCATGGGTATCGTGATAGTAGTGAGGGTCGTCTTCCTTCTAAATCTCCTTTTAGGAAAGGTTTATTCAAACCCTTGGATTTTGAGAAAATATGTGGATACCCTCATCAGATCCTAGATGGGATCAGACTCAAACTGCTTATATTTCAAGGATATGGTAATAGTTCTGTGGAACAACATCTTACCATGTTTGATAAAATGATGCATGAATACCAGGTGAGATATGAAGATATTTTTATGAGGCTATTTTTGTAAACACTGCAAGGAGATGCTAGAGAATGGTTTAATTCTTTACCTCAAAGATCTATTTATTTTTGGGTAGAAATGGTAATTTTATTTGTAGAGCAATTCAGTGATGACCCTGCTTCTTTATTTTATGAACATGATGAGAATTCCTTATACTCAGTTGAAGGAAGAAGGTTCATGTGTCTCAGGAATAAAGGAAATGACATGGTAGGACATGTGTCAGTTGTTAAGGCACCAATTGATGATTGTATTAATCAGAATGATTAGGTTGATTATTATTGTGTCTGGTGTGACAAATTCTTTATGCCCCATGCCCCTTGTGTTGAGGAAAATGTGTTTGGTGTTGATAATGAGAAGTTGGGCATCAAAGAAAAGGATCTATTACATGGGTCCACAAAGTATAATGGCGGGGTGTCTTCTACTAACCTCGTACTTACCCAAACAATTGATTAGTTTTGGGATACTCTCTCTCTAAGATGTGTTAGGAATTAACCAAAGGGTTTGATTCCTTGGTTTCAAACATAGGTCGCACTTTATTTGATTATAATATTTTTTGGTAAATGATGAAATGATTTCCAAATATAATGGAGGTGTTTTTCTTGATACAATAGTGGAACACGAGAAACATCTCAGACTATTGTATGAGTTTCCAGAAAACTAGAATGCTGATGAGTTGATATCCTCACACATTCTTAAAAATGGTGTCATGACCTTGGCTAAAAGGGAAGATCATTTATATAACAATATTGAGAGTGTAGTATCAGTCAATGAAAGGTATAAGGTTAGTGATTTGATTTTGATACCGAGAAGAGGTTATTCTTGAGGTGCCTAAGAATCAAGGGATACGAAGTCGGATATTTCTTTTTTGAAAAATGAGACTGAGATATGTATGGAGTTTGATGCCTAGCCCCCACATGTTAAGAAAAATGCAATAGAAGTAGGTGATCTCTTTTCAAAAGCAGGTATGGCAGATACAAATAGAAGTATGTGTGTTGACCATTGTCTTGATGTATATGTTGGGTTTAAAAAGAGTTGGATAAATGGAAATTTATCTACTTTAGAAAAGAAGAATTTCATTAAAAATATTGAGAAACACATGCAAATCATTAGATTGATGTATTGTGTGTTGTGAAAAGAAGTTATGTATAACTGGAATATCCTAGGGGTAGAGTATATTTATAGATCTGAATGGAGACATAAGTTTGTTTGTACAAGATGAGGGGTTCCTAGATGATGGGAATCAGTTCATAATAAGTGTTTTAGTTGAAGTGATTGTGATCATTTATTTTAAGAGTTGACACAGTAACATGTGTATCTAGATGAGATGAAGGCACATCATATGGGTTCTCGAGAGGGTTGTGGTAGAAATTTTTGGGTCCTTAGACCCCACTGGTCTATCTCGTACTATGTATAGTGGTATGCTTTGTCCTTTTTGGGTTTTCTATTGTTGTCTTGTTTCTCTCTTGGTGGTGACTTGCAGTTTTGGAATCGTTTATTGAATCTATTACCTGATGGCTAAGCAACTGATCTCCTTCATACAGTGTTGTTTTTGGTGTTCTTTGGACACCCATAGGGGGATTCCATCCCCGAGTGGAGCTAATGTTAGTACCCAAATATATTTTCCTGATTTTATCCATTTTTTCCCTTTAAAAAATTATTAGTCAAATGAGATATATCAATATGGGGCTCAATTCTTAGGAGTATTTATTTTTCTTATCATAAGTGTTATGGCTGGATGGATGATTGAACATTTGGTCTTACTTTTACCATGAAAATTTCTTGAAGGTTCTACATACTTAAGGTATATTATAGATTGAATGGTTAATGAAAAGTTAGGATTTTGGGTGTTCTTGACCAAACTGAAAATGTGATGAGTGCAATTTATCCCGAAGCCCATAGGTTAGATATTTCGATAACTATATGGCATAAACTGATAAGTAACTTGAAAAGTTCTCCCGGAACTCCGAGTCAATTTATATCCCTTGTCGTAAAAGAGGGAAGGTGTTATCCACTTTCAGGTCCCACATGGGAATAATCTAAAGACAGTTTCTTCCCAACATCTAAGATGAGGCCCTTGATTGGTTTCTTAAAATAAATTACATTTCAGGATCTAGGGCCCAATTTACTTTTGTCTATCTTTGTTATAATTTATAAGTGTTGTTCCGAACCGATCGGATGATTTCAAAATGATAAAGGATAAGAACAAAAATACAGTCTCACCCAATTTATAAGGATGAGAAAAGTGACAGAGACCTATTTCTCTCTCCCATATTTTTACACAGTTATGTATGATGCACCAAAAAATGAAGGCCAAATGGAATGTCTATTTCGAGGGTGTTTTTATCTTCAAGATATGGAAACAAGGAAGTGCAAGGGTATGTTTGAATTCTCAAATGAATTAATAAGTTCCACATGATATAAAAATGATTTGAAGCAACATTTAATTAGCAATAGGGGGTTCTATTTAAGGGGCCCCACTCCTTTGCTATATTGATATAAAAACACAATGAGAAAAATGAGATACAATTCGATATATATAATATGGTGGAACATACATTAAAATTCCATTGTTGTATTAATATTAGGGGCACATATTTGAAAATGGTCACAATGCCGAATGAAGTCCTCGTGGGTCACGATGTTGAAGATGAATTTTATGTCCTTCTAGACCCCTCGACATTCCCTTCTCATGATTTTCAGGGATACTCGCCCTTGGCCCATTTAGGATGTCAACTAGCTCTCTCCTCCATGTAGGTGAGTTCACCCATTTACAAAGAAAAAATCCTCCCATTTCATATGCATTGGTGCATCGACCTTTGGTAGGGTGGGCTTCAGGAAATGGGGTCACATAAAAATTGGGGCATTAGGGAGGGTATGTATCTTTTTGGTGAAACATGTGCAGGCCGAACATGGCTTGAATATATTCCATAGCATATTCTAGAGAAATAAGCTACTTCTACGTTCTTATCTCATGACCACATGATGATGTACCCTCATTGTTTAATTCCTGAGGTTGGGTGGAGAAATGGAGATCTATTTTAAGAAGATAGGGTGTAGAGTAGGCCATCATCATGTGCCAATGGTCATCATGAAACCACAAGAAATGTTGGTACCAATGGTTCCTCAAGGACTTGGGATCTAAATGAAACTTTAGGAGAACCAGGTGAAAGTGAAGGTTTTGGAAAATAGGGAAAGAAGGACACATTTTGACAAGGTGATTCACAAAAGATAGTACCAACCTAGGTTGATGAAGACAATCCTGGGAATTGGCTCTAGCATTTGGAACACTGAAAACTTGATGAATCAAAGCCTTATTTGGTCCTAAAAGTTGAAGGAATTGGCCCATATGGACAAATTCCTCCCTAATGGATTTTCACTCAGGAAATATGAATCCATTGCTAGGAATAATGAAGTGAAATGGGATGAAGGAAAGGAAATGGTTTTGAAGATTTTACAATGAAATCTGAAAAGGATAGGTGAAGGAAAGGAAAAAACTAGTAGACCACTTAAATAGGCATGACAATGGCACTGACGTGGCAAGGAAAATCATTTCATTATTAATGTCATATCAAATTTTTATATTTAGGTACGTGTGGAGCTTAAATAAAGATCATTTTTTTATGGGGAATGTGTCACCAGAAAAGGATTAATTTCCCGCACAATTTGAAAATGTCTTATCACATTAACCTATATGGCCACATCATGATTGTAAACATAGAAAATTTTAAATTTTAAATGTGATATGACTCGGAAACTATTTGGTTGTTTCATTAATGACATATGCAAAACACGGTGGAAGTTACCAAAATTGGCGAGCCATTTGTGGATAATAATTTGTAGTTTCATGGGGACCTTGAGCGATTGAAGGCAATGATAGTTTGTTTGGGTATATGAGGAATATGCTCTAAAACCCTAAGAAGATAAGGTGATATATAAGAAGCACGAAGGTGATTAAAAAAGAAGAGGAGGTTTTTCTAGAAAAAGGGAAGAAAATTAGTGGGAGGATCACGGGGAGAAATTTATGGTGGGAATTTGCAAAGGCATTGCAAACTAAAGGAAAGGATTTTGTTGTGATGAAGGTTTTTATTTTTATGACCCAATTATCGGTAATTTTTGTTAAGATTATTGCATATGTACAATCATTAATGGGATTTGAGAGCATTAATATATGTTTCCCTTGTCTTTTCCTAAGTTTAATTGTTTTACCTAATGAATTCATTTGGATTCATGAAATTTATTTGTTCTATCAAAAATGATATTAGGTGGAAGTGATATGTTTCCTTTATTGTAATGTTTTGTGAATCATGGTTGTAATTCAATTTTAAACATATTTTGCACTTGCTTAGATCTCATCTAGGAAGGGTGTGAGTATTTGATGTTTTCTAGGGGTACACAAAGCCTCATTTCTAAAGCCTATAAAAATATCCCTGTGGACTAAGTAGGGTTTGGGGTATGACTTGTAATTTCTTGGGGGTCCCTTGATCAGAATATCTAGCATGATCTCACATGAGATGGTCCACCTTATGTGTACCGAGTCGGATTGTTAGGAATTTAATTATTAATTTCCATGGAGCTTTCCCTACAAAAAAATTCCATACAATTGGAACATTTATTTCTCTCACTATCATTCATGTAGCGATAGGAACAAAAAATGGTTGTTCTTTTGTTCTCTTGATTTCCCCATTTCCCTTCATGGATCTTTCCCTTTCTCTCCCTCTTTTTCTGTTGAGATTCCTTTTATCTTAAGTAAAAATCTCAAACAACATTTCAATAAAACCTCAACTCATTGCACGGGTCCTAGATCACCTTGTTCATATAAAATCGACCCACCCAAGAGAACACATTATTGACTTTATATATCTTTCTTGTTGTCACCTCCGATCCAAAGTTCCCATTACCATCTCACACATAATTCACTCGTTAAAATTTGGGACAAAGTCTTGGGTTAGACTAACACTTTCCCTCCTCGGTCTGCGTCAGTCCTTGAGTGTCTATAACATTTAGTGTCCACTCTTTTGAGTGAGTGTTGTATTTAATGGTGTACCTAGTCCTAATATGTCCCTTTTAGAGTTCCTAGAATATCATCTCGACTCCACATCCCGACCCTCGTATTCCCCCGACTACACTCTAAGTTCTTCTTACCTTGACTTGGGAAAAGTCAAAAGTATCGGGGATCATGTCGTACACTTTATACAGGTACCTCCCCATCACCCCTCGGGAAGGGTAGACAGTGGACCTGGAGGGAGAACTTCACCCCGAATGTAAGAAAATACATCACAAGGGTCCCCCTCCATCACCTGGCCTCCACCACACATCCTCATTTTCCCCTCCCTGGGGTGTAGATCTGGGAGCCAAAAATACCAATACTTGTCTCTCATCCATTTTGTTTGTGTGTGCCTTGGTTTCTACCAAGCACATTCCCTCCCCCTACAGGTAATAGTTTCAACACAATGATCGGTCTTATTTTGGGCTATGTAATCCTTTAGTGATGTTGCATACACCCCAAATGAGAGGGGGATCATTTGGGTGAATCGGTCACACCCCATACGGTGTCATACAATCATAGTTCAACACATCACAACACCGGTACAACACAATATTTAGTTTTAGGGCTCAAAATCAAACTTAGGTCCTTAACACATCATGACCATTCCTAGATGCTTTTAATAAGTGGGGCTTTACATAGTTTTTGGAAGTTTAACACAATATACAAAAATCTATACAATGGATTTTACAGGCATATAATCCTTATCACTTTCACATTGGATCAAATTTTTCTTACCATCTGCATAGCAGTGGTGTCCAATATTACAGAAGTAGTTAAAGTTTGGAGGATAACACTAGACTTTTCTCCCTACACTTCTTCCATATAATTGGCATGAGATCACCCCAAAAACTCACGAAAGGCACAGCTGGCGTGAGATCACCCAAAAATTTGTTCATATGCAACATATTCAAGATCCTTTCTACACTATTTCTCATCACATATAAGGTGCACATGTTCCTTTTTCACATTTTCATTGTTTACATACTCTCATTACATACGTTTTACAAATTTTGATCATGTACGTGCATATTTGACTATTTTTCGTTGTTCTCTTTTGCGAGTCCATCCGTATGGGAAACCATAGTCAACATCATTCCCAACATAAACAACAACAACATCAGCATCAAAAATATGCAAATCATTACATCTACACATGCGTTTACGCCTAAGTTCATTTTCATCATCACATTTTGCACTTTATCCTCCTTAGCATACAAGCTTAATATTTTTTTACTACTCCATGCTTAATCATGTCCCTCCGCATGCTTATTTACATCTATCTACATGGTTATCAGATACATATCTCTTATCTACTTTATGTTACCGATATTTCCACTCACCAACATAAAGTGGGGAAAACTTAGACACAAAATCACACACTTTTTGTATCCATTTAGTCTGGTTACATACTACTATTCATATGATTCATAAGTGAGAAAATTACTAATCAACTCATGTCTTTGGCCACATTTCTTTTCTTTGTCACTTCTCTTGGTCTTACAACTTTACTTTCTCAGTCTTCCTTTATATATCTCAAAGCATTTATCATCCTAGACACCGGTGCCCACTAGGATGCCAACACTAGGTGCCCTCATCCTCTCTTAACACCCCTAACCTCTCGTATAATTTATTAAAAACTTTTGGGTCCTTGTTAGCCATTTAAACATCTTATATTTTTGATATGTGACCTTTTCGGTGGTTAATTACAAAATTCAAGTAAGTTAATAATATAAATATAAAGTTATGTGATCATAATAAAGGACCAAACACTAAGCATTAGCTATCACCACCTAAGGTTGCATCCATTAAACATCTAAGAGATCCATTTCATCCATCTAGCATCATCCAAGGGACAAAAGGGCTGGTTATTCTACATACACTTCATAGGAGGGAAGTTCATTCTATTCCATGCACACATATATTACATTTCTTTACATCTATCTAATTTCCCACTATCAAGTGCAAATCACACACTAGCCACCTAGGGAACAATTCCACACACACACAAAACTACATTGGGTATAATATGTAGTGCAACACTCAGTCATAAGTTCACCATTGTAACAGTTGAGGATAATCTGAACCCTCATTCTAAATCTTTATTTTTTAAGATTTGATGTCTATTTGAGGGTTTTGTAGGTCAATAATTCATTGCAGGTTTTCAGTGACTTCAATGATCATAGTGCGGCCTCATTGTTACCAAATGAAAATAACAACAAAAACCTAGCGACCCCTCGCAGGATTTTTCTTGAGCATTTCCGCAAACCCAGGTGCCTAGAAACAGGATTAGGACACCCACAGGTGCCCTAGTCAAGCTTATTCTCCAAGATCTCGTATTTTTTGAGCTTTGATGTGACGTTCGTGCTTTGTATTTTCTTGTATTTCAGCTCTATACACCTTCGGGATTTTGTGAATCGGTTAAGGCTTCTTAACCTCTCTTTGTACTTAGGGTTTCATATATTTTGACTTAGCTTACTTGGGTTAATTTCGTACTTCATTACTGCATTTATATGCTGCTATAATAGCAACCAGATTAGGCATAAAATTCACATTTAGCTTAATCAAGAGAGAGAGAGAGAGAGAAAGTGAGAAGGGGTTTTACTCAATAAATAACACGATGAGTTTATTGACACAAAACCAAAATATTTTCAAGTTATCAACGATAAGACACCATGTCAAGGAAGAAGGGATGAAACACAAGTAAATCAAAGTTAATTTGGATAATATTGCATAAGTAACCATGCTCATAGAGTAAAATTAAGATGGATCGGAAAACATAAGACAAAGAGATAGAAGAATTGTAGTTTCTTTCTTGTAATAAGACAATGGGGGCCATCAACCAAGAAAATAGAACACTTTGGAATGGATAATCCATTCCAATTCATATATTTTTAATCCATCTTTTCATCTACCCCCACATGACCTTTCACAGTCCCATCACTTGTGACCTTTCACATTTCTCGTAGGAATGAAAAACAAGCCCCTTTCTTATTAATGAAAAGGGGAATTTTACAATGAAAAATTACAATGGCCACTTAAGTGAATAGTTCAAAATGGTTAAGCTAAATGCAAATTTTATGCCTAATTTGATTTCTATAGTAGCAGTAAATAAATACAACAATGAAGTACACAAATTAACCCAAGAAAAATAAGTTAAAATATATGAAACCCTTAGTTCAATGAGAGTTGCAAAAGCCTTAGTTGATTCATAGAAATCTCAGAGGTGTAAAAATCTTAAAGACTAGAAAATACAAAGCACTGAATTTCATACCGAGGCTAAAAATGCAAATATGGGATAATAAGCTATCTTGGGGTGCACGGAGAGGGACAAGGGTGTCTACAAGTTACCTAGGCATGTTTCTAGGAACTTGGGTCTACAAAAATTCTCAGGAGACCTCCTCTAAGTGGTCACAAGTTGTTCATTTCTGTTCACCTTTGATTGCTATGAGGTCACACAATGATCATCGAAGTCACTAGAAACCTGTAATGAAGTATTGACCTGCAAAACCCTCAATAGACATCAAATCCTAAAAAAGAAAGATGCAGAATGAGGGGTCAAACTATCCTCAACTTTCACAATGGTGAACTTATGACTAAGAGTTGCACTACATCTCACACCCATTGTAGTTATGTGTGTGCGGAATTATGCCCTAGGTGGCTCTTGTGTGTGTCATACTTGATAGCAATAAAGTAAGCTAGATGTAAAAAAATGTAATAGATGTATGCATAGAATAGAATGAACTTCCCTCCTATGAAGTGTATGCATATCAATAAGCCCTTGTTTCCCTTGGATGGTGCTATATGGATGCAATGGAGCTCTTAGATACTTGATGGATGTAACCTTAGGTGGTGATAGCTAATGCTTAGTGCTTGGTCCCTTATTATGATCACATAACTTTATATTTATATGATTCATTTTCTTGAATTTTGTAATTAACCCTGAAAAGGCTGACTACAAAAATATAAGATTCTCAAATGGCTAAAAAGGACCCAAAAGATGTGAACAAAGTATACTAAGGTTAGGGGCACCCAAAGGGGATGAGGGTGCTGATGCTGGCATCCTAGCTAGGCGTTGGTGTCCAAAATGATAAATGTCGAGGTATAAAAAGGAAGACTGAGAAAGTAAAGTTGTAAGACTAAGAGAAGTGATAGAAAGAAAAGAAAGGTGGTCAAAGACACGGGTTAATTAGTAATTTTCTCACTAAGGAATCATATAAATAGTATTAAGTAATCATGACTAAATAGATACCCAAAGTGTGTGATTTTGTGTCTACATCTGTTGGTTGAATATTTTGTCAAACCAAAATATGAGGTTCAACCACAGTATATGAGATTAAATCCCTCCTCAAAGACAGGTGAGGCTGCCTGCTTATTGCTAATCTAAAACACGGTAAAAATGATATATACAGTATTCACACTAATCTAACCATTGGGGGTGGGATGGAATCCCGAAATCCACATTCACATGATTCAAGGATATTTCTTTCGTAAATGAACTGGGTTAGAAATTGTTACAATGAAAGAAGCACGGTAGAAAGGAAATGAGAGAAACGTATTTTCTTTTGAGTAAACACAGAGCACGAAATAATCATACGAGTTTTAGATCACAAATATAATGTCCGAAATAATCAGAAACACTAAGATGCTATGCAAAGAATAGCTTAAGATCATGAACATAAGAACACTGTCTTAAGTAAGATATATTCCACAACACAAAGTCTGTAAAATAATATCGACTCCTATTCTTCAAAATGATTGAATGAAAACACAAAGTTTTTCTTCTTTCCAATAGCCCCTAAATATTCCAAAAAATCTCGACCCTTTGGAATGCATAAGCATTCCTTATTTATAACAAAAGAAGTAGAGATAAAATAAAATGAGATCCTAAAAATAGCATTTTAACAAGAGTTCTGTTTTGCTTGATTCTCACGTAGGAGATCAAGTCAAAATATGATTCAAAAATGTGACGAAACAGAAATGAAAAAGACATGTCAATTTCAAGATTGAAATGACATGAAACGTTGGGACTCAATCTGAATCATCATCCTTTGCTCCTTCCTCTTTTTCTTCCTCCAGCTGAGACTGTTTGCTCTGAAATTCCTGGAACTTCCGAATTATGCCTTGCATTTCATTCTCATCAGGCGCAGTGGAATGATCATTCCAAATTTCACAGGTCTCATGAATATCGCTGGCATTGCCGGGAAGCTTTTTCAATCCTTTGCTGAGCTTTCTTAAGGCCTCCAAAGAATGTTCAACCCTTACCAACCGATCAATGATCTCAAGGCCAAATCCACTTATTGGTTCATGCTGAACAGACTCTTGGATTTGCTTGAAGAGATCATCTGCTGATAGGATACCTGAGTTCCCAACTGACACCTTTGGACAAATCTTCAGCAATTCTTCTTCCAGATCACTTTTCCCATCAATCAGTTTATCCCTTGATTCTCTCAACTTACTGCAGGCTTCATTGAGAATCTTTATTCTGAACCTGATGGCCTTGGTCAGCTAGAAATGCTTATCTGTATGTGGGAGAATACCTTCTTCCACCAAGAGATGTGCTGGTATTTGCTTTAACACCTGGAGAGCTTCAAAAGTCAAATCAAGATGTCCAATTTCCTGAGAGAATTCTTCATCCATCTTCTCTCCATCCTTCTGAATGTCTCCCAAGGACTGATGAACTTTCACCACGTCTTGAACTACTTCCTTCCCCTGTTGGAGAAACCTTTGGATCCATTCATCAACCACCCTTCCTTTTTTAGCAATCTTCTCAATCGAGAGTGCGATGAAAAATAGAATCCGGCAGAAATAGCGAGAATGTGGTATGGATTCAAGGGGTTTTGAGAGTTTAATCAAAACCTCTCATTGCTCCACTTTTTCCTTGAGCTCATCTCTCTGCTGTCCTTTGTTTCTTTTAACTTTTGGCACAGGAGGGGGCGTGTTGGTGATCACTTGGGTACCAGCAGAGAGGGGTGAAAGTCCAGAGAAAATACTGGCCATTACTGAAGAAGTTGATGGAGAATAAGGAGGTAGGAGTTGTTGTGAGGAAAGAGGCACAGATCCAGACTCCAAAGCCTTGGATGCAAGAGATAAGGTCTCTTCAGTTGAGCAATCAGCAAATGGTGAAACCAGAAGCTGGCTTCCTCCTTCTTCCAAATTAATTTCTCCTATTTCTGGTGGTGTTGGTGATTCTGGCACATTCACCATTTCTACTGGAGAAACAATTGAAGAGATTTCTCTTTCTTTCCTCTTTTTGACAATCTTGACCTTTATAGGCTCCCTAGAAGATTTTCTGTCCTTTTCCTTTTTGGAGGGCCCCGCCTCTGAAGCAGCCAACTTTGAAAACTTATCATCTTTAAAATTCATTCCCCAAGAGGAGAGCCATGCTTTGGTGCGAGCAAGGATTAGAGCCGACCTATCTGTAATAGAGGCTTTTTCGCTGGCTGACCAATCAATAGGTGGGAAAACATATTGATCCTCCTTTAGTCCATCATAGGAAAGATCCAAAACACTTTCATTGTCACCCGTACCTTCTGGTAAATCAGCAAGCTCCAGTGTTTGAATCTCAGCAATAGTCAATCTGCTATTATCCTTTCTGCGAACAGCAACCTCATTACGCAGATCCACCCAAATATCTTCTATGTTTGGCCTATGCAGATGTTGGGTTCCATATGCTCTGAGCACTCCTCGGATGTCAAAACCGTCTCGAGGCTTCATATGCTTTTTCAATTTGTCCTGAAGTTCATGGACAACATTTTTGGCCTTCACTACTGTTGAGCAAGTATATCTCCCAATAGAAATTGGGAAGGATACAGCAGCCTTATGTTTGCTTTGTTGGAATTTATGGAAATCCAACAGCTGCCTAACCAACTCCATCAATATCAGTCTATCCCCTGGATATCGGGGTAGGCAAAAAGGATCTCCCGAGTACATGACCACCCGAAGATATGTAAACTTCTTGAATTGTAAGAAGATACATCCCCATTTAGAAACTTCAGCCCAAGCCTCATCTGAGACTCTTGTCTTCCTCAGCTCAGGGTTTATCCTGCAGATATTTTCATAGAAGAAGGCATCATTCACCCTCCTGAAATGGTCTTTGGACCCCTTCTTTGTCAATTGAGGGAAGTATTGATACACCTAGTTCGCCGTTCTGCTTCCCTTGGTATCCAGCCCGGGATAGTTCCTCATCCCGGCTGCTGCGTATGTGACATATGAAGACATATAAAATTTCCCAGTTGACAAGACCGTTGTCATTTGGGAATCAATCTCATTGCTGATGAGAGTACCCCAGTCGATCCCCTGCTGATTCTTCTTGATGGTGATCATAAATTGATACATCCATCCTTGAAATACATTCGATTCGGGCAAACCAAAAACCCGACTCAGCAGGGTGATGATGTCATTGATTTCTTGGATGAAATCACTCCTGGGGATAATCCTTGGAAATCTGGAGACAGCTGGTTTGGGCTTGATCAGGAACTTCTTGTTCACATGTTTGATGCAGTCTTCCTGATCGTTGTCCCAGGATTTCTGAGCTGACTTGATGTCCAACTCTCCATACTCGTCAAAATTGGGCAGTTTTAGGAGATCATCAAAGTAACCTCCATCCAATTTGATCACTACTTCACCTGATTGACTTCTCACAGAACGAGACACCGAGTCATAACTGGATGCACAAGCCAAGATGAATTCTAGACACTGAGCAGACATGGGAAGACCCACTGCGAGAGGCAAGCCACTATCGGCTATAGTTTTCATCCATGGAGTTTGGGAGGAACTCCTCACCCTACTCCAGAAATCTTCAATGTCTATATTTCTGAGTTCGGTGTCTTGGATGTCGTAGTTGCAATCAATATACGATGGAGATTCCATCTTTTTAAACTTGTATTTCATTCTGCCTGACTTCTCGGTCTTTTCCTGAGATGGACCAGGGTCCGACATGAAGGACGTCGAAGGAAGAAAGTTTTGAATCTCAGAAGATGCTTTGCTCACTGTGAGAATTCTGACCTGCTGGATATGCCGGAAGAACGGAAGAGTCCAACATTGGCGAAGATGATGTAGGAAAATCCTAAAAACACGATGCGATGAAAATGTCAGAACTTCCGAAAAACCCGATCGTTTGATAATGTCGGAACTTTGGGAAAGCCCGACACTGCCGATGATGTCGGAAACGGAAGAAAGCCCGACACTTGTGTTGATGCCGGGAACTCTGGAAAGTCCGACACGCCAAGCCTTCAATATACTTTGGGTCTTCGACACTGCATAACAGCCTTCAAAACCCGAGAAGAGAAAAATAGGGTTTTTCGTTGAATTTCAAACATGCAATCTCCTTTTAACCATTCATGTACCAGGCACATAATAAAATTTTGAGGAAATAGCACCAAATGGTAATTTAGAAGAGATAAACCCTAAAACCTAAACCCCTTTTTTCAAAAGAACTCCAGAAAGAAGAAGAATAAAAATCTTTCAAAACCCAGCAAGAAAATGGGAAGAATTCACGCGCAATCAATCCATAAAAACTAGGAACAAAGAGTGGAGAGAGAAATACCTTCAACCAGAGAAAGGGAAGATCGAAAAATGGCGATTCAATCGGGCACAGGTGAGCTTTCGGGTTTCGAGGTTGGAAGAGCATGTACGAAAAATCCACGAGTTAAAAATACGTCGGTAAAAATGACGTGGAAATCCACGTATTTATAAGAAAAATTGTAATTAATACACTTCAGCTCGGCACGTGCCAACTCACCGACAACTCGGCATGAATGCCATGTCAGCATGTTAGAGAGGTCCGAAAACCCGACACAAGGGGGCTTAGTGCAATTCGGGTTTCGGGTTTCGGGAAACACAAGACATAAAGCATGAGATGTTTAGATGCTTCACAGCTCCGAAAACCCGATACAAAGGACTAAATCGGACTTCGGGTATCGGGGAACAGGTGACACAAAACATGTTTTGAATAGGCATGTTCCGATGCGCCGGAGGTCCGAAAACCTGATTTTCTCAATATGAAGCGGACTTCGGGTATCGGAAAACAGGCGACACAAAGCATGTTAAAACTCATGTCGAGCTGTCGGAAAAACCCGAAAACCTGAATTTCTCTAAAAGAGGCCATAATGCAAAATCAACTTCAAAAATTTCGTAGGGGTTATCTAATCGTTTTGTCGTGAACTCAAAACGGAGATAACAGCTGGCTCCAGCTGGGGACTTTCTTTGTAATACCAAAGGAAGAGAACTCAGAATCTCTGGTCTTTATTCATTGGGCTACGGAGAAAAGAAGAAAACCAAAACAAAACAAAATGAAGAAAGAAAGAAAACCAAAAGCAAACACACAACAAAACAAAGTAAAATATGTACAATGCAAGAGAGCATCTTGCATTAATGGTGGAACAACTTTAGATGTTGTCCACTGAAAGGCAACGGGAGTAGTCCTCCATCTAGATATGATAGCAGGAAACTATTTTTGCCATTCAGCTCATGGATTTTGAAAGGTCCTTTCCACAAAGAATCAAACTTCCCGTGCATTCCTTTTTGTTCTCTTCTCTTATCCCAAAGCAACACCAAATCTCCAATCTGGAAGTTACGCTGCTTTGATTTTTTGTCAAAAATTTTCTTCACTCTGCTCTGATGATCTGCGATACGATCAACCACCTTTATTCGTTCCTCTTCTAGCCTGGCTAGGTACATAACCCTCTTCTCGATAGAATTCTGAAAAGCCGCATCTTCAACCGCTTTTGCCAACTGCAAGGCCGGCAATTCTACTGAGATAGGAATTTCAGCATCAATCCCGTATAGCAATTGGAAAGGAGACATCCCTATGGCTCGCTTTGGAGTGATCCGATCAGCCCACAACGCATCATACAATGCTTTGTGCCATGTCCTCTGATTTTCATCTACTAGTTTCCTAATTATGGTAACCAGATTCTTATTGCTGGACTCAGCTTGCCCATTACCCTGGGGATAATAATCAGATGAGTGAGCCAGAGTGATGCCAAATCCATAGCAAAATTCTGTCAACTCATGTGACGAGAAATTAGAGGCATTATCAGCTACAATCTTATGAGGCACACCGAATCTGACAATTATATTTTCTTTAAGGAACTTGCAAACAGCTTCAGAAGTTGCTTGCTTGATTGGTGCGGCTTCTACCCACTTGGTAAAATAGTCTGTAGCAGTCAGCACGTAGTTATGTCCAGCACTGGAAGCAGGATTCAATGTTCCGATGAAATCAATCCCCCATTGGCGGAAAGGTTCTTCAATCACTACAGGCTTCAGAGGAAGAGCTGCTAGCTTGGGGCGACCAACGAAATGTTGACAAGCTTCACATTTGGACACCCATTCTGCTGAATCCCGGAAGAGAGTAGGCCAATAGTACCTAGCCCGTAGGATCTTATACGCTGTTACAGAGGATGAAAAATGTCCTCCGCATGCTAGGCTATGAAAGGATTCTAATAACTTTTCCTGTTGTGATTTATCAACACAACGCAGGAAAACACCATCAATACCTTTCTTGTATATTGCATTATTCCACAAAAGGTATTTTGCAAATCTCAACTTGATGGTCCTCTTCTCCTTTTGATTTAAATGTGGGGGGCATTCACCATAAGTTAGGAAGAAAGCAATGTCCGTGTACCATTCATCGGTCGTACTCACGAAAAGCACCATGGGCAGCTCTGAAGAAGTGTCTTGAGTCTTTTCATACTCTGCTTCGGCATGATTTTCTACAATTAATTGGCACAGGCCCCTTCCTCGTACCAACTTGGTAGGCCTGATGTCTAAATCATACTCCTGAACCTTAGCTATCCAAGTACCTCATTGACTTCCCAGCTCTTGTTGAGTCAGAATGGATTTAACAGCAGTATCAGGAACGAGAACGAGAGTATGGGAATTCAGCACATAGTACCTGAAATGTTTTACTGCTCGTACCACTGCGTAAGCATGCTTTTCAATCTGTGACATCTTCAATTCATGCTCCTTCAATGGACAGCTCATGAATGCGATGGGAGCTTCAATGCTTTCCCTGTTTTCCTGCATCAGGATGGCGGACACTGTATGAGCAGAGGCGTAACTATACATGATGAAATCTTTCTTGAAATCTGGACATACTAAGATAGGAGCGCAAGCAACTTCCCTTTTGATTTCTTCGAATGCAAGCTTCCCTTCTGTACTCCATCGAAATGGAACTTTTCCTTTCATCATTCCAAGGACATCCTTGGTTTTGTCAGTGAAATCAGGTACAAATCTTCTCAAGAAATTAACCTTTCCGAAGAAAGAATGAACTCCGGTTTTACTTGTGGGTAAGGTAAGGCTCTGAATAGCCTTTACCCTTTCTGGGTCAATTTTGGTTCCTTCTTTAGTCACAATATGACCCAGCAATTTTCCTTCGGTCACCCCGAACATGGACTTCTTGGGATTCAATGAAATCCCGTGACGCCTGCATCTCAAAAGTACTTGTTCTAAATGATCATAATGATCACTCCATTTTTTAGAGAAAACAGTCAAGTCATCCAAATACACAAATATGACCTTGCCCATCAAATATCTGAATGCCAAGTCCATAGCTCTCTGAAAAGTGGCTCCGGCATTGATCAAGCCGAAAGGCATCCTCCTGTAAGCAAAGGTACCCCATGGGGTCATGAAGGCCGTCTTGTGTTGATCCTCTGGTATTACCTCGACTTGGTTATATCCCGAAAATCCGTCGAGCATGGAAAGCATTTCTGATCCAGTAACAGTTTGTAATACCTGATCCATGATAGGCAAGGGATAGTTATCCTTCAGTGAGGACTGATTCAAGTTCCGGAAGTCAACACAGATCCAGATTTCGCCATTCTTCTTCCTGACAGGAACAATGTTAGCAATCCAAGTGGAGTGATGGATTGGGAAAATAATTCTAGCATCTAACATCTTTTGAATTTCTGCCAGGATAGTTCCTGAGATCTTGGGATTGTAATGTCTTTGCTTTTGTCTGTACGGCTTCACATCAGGCTTCAAAGGGATACTGTGCTGTACATCTTTGGGCTTGAAGGATTTTAAATCTGCATAAGACCAGGCCAACACATCGATGTATTTCTTCAAAAGCGAAGTGAATCTCACCTTCTCTTCGAGAGAACAACATTTCCCGATATTCACCATCCGAGGTTGATCAGACGAACCTAGATTGATTTGATCTACTTCAGAAGAAGAAACTCCTTCGACTTGCCTTTTGTTTTGAATAAAACGATCATGCTTATCAAACAAGCCCTCCAAAGAAACCAAACCTTTTGGTATCTTGTTGCCTTTCAGCTGAATAAATTCACCATCAACCTCTTGATATGGATCTGAGATAGTTTCACGGAAGGCTGATTCTGAACCTTCAAAATATAACTCACTGAAATTGTCAGCCTTTTCTAGAAAAGCCAACACCTGTTGATCATCATTGAACACCTGCCAATGAGTTGCATTATCTGGAATACTGGGACGGTAGACAATCTCGATAGAGTATGTATCTTGCTTGAACTGAGGTGAGGAAGAAGAAGGGATGCAGATATGGCCAAAGAATCAGCCTTGTCATTATAATCTCTCAAAACTGCCTTAATAGAAAATGCATCAAAGCATTCTATACTATCCCAAACTTTATTCCGGTAATGTTTCAACCGATCATTTTTCACCTGATATATACCCCTGACCTGATTGACAATCAGCTCCGCATCTCCCTGAACCTTGAGATTTCGGATTCCCTTCTGTCTGGCCATTTCTAATCCTAATAACAGGGCTTCATATTCAGCCGTGTTGTTAGTATTATCAAATTGCAACTTGTAAGCTGATGGGAAAATCTCGGAGCTAGGAGATATAAGGACAACACCAATACCTGATCCAGAGGTTGAGCAGCTACCATCAAATTCGAGCGTCCAAATAGCATTGGGATCTTCTTCTTCAACATCTACAATGGGTATCTCTGAAGTCATGAAATAATTCCCAAAGCTAGCATCTTCGAAAAGAATCTGAGCTTTTGGATCATCTGATTTGGTCACCAAATACTTCGCCTGTGGTTCAGGATGAAGAACTTGATGAACCCCATTGACCGGGATCTTAGCTTTGGTCCAATCCATATTAATCTCTCCTCCAACATCTTTACAAAATCCTCTACCCAAGAGGATACCGTAAGCTATAGGAATGTCAGCAACCAGAATAGTCATTTTCACTCTCTTCTCAGGGAAGGCAACAAATGCAAACTGTGCGTCCTTGATTTGACCAATCAAAGGGACTTGTTTAGTTTCCATGGAGTAGCACCGTCCATATGACTTAGTCAAAGTAAGTCCAAGGGCATGGGCCACTTTTGCGGGCATAACATTATCAGAGGCTCCTGAGTCGATGATGCAATTGCTGAGTTTAAACCCATTTATAAGTAGAGACAAATAAAATGGTTCAATCTTTCCTGAAGAAGAAGTAGAGGTCAGATTGTTCTGTGGTGGGAGTTGAGTAGGATTTGGAAGGAGACCTTTTGAAGGTGATGGAACAGCCACTTTACTTCTGATGAACTTGGCCAGCTTTTCAAACTGTTCAGGATTCGACTGAAGGTATTCTGCCTCTGACATTTGAATTTTGGTTCTCTTTGCATGATCAACAATGTCAAAAGTAGTATAAGAAGGAATGATGGTAGGCTCAGTCCTAATTACATGAGCTTGTGCCGAGGCACTGATCTTAGGAGAAGGAGAATAAGGAGCAGCTACCTTTTTGGTAACCTCTCTTTCAGTTTGCGCCGAAATAGGGGTACCCCTCTTAACTATGGATATGGGAGGTTCCTTATTCTTCTCCTTAGTGTTTTCAAGAGGTTTTCTGGGATTCTGAGATTGGGACCGAGTGAAGACAGCAAATGACTGACCATCTGGCGCACATTCATCTTCATCGTATTCCAAATACCCAATGCTGGAGTCGCCAGCTGACTCGTCATAAGACTCATCAGCATATCCTGAAGCTTCGAAAGCCTCACGGGAATCTTGTTCTTCTCCTTCATCGTCTTCTTCAATTATTTCTACTACTGCATTGACGGGAGGAGCTTCAATTGCTAGTCTCGGTTGAGCAGGAGTTAACCGTGGCCTATCTCTGGCAGGTGCACCATTGTTGTTATTGAAATTCCATCTAGGGATATCCCGATACGGAACATTGCTCACCTGCTGGGACATTTGCTTTTTTAAAGCAATCAAATCGTTAGCCATTTTTTGAAACATAGGATCAGTGTTACCTTGAGAAGAACCTTGATTTTTGAGTTTAGGTATGTCTTTCTTGATCCTTCCGCCAAGATGAGATCATCCTCTATTTCAGTAGCTGTTGACTGAGCAATAGCCAAATCTGGGATAACCGACCTTCTTAATAAAAAGCTTATATCAGGAGGTTGAGCATTGATGAAGAAGCATTTTTGATTTTCCGGAGTAGGTACAGCTATTTTTGGAATCTTCCAGACCAGCTTGTTGAACTTTGCCGCGAATTCCCGCATAGGTTCATGCGATTCCTTCTTCATATGCATGATCTGAGCTAACAAAGCATGGGAATCTTTGGCTGGTTTGAAACATGCTTCAAACTTAGTCCGCATGGTAGCCCAGTTTGCGATGCATGCATTCGGGAGGTGATAAAACCATTCAGCTGCTGCACCCTGCAACGTTTCAACGAAGAGTCGGACAGAGACATCTTCGTGGGCTACTCTAAGAACACCGCATGCAACAAAGAAAGATGCAATGTGCTCGTCAGGATGCTGCTTCCCATCCCCATTGAACTTGGGAATGTTTTTACGCGATCCACGTGGTAACTCGTGCAATGGAGGAGTCAAAGAAAGAGGACCAATAACTGCGCCCCAAGGCACAGGTTGAACCACCATCCTCCTGAAAAGAGTGCGTACAGGGATCCGAGTATCAGACAAGAGTAGTGCATGACAAGTTGCAGATGCTTCCCGTTCCACAGGGATCCGGTTTCTCCGAACAGGCGAAGAACTTCTGGTTCGGTTAGAGACAATGCTGTTGGGAGAAAGACTGAAATTGTGCTATTGCAGTAACTCAAAGAGTGGATCAATTTCACCTTGAGCTCGGTGAGACCGAGTGAAGATATTCCTGGCCAGCTTGAACTGAAAGGAGATCTTGTTGAAAATAAGGCAAATACGGAGTCGCCAGACACCGAGAGGATAAGCTTTATACTATTGATCCGTAATTCCCCAGCGGAGTCGCCAAAAACTGTTGGTTGGATATTTTGTCAAACCAAAATATGAGGTTCAACCACAGTATATGAGATTAAATCCCTCCTCAAAGACAGTGAGGCCGCGCCGCTATGCTAATCTAAAACACAAGTAAAAACGATATATACAAAGATTCACACTAATCTAACCATTGGGGGTGGGATGGAATCCCGAAATCCACATTCACATGATTCAAGGATATTTCTTTCGTAAATGAACTGGGTTAGAAATTGTTACAATGAAAGAAGCACAGTAGAAAGGAAATGAGAGAAACGTATTTTCTTTCGAGTAAACACAGAGCACGAAATAATCATACGAGCTTTAGATCACAGATATAATGTCCGAAATAATCGAAACACTAAGATGCTATGCAAAGAATAGCTTAAGATCATGAACATAAGAACACTGTCTTAAGTAAGATATATTCCACAACACAAAGTCTGTAAAATAATATCGACTCCTATTCTTCAAAATGATTGAACGAAAACACAAAGTTTTTCTTCTTTCCAATAGCCCCTAAATATTCCAAAAAATCTCGACCCTTTGGAATGCATAAGCATTCCTTATTTATAACAAAAGAAGTAGAGATAAAATAGGGCAGATCCTAAAAAATAGCGTTTTAACAAGAGTTCTATTTTGCTTGATTCTCACGCAGGAGATCAAGTCAAAATATGATTCAAAAATGTGACGAAACAGAAATGAAAAAGACATGTCAATTTCAAGATTGAAATGACATGAAACGTTGGGACTCAATCTGAATCATCATCCTTTGCTCCTTCCTCTTTTTCTTCCTCCAGCTGAGACTGTTTGCTCTGAAATTCCTGGAACTTCCGAATTATGCCTTGCATTTCGTTCTCATCAGGCGCAGTGGAATGATCATTCCAAATTTCGCAGGTCTCATGAATATCACTGGCATTGCCGGGAAGCTTTTTCAATCCTTTGCTGAGCTTTCTTAAGGCCTCCAAAGAATGTTCAACCCTTACCAACCGATCAATGATCTCAAGGCCAAATCCACTTATTGGTTCATGCTGAACAGACTCTTGGATTTGCTTGAAGAGATCATCTGCTGATAGGATACCTGAGTTCCCAACTGACACCTTTGGACAAATCTTCAGCAATTCTTCTTCCAGATCACTTTTCCCATCAATCAATTTATCCTCGATTCTCTCAAATTACTGCAGGCTTCATTGAGAATCTTTATTTTGAACCTGATGGCCTTGGTCAGCTAGAAATGCTTATCTGTATGTGGGAGAATACCTTCTTCCACCAAGAGATGTGCTGGTATTTGATTTAACACCTGGAGACCTTCAAAAGTCAAATCAAGATGTCCAATTTCCTGAGAGAATTCTTCATCCATCTTCTCTCCATCCTTCTGAATGTCTCCCAAGGACTGATGAACTTTCACCACGTCTTGAACTACTTCCTTCCCCTGTTGGAGCAACCTTTGGATCCATTCATCAACCACCCTTCCTTTTTTAGCAATCTTCTCAATCATAGGTACCGATGAAAATGAATCCGGCGCAGAAAAGAAGAAGGTGGTATGGATTCAAGGGGTTTTGAGAGTTTAATCAAAACCTCTCAAACCTCCACTTTTTCCTTAAGCTCATCTCGCTTGTCCTTGTTTCTTTTTTTCCATTTTAATCCCTCATCTCTGCGCCCTTCCTGCCACTTTCTAGAGCCACCCCGGTTACTTTAATCGAGGGTTATATCCTCTCTAGTTTTGTCACCGAGGGAGTGGCAATCTCGCGAACTTATCTCCGAAGCATCCACCAAAACCCTTGAAACTGCTTTTGTTGGTGATCACTTGAGTGAGGAAATACTGAGTTTGCTCGAGTAGCCATGCGGCGCATCGAGGAGTGCCATGGTTGAGAAGCCGGTATCATACCCTCAAGGGAGAAGTATAGAGAAAAGTTACCAACGTGGTAGTAGATCCATAAAGAAGTTGATGGAGAATAAGGAGATAGGAGTTGTGAGAGAAAGAGTTGTGAGGAAAGGACGAGATCGATCCGCACTCCAAAGCCTGGATGCAAGAGATAAGGTCTCTTCATTGAGCAATTAGCAAATGGTGAAACCAAAAGTCGGCTTCCTCCTTCCAAATTAATTTCTCCTATTTCGGTGGTGTTGGTGATTCTAGCACATTCACCATTTCTACTGGAGAAACAATTGAAGAGATTTCTCTTTCTTTCCTCTTTTGACAATCTTGACCTTTATAGGCTCCCTAGAAGATTTTCTGTCCTTTTCCTTTTTGGAGGGCCCCGCCTCTGAAGCAGCCAACTTTGAAAACTTATCATCTTTAAAATTCATTCCCCAAGAGGAGAGCCATGCTTTGGTGCGAGCAAGGATTAGAGCCGACCTATCTGTAATAGAGGCTTTTTCGCTGGCTGACCAATCAATAGGTGGGAAAACATATTGATCCTCCTTTAGTCCATCATAGGAAAGATCCAAAACACTTTCATTGTCACCCGTACCCTCTGGTAAATTAGCAAGCTCCAGTGTTTGAATCTCAGCAATAGTCAATCTGCTATTATCCTTTTTGCGAAAAGCAACCTCATTACGCAGATCCACCCAAATATCCTCTATGTTTGGCCTGTGCATATGCTGGGTTCCATATGCTCTGAGCACTCCTCGGATGTCAAAACCGTCTCGAGGCTTCATATGCTTCTTCAATTTGTCCTGAAGTTCATGGACAACATTTTTGGCCTTCACTACTGTTGAGCAAGTATATCTCCCAATAGAAATTGGGAAGGATACAGAGCCTTATGTTTGCTTTGTTGGAATTTATGGAAATCCAACAGCTGCCTAACCAACTCCATCAATATCAGTCTATCCCCTGGATATCGGGGCAGGTGAAAAGGATCTCCCGAGTACATGACCACCCGAAGATATGTAAACTTCTTGAATTGTAAGAAGATACATCCCCATTTAGAAACTTCAGCCCAAGCCTCATCTGAGACTCTTGTCTTCCTCAGCTCAGGGTTTATCCTGCAGATATTTTCATAGAAGAAGGCATCATTCACCCTCCTGAAATGGTCTTTGGACCCCTTCTTTGTCAATTGAGGGAAGTATTGATACACCTGGTTCGCCGTTCTGCTTCCCTTGGTATCCAGCCCGGGATAGTTCCTCATCCCGGCTGCTGCGTATGTGACATATGAAGACATATAAAATTTCCCAGTTGACAAGACCGTTGTCATTTGGGAATCAATCTCATTGCTGATGAGAGTACCCCAGTCGATCCCCTGTTGATTCTTCTTGATGGTGATCATAAATTGATACATCCATCCTTGAAATACATTCGATTCGGGCAAACCAAAAACCCGACTCAGCAGGGTGATGATGTCATTGATTTCTTGGATGAAATCACTCCTGGGGATAATCCTTGGAAATCTGGAGACAGCTGGTTTGGGCTTGATCAGGAACTTCTTGTTCACATGTTTGATGCAGTCTTCCTGATCGTTGTCCCGTGCTTTACGAGGATGTCCAACTCTCCATACTCTTCAAAATTGGGCAGTTTTAGGAGATCATCAAAGTAACCTCCATCCAATTTGATCACTACTTCACCTGATTGACTTCTCACAGAACGAGACGCCGAGTCATAACTGGATGCACAAGCCAAGATGAATTCTGGACACTGAGTAGACATGGGAAGACCCGCTGCGAGAGGCAAGCCACTATCGGCTATAGTTTTCATCCATGGAGTTTGGGAGGAACTCCTCACCCTACTCCAGAAATCTTCAATGTCTATATTTCCGAGTTCGGTGTCTCGGATGTCGTAGTTGCAATCAATATACGATGGAGATTCCAGCTTTTTAAACTTGTATTTCATTCTGCCTGACTTCTCGGTCTTTTCCTGAGATGGACCAGGGTCCGACATGAAGGACGTCGAAGGAAGAAAGTTTCGAAGCTCAGAAGATGCTGCTCACTGTGAGAATTCTGACCTGCTGGATATGCCGGAAGAACGGAAGAGTCCGACACTGGCGAAGATGATGTAGGAAAATCCTAAAAACCCGATGCGCTGAAAATGTCGGAACTTCTGAAAAACCCGATACGTTTGATAATGTCGGAACTTTGGGAAAGCCCGACACTGCCGATGATGTCGGAAATGGAAGAAAGCCCGACACTTGTGTTGATGCCGGGAACTCTGGAAAGTCCGACACGCCAAGCCTTCAATATACTTCGGGTCTTCGACACTGCATAACAGCCTTCAAAACCCGAGAAGAGAAAAACAGGGTTTTTCGTTGAATTTCAAACATGCAATCTCCTTTTAACCATTCATGTACCAGGCACATAATAAAATTTTGAGGAAATAGCACCAAATGGTAATTTAGAAGAGATAAACCCTAAAACCTAAACCCTTTTTTCAAAAGAACTCCAGAAAGAAGAAGAATAAAAATCTTTCAAAACCCAGCAAGAAAATGGGAAGAATTCACGCGCAATCAATCCATAAAAACTAGGAACAAAGAGTGGAGAGAGAAATACCTTCAACCAGAGAAAGGGAAGATCGAAAAATGGCGATTCAATCGGGCACAGGCGAGCTTTCGGGTTTTGAGGTTGGAAGAGCATGTACGAAAAATCCACGAGTTAAAAATACGTCCGGTAAAAATGACGTGGAAATCCACGTATTTATAAGAAAAATTGTAATTAATACACTTCAGCTCGGCACGTGCCAACTCACCGACAACTCGGCATGAATGCCATGTCAGCATGTTAGAGAGGTCCGAAAACCCGACACAAGGGGCTTAGTGCAATTCGGGTTTTGGGTTTCGGGAAACACAAGACATAAAGCATGAGATGTTTAGATGCTTCACAGCTCCGAAAACCCGATACAAAGGACTAAATCGGACTTCGGGTATCGGGGAACAGTGACACAAAACATGTTTTGAATAGGCATGTTCCGATGTGCCGGAGATCTGAAAACCTGATTTTCTCAATATGAAGCGAAATTCGGGCATCGGGGAACAGACGACACAAAGCATGTTAAAACTCATGTCAAGCTGTCGGAAAAAACCCGAAAACCTGAATTTCTCTAAAAGAGGCCATAATGCAAAATCAACTTCAAAATTTCATGGGTTATCTAATGCGTTTTGTCGTGAACTCAAAACGGAGATAACAACATCTCAATACACACACCTTTCCTCCACCTTTTTCAAACCATGGTTTAGTGGATTATTCCTCTATGATCCCTAGTTAGAATCCCACCCATTATGGTTGTAGTAGTGTACATATTTCCTATTTTTAATAAATGAAGCTACCCAATTCCTAAGTAGAGGGACTTAGTCCGGAGAGCGGTGGTGAAGGCCCCTAATTTTTCATTGTGAAAAATTAATTTTCCAACAAGTATCCTTCCAAACTAATATTATTTTGATTGATTTCCTATATAATAGACTCCTTTAGCTACGCACAAAACAAGTAGATCCCTCATAAATTCATATACATCCATTAGCCACCTTAATCTATTCCTAGTAAATCATATGGCCACCATGACTTATTAAAATGGAAAATCATAAGTTCATGTGATATAATCTATAATAATCATCACCGGATCAAAGTTTTTTTAGGGGTACTTTGAGATTTTAAGCCTTCCAACCCATTGGAAGCATAGAACGAATATAGGGAAATCCATTCCAAGTAAAATTCATTCTAAAATCAGTTCACCTCTAACTACCACACCATTTTACAATATCTTCATCATATGACATGTTTCAATCATGCAAACATGGTTAAGAGAACCTCATTCATGTCACTTAAACTATCTTGTATCATTAGTTTACAACCTGTTTAGAGAACCTCATGATCCCATGGGCCACTTCAATGATCACTTACATAACTTATACTAGTGATTTAAATCCCTTACAATAAAAAAACCAAATATTTTTCCATCCACACACTTAAGACCCTCACATCCATGCTTTTTTCCATTTCATTTAGAGAACACCCTATAAAAAAATTGTACCATTTTGTGTTTTGATTCATCGAAATATTGTGTCCAAATATTCCTAAAGATGATCACTTACATAACTTATACTATGATTAAATCCCTTTACAATAAAACCAAATATTTTTCCACACACTTAAGACCCCAAATGCTTTTTCCATTTCAGATGACCACCCTATAAAAAAAAAAATTGTACTTTTAAAATAATGGGTCATTTTGTTTTGATTGCACTGAAAGTTCTTGTATTGTGTCCAAATATTCCTAAAGAGCCATATTACCCTTTTTCGCCAAATACCCGGATGCCCAAAATTGTTATATTCTATCGTAAGGTATTATCGTGGAAAATTTGTATTTAATTATTTTGAGCCCCGTATGAGGCTATTTGCGCTCCATTTTAACTCGTTATGATCGAACATATCATTATTCCCTTGTACTGTATGAAGGATTTTAACAAGGAATAAGTTTGGGCTTTATTTGTGACTTTTGCAAAAAAAAAAAATCGTGTTTTTGTGTTTTCCGTTTCATTTTCTGTTAAATTTATCTAGATCAATTCCTTTATTGGGTTAGCCCGATTCTTGGCCTGGAGTATTTGAAGAAGATATATGCACGTTATGCCCAAAGGAAGTCACCATCGGAGGTCCGGTTCACTAGGAAAAAGTGAAGTCGCACTAAAAGCCCCTACGGGCTTGGGCGCATTTTTGGAAAACAAAGGATTTAAGCTACGAGTGGGAAAAATAGAAGCAGAGTGGCAGAATTGTACCTACCTAGTAGGGTATTTTTTCCCACGATACAAAATTCACTTAAACCTGCAAAGTGGGAAAATTAGAGGCAAAGCAAAGCGGGAATTTATTGCCGCCTTGCAGGTAAAAATTCAATGGTGAAATAAAAGAAAAGTGACTTAATTGAAATCATGGGATTTCATTGCTTGTCTTATAGGGTAAATAATCCCATTGTCAAAGTCAAATCACTTAAGTGAATCATGGGATTTCGGGGCTGCCTTGGAGGGTAAAGAATCCCATTGTGGAAAATTCTTAAAAATAGAATTCTATTATGCTAAAAGTGCAACCCACCTTGGGTGAATAATAATGCATTAAATAAATATTTTTTAATATTTATTCATCCAATTTTGGCACCTGTGCTTGTGGAAAAGTCAACAAAGGGAAGTGGACAAAATAAATTTAAAAATAGAATTCCAAAATTAAATAAATTTAATTTATTTAATGCAGTCCCTTTTGAGAATGAATTAATACTTTTTAAAGTATTAAATGATTATATTAATTCCTACTTTTTCAAAGTGGCTAAGGTTAAAGCACACTATGAAGCTTAAGTGAAGTGAAGTGTGAAGGATTAAATTTGATTAATTTAATTTATTCGATGGTTATCCTTAAACATGCTATTTTTAAACAGAGAAACATGATTTTTAATTAATTAATGCCAGAATAGGAAGGGAAATTATTAATTATAGAATTGTGAGGGTTATATAAGCATGGGCTGCCATATGGGTGAATTATTTAATTCACAGTAAAGAATTGCAGCCAAGAGGAAAAGTGCACCCCATTTGAAGAAGGATTTTCTCGTGCAAGGTGGAAACAAGGCAAAAAGCTTCCAAAATTGGTGCATGCTTTGAAGGAGGTTGATCTTTGTCTGCATAATTGTTTGCATAGGTGTTACAGTGCTCGGTGTTGTTGAAAATATTCATGCTCTCTTTATTTGCAAATTAAACATCAATTTTTGGGGCAAGCAGGCTTGAAAAGTGTAGATTTTTACAATTGTTAAAATTCACTGTGCATGCTCTCCGTTGCCATCTTTGTCTCGAATTAATGCAGGAATTCATTATAGGTGCTTTACATAAGAAAAGGAGCTTTAATCAATGTCCAATACATTGCATATATCCTCTTAATCTAAAGAATTGTTCATATTTGCACGGTTTTGAAGAAATCCGCCAAGTAAGAAGAAAAAGAATTGTTAGACAAAGATAGACAAAGCTATGGTGAAGAAAGATTAAAAGAAAGCAACATGGAGTCATGCATCACTTCTAAATTTACAGCTATTAGAGACACAAATCTAGGCTCGGAACCTCTTGCTAAATTGATAGACAGATCCAGAGCAGGAAAGACTTCACTCATGTGTGCAAGAAAAACTTCACTCATGCATGCAGATTAAAAGTAGTGGAATTATTCGAGCTGCAGCTTTTCCACCACAACCCAGTTGCCAAATTTTCTTATGTAAGTGTAGATCCATATCCATATGCGAGATGCAGATGTAAATCATATGCAGATCCAGATCCAGATCTCATAGTTGCAAAAGCTTCTAGAGGCACAAAGGCTTCATCCTCTTATTTCGAATGCAGCCCGTGAAGAAGTCAGTGCGTGGAAAATTCCTTCCAAGATCTTGTGCAAATGCTCCCATCTTCCAGTTGAAGCTTTCATTAAAGTTGCATTCACCCAGAGTGCTTTCCATAATTTTTAATTGTTCATATGCAATTAAAAATTAAGGGTTTATTATGGCAAACATTGCACTGACGCATGTACTGGAGAAGAACTGCAAAAGCTTCAAGGATAAAAGAGAAGACAAGGTGAAGAAAAAATTCCAGCTTGTTGTTTCCAATTCTATCTTGTTTCCAGATCTAGCTACTCCCAGATCCAGTTTGGTGAGAATCAAAGGAAAAAGAATTAGTTACATGCGGACATGAAAAAGGACAAGACTGCAGCTTTTCTCTTCCTTTTTCTTTCCTCCGACAAAGTAATTGAGTAATCAATTAAATTATACAACTTAAGTTATTGGTTTAAAAGCCATTACTTGAAGAAGTCAACTACTTGGAGATAGGTGGCACGTGCAAAATAGAAGGTTCTATTTTCAGTTACAAATCATACATGTCATGCAAAGAGGAATTCCAGGATGGAGATTGCCAGTTGTTTCTTTCCTCCGACTTCCACATGTGTCAGTTCAACTAAAAGATTCCTACTTGTAATTGCCCCTCTAAATTCTATAAGTAGAGGAAGAACCTTGAGTTAAATATCGAATTTATAAGCAGCAATATTGTGTTCTAGAATTTGTGCTTTGAACCCCTAAGAGCCACTTGGAGCGAAGGAATACAAAGGAGCAGTTTCGGATAACTTTGTGTCACGGTGTCTTGTATTTCTTACTTTTAAATCTTAGATCTCTTAATAAACTTTTTGTTATTTTAGATCTGGATCTAGAGCTGCCTTTGTTTTATAATTCTGTGTTTATATCTATTGGATTCTTCTATGTGCATGCAATTTAGCTCTGCCATCTACTGATTGGGATGCACATCTTCCCCATTTCTTCGATATGTTTATGTAATTACCTTCTTTTATAACTTTCCTTTCTTTAAACAATTTGCTTACTTACTTGCTGTAATTATTTAGTTATGGTTCATGAACCGAGTAGTTAAAGTAAAACCCCATTTAGATATTAGCATACTTAAAATTGACAAATCGACAACACGGGAGCCTCACCGGTTAAATGAGGGAGATTTATCTCATGACTGCCTAGGTTTTGTGCTATGCAAAAATCTAGCCAACAATTTTTGGCGACTCCATTGGGAACAACTATCTTTGCAGGATCAAAGGTTATCTCAAGATCGAGTGTTTTCTATACAAATCTCAAGCTGGTGAACATCCATTAACCCGATCCGTGAAGGTGCAAGGAAGAACTCGATCATTTTCTTCAGACTATAGGAGCAATTCAATTTCAATCATCCTCCTCTAGTTAGAAGCCGTAGATCTAGTCTTTCACTAGGAAGAAGAGTGCAAACACATCTAGATCTGGATCATCTTCAACATAATCCGGCAGCTGGAATTATTCATCAAGTCTATTCTCAAAGAAGATGTGCTCCTTTCATGATGCAGAATCATCCACTTGCCCCTGCAGCGCCTGTTCCATGGGGTGTAGCCTTTGGACCTCTGAACCTGACTCCTCTTATGCATGATCTACCTAAAGGGATGAGAAAAAAATTCCAAAATTCTTTGGAGATGGCAAGCAAAATCTAGATGACCACTTGGCTGCATTTTTCATATCCTGTGGAGTGCTTGCAGTTGAACATGAAGATGTATCTGTTAGACTCTTCATAGAGACTCGCATGACTTGGCTGGAGAATGGTTCTACTAGCTAGCTCCTGGCACCATAACCAATTGGGCTACTATGCAGGATGCATTCATGAAAAGATTCAAACCAGCTGAAGATTCCAGTACATTGATTACTCAACTCACTCAGTTGAAGAAGGAACCACATGAGCACATGCGGGATTTTATTACAAAATTCAAAAGATTACTGTATAAAATTCTAGCTTCTGCTTCTCTAAATGATGAGAATCAAAAGGTGTTCTTCATCAATCCTTTGCTTCCTGAAGTAAGCTATCAATTGCGAAGAGCACATCCTACTAATTTGTTAGTAGCTCAAAACATGGTGGTTGAAATTGAAGATGACCTCATCATGGCTGGAAAGATAAAGAGCAACACTTCTAGAGCTGAAAGTTCATCCTCTGCTACTACTTTCAATTCACTACTACAAAAGTTAGCAAATGAGATGATGCAGATGAAGAAACAAATGGCTCAAATGGCTCAAGGCAAACAATACTACCCCTGCTTGGAATTTCAACAACAACCGGAACCGCATTGTTGGTTCCCAAAGATTAACAATTGAAGCTGCTCCCAGAAACAATGTGGAGATGAATGAAGAAGACCAGGAAGCTGACGCTGATCAGCTTGAGGATGATGATTTTATAGGACCTGCTGGCGACTCCAACATTAATTACCTGAACTACAAATTTGAACATGATGATGAGAAACTTCATGAAGATGATCATGGTCATACATATGTAGTACTTACAAGATCACAAACTCACCAAGCTGAGGCATTAGCTGATGAACAAAGAAGGGGCATCCCTTTGCCTTCTTCCTTAGCTCCTGGAAGTAAGCATGTGAGTTCTTCATCTCAACCACAGAAAGTGGCTCAGGTATCTGAATTTATTTCTTCTTTTGACATTATTGATCATGCCAAGAAAACTAAAGTTCAAATGTCAGAAGTTGAATACCTGAGAGCTTTTCCTGAGTAGTTAAATAGGCTAGTCAAATATGTACAATCACCAGGACAATCCAATACATCAAAAGGCCTTTTGCCTAAGCCTAAGGATACTCCTCCACAAAACAACACTACAATTGTTAAACCCTCACCATCTTCTGACAAGGTGAAACCGTTCTATGTTTCCCTATTGCTTAATGGTTTCAAGTTAAGTAACTACATTTTAGATTCAGGTGCTTCTGAAAATGTCATGCCAGCTAAAGTTGCATATGCTCTTGGGCTTACTCGACAAAGACCATAAAAAGGTGCTACTCCATGGAGAGACAAGTCCCTTTAATCGGACAAATCAAAGATGCACAAGCTGTTTTGGCAGCTTTTCCTGACAAAAGATTAAAGATGACAATTCTAGTTGTAGATATTCCTGTCTCCTACGGGATGTTGCTGAGCAGAAACTTCTGCAAAGAGCTGGGAGGAGAAGTAAAGATGGATTGGTCATGTGCACATATTCCTATCAAAGGGCTTAACCATAAGCTGGAGCCGAAAAGAAGTCTAGGTACACGGTTACAAAATCTGAGGATCCTAGATCTTAGATTCTTTTTCAGGAATCTGACCATGGGGTCTATTTCTTGGAAATAGATAAAGACATTTCAGACTAGAATTTTGACCGAGCTAGCTAGAGCCAATAAAAGAAGAAGAAAAAGTTTGGACTCTAGAGTTTAAAGGCACATGTTGTTCTTTTGGATTAGGAGTTGGCACTCTATTAATATCTCTAGATCATGAGGTATTTCCATACTCCCACAAGCTAATGTTCGAGAACACCAATCATACGGAATGGAGTATGAAGCATTGCTTCTAGGAATGGAGCAAGCTAAAAAGAAAGGAGTAAAAATCCTCAAAGCCCAAGGAGATGTTGAACTTCTAGTAAAGCAAGTTCGAGGGCAAAGTCAAGTCAAAAGAGATAAGCTGAAGCATTATAGAGATAGAGTACTTTCTGCCACATTTGATTTTGCAACCTTCTCTATTGACTTCATTCCAATAAATCAAAACTCCAAGGCAGATTCTTTGGCAGTCACAACTATACTATTGAATCCAGATAGACCATCGTCCATATTTAGACAAGGAAACTATAAAGTGGAGATGGTCTACCACCCTGAGTCCCCGAACAAACATCTGCGCATGTCTCGTATGTTGAGGGAGTAAATCACCACCACGACAAACAATCACAAAAAATTTGATCCAGGTTATGATGACAATAGTGGAATAGTCCAACCAAAAGGTAACAAAATCCCCAAGGGTTTAGTTTCCTTAGTAGAGACTTTCAACAAGCATGATCAATATCTAAAGAAGAACAAAGAATATGGTGATAGTTCTTCCTCAGAAATGCAACCAGTGAATCTGGGAACAAGAAAAGTTGATGCAAACTTACCTACCATGGAGAGAAGAAAGGATGAGCCACCACCAGATGAATTTGATAAGGACTTTCCCAGTATTTGACAAGAAGGCCAAAGAAAGGAAGTTCAAGATCAGAGATTGGGTACTCTGGTGGGACAAAAGACATGAACCGAAGGGCATGCACGATAAATATGATTCACTCTAGAAAGGGCCCTTCGTGATCAAAAGATATACAGAAATGGATACCTTCTTCTTCGCTGCCTACCTGGGATGGAATTGAGTTACCATTTCCTTTCAACTAGCAAAGACTGAAGTTGTTCAGAACCGAAAAAGTAGGTTAAAACTCGTATGTACAAAAATAAAACTTTGTTTTGTTTTTATTTTTGTGTTGTGTTTGTTTGCCCGACCCCATGCCCAAAAGACAAGATATGAAACTAGAGATGTTGGGATCTCATATTTTCCCTTGTCATTCGCGAGAGAAAAATATGTCCACAGACAGAGCCGATCGGTGTCACCAGATTTCATCTTGAAATCTGTGACCACCCTATCCGAAAAAAAAAAAAAAAAATTCTTACTTTTAAAATAATCGGTCATTTTGTGTTTTTATTGCTTGAAAGTTCTTGATTGCATCCAAATATTCCCAAAGAGCCATATTAGCCTTTTTCACCAAATACCCGGATGCCCAAAATTGTTATATTCGTCGCGAGATTTATCTCGTGGGAAATTTGTATTTAATTATTTTGAGCCCTGTATGAGGCTATTTGCGCTCCATTTTAACTCTGTTATGATTGAACATATCATTATTCCCTTGTACCAGAAGGATTTTAACAAGGAATAAGTTCTGGGCTTTATTTGTGACTTTTGGCATTTTTTTCGTGTTTTTGTGTTTTCCCGTTTTGCTTTCTATGAAATTTCTCTAGATCAATTCCTTTGCCGGGTTAGCCCAATTCTTGGCCTGGAGCAACTGGAGAACATATACGCACGTTATGCCCGGAGGAATTCACCATCGGATGTCTGGTTCACTGGAAAAAGCTGAAGTTGTGCACTAAAAAGCCCCTGCGAGGTTGGGCACATTTTTGGAAAACAAAGGATTTAAGCTACAGTGGGAAAAATAAGAAAGCAGGCAAAGTGGGAATTTTGTACCTGCCTAGTAGGGTACTTTTTCCCATGATAAAAATTCACTTAAGCTGCAGTGAGAAAATTAGAGGCAAAGCAGGCAGGCATGAATTTATTGCTTGCCTTGCAGGTAAAAATTCCCATGGTTAAATAAAAGAAAAGTGACTTAAGTGAAATCATGGGATTTTATTACCTTCCTTGCAGGGTAAATAATCCCATTTTCAAAGTCAAATCACTTAAGTGAATCATGGGATTTCCTGGGCTGCCTTGGAGGGTAAAGAATCCCATTGTGGAAAATTCTTAAAAATAGAATTCTATTATGCTAAAAAGCACGACCCACCTTGGGTGAATAATAATGCATTAAATAAATATTTGTTAATATTTATTCACCTAATTTTGGCACCCAGGCTTGTGGAAAAGTCAACAAAGGGAAGTGGACAAAATGAATTTAAAAATAGAATTCCAAAATTAAATAAATTTAATTTATTTAATGCAGTCCCTTTTGAGAAGGAATTAATACTTTTTAAAGTATTAAATGATTATATTAATTCCTATTTTTAGTGGCGAAGGTTAAAGCACACTGTGAAGCTTAAGTGAAGTGAAGTGTGAAAGATTAAATTTGATTAATTTAATTTATTGGATGGTTGTCCTTAAACATGCTATTTTTAAAGAGAGAAGCATGATTTTTAATTAATTAATTGCCAGGAATAGGAAGGGAAATTATTAATTATAGAATTGTGAGGGTTATATAAGCATGGGCTGCCATATGGGTGAATTATTTAATTCACAGGTAAATAATTGCAGCCAAGAGGAAAAGTGCGCCCCATTTGAAGAAGGATTTTGCTCAGGCAAGGTGGAAACAAGGCAAAAAAGCTTCCAAAATTGGTGCATGCTTTGAAGGAGGTTGATCTTTGTCTGCATAATTGTTTGCATAGGTGTTACAGGTGCTCAGGTGTTGTTGAAAAGATTCATGCTCTCTTTATGTGCAAATTAAACATCAATTTTTTGGGCAGCAGGCTTGAAAAGTGTAGATTTTTACAATTAAAATTTCTTGTGCATGCTCACGGTTGCCATCTTTATCAATTAATTACGGGAATTCATTACGGTGTGCTTTACATAAGAAAATGAGCTTTAATCTTGTAATAATGGTATAGCTCGATACCAAACGATAGGATAGAATAAGATTGCAATGACCAAAGAGGGACGGAAGCCTCACAAATATTATTGATCATGAAATTAGATTACATAACAATGCAAGAGCTGTAATATTTATAGATATTAGACAGCCTTATATGGATAGACATGACACCCTATCAAGCACCAACTACGAGATGATAAGACCCATCTCACATGCACATGTAATTACTACTAATACCAATATTGAATGTTATCCAACATAACAATATTGAATGCAAGTCACTAGACTAGAGTGCACATGTTGCACATTATTAAATAAAAGACAATGCAATAAAATGTAATAAATATTCCTATGCTAAATTATGCTAACACCCCCTTAATTTTGTATAGTTTCCAATGAAGTGGAGAGGAACTCTCTGAACAGTGTGAATTTTTCACGTGCAAGTGACTTAGTGAAAACATCTACCTTTTGTTCAGCTGTAGGACAGAACTAGAGCTGTATGTTGTGCTTCAAGACATGCTTGCATATGAAATGAACCTGTACTTCAATATGGTTGGTTCTCTCATGAAATACTATATTGTGAACAAGCTTCAAAACTCCTTCATTATCAACATATACTGGAGTAGATTTCTGTTGTGGTAGACCAATTCCTTCCAGTATTCGGCATAGCCATATTGCTTCACAAATAGCTTCATCTGCAGCTCGATACTATGCTTCTGTAGAAGAGCGAGAAACAAAGTTCTATTTCTTGCTTCCCCATGATATCGGTCTAGATCCCATAAAGAAGACAAAGCCTGATGTTGAGTTCCTATCATCCATGTTTCCTGCATGATTTGAATCTGAATATCCTGTCAAGAAGAAGTTGTCATTCTTCTTGTACTCTAGACCAAGGCTAACTATATCCTTTAGATATCTTAGTATTCTCTTTGTTGCTTTCCAATTACATATTTTCAGTTGTTGCATGAAGCGTGATAAATAGGTGACTATAAATCGATATCTGTTCTAGTATATGTTAGGTAAATTAGACTCCCGATCAATCTGGCCGATAGAGAGTTGCATTCACCGGTGGTGATGGATCGGAATGAGATAATTGAAGTCTCACTTCCATAGGTGTAGAAATGGGAGTGTAGTCCATCATCCCGAATTTCTCGAGCATTTTCTTGGTGTATTTCAACTGCGACACAAAAATATGATTCTCTTTTTCCATACTTCCAACCCAAGACAATAGTGCATGAGCCCGAGATCTATCATGTCGAATGATCAATTAAAATCCTTCTTTGTTGCATCAATCATCTTCATAGAACTACCTATAATGACTAGATCGTCGACATAAACAACCATAATGACAATCTCCCCCTTGCTTTTTGAGGTAGAGATTGGGGTCATAAGGATTCCTTTCGAATCCATGACTTATGAGATGCTCATCAATTTTGATGTACCATGCCCGGGGTGCCTATTTTAGGCCATATAGAGATTTTATGAGTCTGCATACCATCATCTCTTTTCCTAGTATTACATAACCCTCTGGTTGAGTCATATAGACTTCTTCTTGCAAATATCCATTAAGAAAGACACTTTTCACATCCATTTGGTGGACTTTCCAACCAAATTGTGCAACTAGAGCAAAGATCATCCTGATTGTCTTGATCTTGGCTGTGGGAGCAAATGTCTCCTCATAATCAATGCCTTCTTGTTGTGCATACCCCTTTGCTACAAGCCTTGCTTTATACTTGTCAATAATCCCATCCATCGATATGTACTTAGTCTTGAATATCCATCTCGCATCCAATAGGTTTCTTCCCTGGTGGAAGGTCGACAAGTTTCCATGTGTTGTTCTTCATCAATGAATGACACTCGAATCCATGGCATCTTTCCAAGATTTTTATTATAGGGCTTCCGAATCGTAGATGGCTCAACTGTTTCAATAACTCTGCTCATTAGGGCATACTTGACTTCTTCACGAGCTTGACTATGAGTTCTAGGTCTAGGATTGGATGATGTGCTAGGTGCTTCATCCAAATTTGCATCTCTTATTAATTGAGTATACCATTTAGGTAACTTCTTAGCTGTTCCATTGGATTGTGGTGGATCCAAGTTTTCACCATCATCCAATTCATCACTGTCATCTTCAGTGGGAACATCAAATTCTGTCTTCACAAGAGGTGTATTCTGCATGTTTGTTGAGTCGTTGAGTGGAGCATCTGCTTGTTTCTTCTCAAAGAACTCAACATCCCTACTTGTGTATACTTTCTTTGCTTTCAGATCCCATAATCTGTACCCAAGTGCTTCTTCATTATATCTAATGAATATTAGTTTCTCAGCTTTCATATCCAACTTGTTCTGTTCTTCTTAGGTATGTGCATGCTAGCTTTACACCCAAATACTCTTAGGTGTGCAATTGATGGTTTCTGATTTGACCATGCTTCTTGAGGTGTCACTCCTTCAAGAGCTACTATGGGCACTCTATTCAACAAATAGACTGTAGTTCTTGCAGCTTCTGCCCAAAATGTCTTTGTTAAACCTGAGTCGTCAATCATACATCGCACCATTTCCATGATAGTACGATTCCTTCTCTCAACTATACCATTTTTCTGTGGTGTGTGAGTAGGAGGCATTTATTGACGAATCCCATGCAAAATCAAGTTGGAACATGCGTGCCACTGGAGGCTCTTGCAATTGAACCTATTGTGAAAACCAAATTTAACACATTGTGTTTCTTGCTTTGTATTGATTTTCGATGTAAAAATTGTGCATTATTTCTTTTTGTATTTTTAATAAAAGAATAAAACTGCAAATCATGCAAATATTGAAAGAAATGAAGAGGATTCACCAAAGCAACGTGACACAAGAATTGATAACGGAGTTCGGCGCTGAGGCCTACGCCTCCGGTCCGGTGAATGGGACCGATCTATTAAAATCTTGAAAATAATCCTTTACAAAGAATTCTACAAAATTTAGACCTTCTCACAGTCTTCCTCTGTCGAAAATAACAGGGGTTGCTTTTTACATCTCCTTCAAACTCCACTCCTAGCTCAAGATATGAGCATTACAATATTACTACACAGTCCCGAATGCATTACAAATAGAATATCACCCTATTTATATTGTTTATGCGCCTCCTGGTATGACGGCTGGGCGCTTATCTTTTTACTCGGCCCACCCGAGTTCCATTCCCCTCCTTGTCTTTTGGCTTATCCTTGGGATCATTATCCCACATTGGGCGCATGAAAACTAGGACAAGGGTTAATAAGGTAGGTGGGCGCAGTTTTTTGAGTGGCTAGAAAGCCGCCTTAGCCTATGTGGTAGGCGCTAAGTTGGGGCGCATTTCTTGGGGATGCGCATGGTTTAATTTTAGGCGCCTTATCCCATAGTTTAATGCATGTGTGGATGCTGGAAAGTTAAACTAATGCGTGCAAAGTGGGATGGATAAGGCGTTGAATAGAATAGCAAATGCATGGAAAATGCAAATAAGTTATAAGGCATGGGTAATTTAAATAATACATGCCCAATGTCCCACATGCATGGCGCAAAAGGAAATATAGAGGTTTATATACACAAGTTGGTTGAATGGTTAAATGAGAAGGAGGCCAAGGCACCCCTCCATAATCGAGTGTGTCGAACCTGGCTGAGGGCCCCCAGCCAGAAAATAGCGGGGTCCATTTGTCCGAGAACGAGTGTCCAAGACCGGCGTTCCAAAACCCATTTTTTTAATACGTCACACAATTCATCCACGTGTCGCAATATGATCGCAACACTTGGCGAGCGTGCACACGTCCAACCTGCACAAAACTCCAAATTTCGCCAGTTGCCCAAAAATTTCAGCGGGCTATAACTTTTGCAAACGAGCTCCGTTTCCTGCAAACAAATGTCGTCGGAGTCGTATAATTTTTCCCCACGCTTTAAAAATGACTGCAACAATTTCTGAGAAGATCTTAGATCGGTGTTTCTCTGTGAGGATCCTCTGGATCATTCCTCCCCACTGAGAAACTTTTGGACCCCAAAAGTCAACCTAATTGGTGAATAGGTGAGGGTATTTCTCCCTCACCTTTCCGGTTTCCATCCATTTTTCCTTGTTCGGATGCATGCCTCTGAACCCAACATGAAGATATTCAATATCACCCCTTCACAAAGTTCTTACTTTCCTGTCCAAAATGATGTCTTCCTGCAACTCATCAAGATACTCAGGAGCAAAATCATCAATGGAAGGCATAATGTTAGCATCATCATGATCAACAATCATAGGCGGTTCATACAATCTTAAATTCTCAACATTTACAATTGAGTAGATTTGCATATATGGAGGTAAATCTAACCGAAAGCGTTGTTACCAATTTTTTCCAATATTTGGAATGGACCATACCGTATAGGTTTCAATTTTTTACCTTCACCTGTCAATCTTTCCTTGCTGATGTGAAGCCAAATTGAATCACCAACTTTGAACTTGTGATCAGTTCTATGTTTATCATGCCTAGCTTTGTACTTAGCCTGGCTTTTCTCCAATTGTTCATGGACATACTGATGAACCTGTTGTATTCTCTGCACAAATCTTTTAGCCTTGTCAGAATCACTTGCACCATTAACAACAGTTTCATGTCCATAATATATATCTAATGGAGAATTAGGCAGATATCCATAACAAGTCTCAAATGGAGACTTTAAAGTAGAAGAATGTAAGGCACGATTATAAGCATGTTGCACATAATAAAGATGTTCATCCCACAATTTAGGATGTTTGTTACTATAGCCCCTAAGTAATTGTACCACTATGCGGTTTACAACCTCTGTTTGACCATCAGTCTGTGGATGAAAAGCAGTGCTTTTTTCAGTTTTGTGTCCATTAACCCCCACAATGTTGACCAAAATTCCCCAAGAAATCTAGAATCCCGATCAGATATGATTGAAGTAGGTAAACCAAAATGAACCCAAACAAACTGAAAGAATAAATGTGCAGTTCCCTCACCAGTTATTTGTTTAGTACATGGAACCAACACACACATTTTGCTAAATCTGTCCACTACCACATATAAGTAATCATGTTTTTCCGTGTCATGGGCAAGCCTCCTACAAAGTCCATGGAAACACTTTCCCAAGGCCGTGTTGGAATAGGAAGAGGAGTGTAAAGTCCTAATTTCCTGTTACTTGGCTTGCTTGTGGCACAAAGAACACACCCCTTAATATATCGGTTTACATGTTCATGCATTCTAGGCCAATAGCAATATTTTTGTAAATGTGCAACTGTTTTACTTACACCAAAATGCCCTGAAATAAGAGAAGTATGTGCTTCCCTAATCATATGCACATGCTCATTTTCTAGAATACAAAGTTTTCCAGAATGATATAACAATCCTTCATGCAAATGATAATCTTTTTCTCCTACTTGTTTCCCACTTACTAAATCCTCATACACTTCTCTAAAATCAACATCATTTGCATATTGTTCCTTGTAACTAACATGAGCCAAAGAACTATGCTGTAAAAGGATAGATGCTACTACCACTGGTGGTCTGGACAACATGTCGGCAACCTTGTTTTGAATACCTTTTTTATACCTGATTACAAGATGAAATTGTTGCAAAAATCCCATCCACCTGAAATGTCTAGACTGCTGCAATTTGGTTTGTGTTTGTAAATATTGAAGTGGTTGATGGTCAAGATGGATAATTGTTTCTTTTCCCATTAAATAATGCTTCCATTTTTAACACTTCAACCAAAGCATACAACTCTTTATCATAAGTTGATAGTTTCTTACCGCACTTGTAAAGGTTTCGAATGGTAACACACTCGGTCATTTGTTCGCATCAAAACTCGCCCCTATCAGAAAGTAGTCACTAAGCATCCGTCTCAATCTCAAATGAATGTTGTAAATCCGGAAGTGCCAAGATCGGAGTGGTACTTATCTTCTCTTTCAGTGTATCAAATGCTTTTTGTTGTTTTCCTCCCCACTGAAAGACCTGTTTAATACTTGTCAAAGCATGCAAAGGAGATGCAATATATGAGAAGTTAGCAATAAATTTCCTCCAGTACTGAACTGCACCTAGAAAACTTCTAACTTCCGTCACATTTGTGGGTCTAGGCCATTTCACAATAACCTCTATTTTTGCAGGATCAATTTTCAATTCTCCATTTCCTACAATATACCCCAAGTAAATTAAAGATGTTTTTCCAAATTCACATTTTGACATCTTCAAATACAATTTCTCTCTCCTTAGTGCATCTAAGACTTTCTAGATGTGTTTAATATGTTCATCCCATGATTTACTGAAAATAAGAATATCATCTAAGTAGACAATAACGAAATTATCAATGAATGGCCTAAAAATTTCATTCATAACTCTCATGAATGTTGCCGGTGCATTACACAAACCAAAAGGCATCACTAACCATTCAAACAATCCCTATTTCATTTTAAAAGTAGTTTTCCAAACATCACCTTCTGCAATTCTTACTTGGTGATAACCACTTCTTAAGTCTAACTTAGTGAAATAAATTGCATTTCTTAATTGATCCAGTAAATCATCTATTCTAGGAAGAGGGTAACGATTCTTTATAGTAATCTTGTTTAAAGCACGGAAATCAACACACATTCACCAAGTGCCATCCTTCTTAGGAACCAATATAATTGGTGAACCACATGGGGATGTACTTGGATGAATTATACCTTGAGCCAAAAGTTCCATTACCTGTCTCTTGATTTCCTCGTTCTCTACTACTGACAACCTGTACATTCCGATATTGGGAAGAGGTGCATCCCAAGCAATCAGTATCTCATGTCAACCCTCTTTTTGGGAGGTAGACCTTGTGGATCCTGAAAAACATCATCAAATTGAGAAACAATTCTTACCAATTCATCCTTATGTTTTAGATCGCAAGTCTCAAAAGCCATCTCATTTTCTTTTTCCTTGGCTTTGACCACCATGAGCACAAAACTTTTGCTTGAGTTGACAAGCCTTTTCATTTGACCTGCAGTTACCAAGGATAGATTATTCTTTTCACGGTGAGCTCTAATAATAAACTCAATTCCATCCTTTACAAGCAAATATTTATTTTCTTCCCTATAGAAGATTGCTTTACGATCATACAAATAAGGACTTCCCAAAACCACCCCACAAATATCCAAAGGAACTACATCCAATTCAACCTCATCAATAAACTTGTCTGTAATGGCAAATCTGAAAGTACAAGTTTTAGTTACCTGCAGTTTTGCATCATCACAAACCCAGCCCAAAGGATAAGGCTTAGGATGTGGTGTAGTTTTGAGTCCTAGTTTTTTAACAACCTCCTCTGAAATCAAATTAGCTTGAGATCCACTATCAAAAAGAGTATCAATTTTTGTATGCTTTGAAATTACTCTAATGTGGAAAAGCTCATTTCTTTTCTTATCGTCAGTGTAGTTTGTTTACTAGAAGAAGATGCAACATCTGTAGTGCTATTGTTGGAAATTGAAAGAGTTGATTTACCTTGTAAACCCATAGCTGTGATTTTGGTTTCATCACCTGAATCAGAACCAAGATCATGCACTACGGTGTTTGTTTTCTTTTCTTTTCCTTTCTTAACCATCCATTTAGGCTTCTTTTCAGGATGTAATTTCCAACATTTAGACTCATCATGGTTTTTTTTACAATGATTACAAAATGGTTTTTCATCTTCCTTCTTAACAAAGAGAGTTTGTTTTATGCTTACCCTTTCCTTTTCCTTGTTCTTTCGAACCTTTTCCTTTAGATTGCTTGTTCTTCTGATTAAAAGAAGAGAAAGAGGACTCCTTTGTCATTTTCCCTCGTGCTTCCAGATGGGTTGCTTGAACACATACTGCATCAAGATTAGTAGTACCTAAAACAAGTATCATATGCCTTAGATAACTATGCAATCCACCAATATATTTGAGCAGTGTTTCTTCTGTGTTTAGGGAAATTCCCAGAATTAGAGCCCTTTTCCTAAATTCTTGTGTGTATTCTTGAACACTTTGTCCCTTAGTTTGTCTTAATGTTTTCCAATCCATCATAGCTTGTTGCTTATAACCAAGAGGATAAAATTGTTGCCTAAGATTTGAAACAAATTCAGACCAAGAAGTGATTTCTATACCTTTGTTTTCTTCCACTTCCTGAAGCTTACTCTCCCACCAAATGAGTGTTGTTCCACCCATCCGAAGAGTTTCCAGATGAATCTTTGCTTCATCATCAACAATTCTCTGAACCCTGCAATATACTTCTATTTGCTTGACCCAGTTATCCAACTTCTCTGCATTTAGCTCTCCAGTATACATAGGCAATTCAAACTTGATATCTAACTTTAATGAAAGAAAATCAGATTTTAAGGAGTCTCTTTTTGGAATGTCAGAACTAGAGCTTTCTTCTTTCTTACCTTCTCTAGTCCCCTTTTCCCTTTTCCTTTCTTGGTACATTTCTTCCACCATTTCCTTCATCTGTTGGAAGGATTGACGAAAGTTTTGTTCCACTTCCTCTCGATCCTCCATTGTAGGACTTCGAGATCGTCTGGTACCAATTTTGGGATCTCCTTCAACTAATTCTCCTTCACCCTTCTTAGATCGAGACCTTGTTAACATCCAACACACAACTTGCAATCCAAAACATGTTAAACTGAACCAAAAATCAGTCAAAACCAGCTCTGATACCAATGATCTGAAAACCAAATTTAACTAGCAATTGTGTACACACATTTTCTTGCTTTGTATTGATTTTCGATGTAAAAATTGTGCATTATTTCTTTTTGTATTTTTAATAAAAGAATAAAAACTGCAAGTACTGTGCAAATATTGAAAGAAATGAAGAGGATTCACCAGCAACGTGATGCAAGAATTGATAATGGAGTTTGGTGCTTGAGGCCTACGTCTCCGGGTCCGGTTGAATGGGACCGATCTATTAAAATCTTGAAAATAATTCTTTACAAAGAATTCTACAAAATTATGACCTTCTCACAGTCTTCCTCTATCGAAAATAATAGGGGTTGCTTTTTACATCTCCTTCAAACTCCACTCCTAGCTCAAGATATGAGCATTACAATATTAGTACACAGTCCCGAATGCATTACAAATAGAATATCACCCTTCTTATATTGTTTATGTGCCTCCTAGTATGCCGGCTGGGCGCTTATCATTTTACTCAGCCCACCCGAGTTCCATTCTCCTTCCTTGTTTTTGATCAAATCCTTTGGGATAATTATCCCACATTTGGCGCATGAAGACTAGGACAAGGATTAATAAGGTAGGGGGCAGTTTTTTGAATGGCTAGAAACCGCCTTAGCCTATGTGGTAGGCGCTTAAGTTGGGGTGCATTTCTTGGATGGCGCATGGTTTAATTTTAGGTGCTTATCCCATAGTTTAATGCATGCGGTGGACAGTTTAAACTAATGCGTGAAAAGTGGGATGGATAAAGCATTGAATAGAATAGCAAATGCGTGGAAAATGCAAATAAGTTATAAGGCATGGGTAATTTAAATCATACATGCCCAATGTCCCACATGCATGGAAAATGGAAATATGGAGGTTTATAGGCAAATTGGTAATTTAAATAATACATGCCCAATGTCCCACATGCATGGTGCAAAGGAAATATAGAGGTTTATATACACAAGTTGGTTCCAAAATGGTTAAATGAGAAGGAGGCCAAGGCATCCCTCCATAATCGACAGTGTGTCAAACTGCACAAAACTCCGAGGGCCCTCAACCATAAATTTGCAAACGAGGTCCATTTGTCCGAGAACGAGTGTCCAAATTTTTCCGGCATGCTTTAAAAAACCCATTTTTTAGATACGGTGTTTCACTGTGAGGATCTGGATCCACCTGTTGAATTATCTCGTAACAACACACTTTTTCTCCATTATTATCAAAATCCAACTTCAAGTTGTGATTAAGGAACTACTAGAAAATTCTTGGTTTGAAATCGTATGATGAGTCATCACCTAATGACACATGGTTCTTGTTAGGTGAGTCACGTAGTGTGTAGAACCAATCCTTGCATCCAGTCATGTGTCAAGTTACACCCGAGTCAACATACCAAATATCTTGTGTGGACTTGGTTTCTTCATCAAATTGAACAGAATACATGTTGTGTCATTCATCTGAATCATCCTCATGTTCGGCAATGTACCCTTGTTGTTTGGGTTTTCTTTGCCAATTACCATTTTTCTGCCCTTGATTGTTGTTGTTGTTGGACTTCCCTTGATTTGAATTGTTGTTACCCTGTTGATTATTGGGTTTTGAATTGCTTGATGAACCCTTTTTGTAGGAATTGTACCAACAATCTTTGATGTCATGTCCCCCTCTATTGCAAATGGGACACTTCTTGGTGTTGTCTCGTTGACTTTGGTCCCTTTGTTGACTTTGATTTTGTTGGGAATTCTGTGATTGGACATAAATTTTCCCTTTCCTTTATGATTAGAAGATAGTGCTTGCTCATCTTCATGATCTTTGTTGTTCATTGCCTCTTCTTTTTAGAGTAGATTGACCAACTTATCAAAGGTGACTGTGTGTTCACTCATATTGATAGTTATTACAAATATTATGTAGGAAGGAGGAAGTGCTCGCAACATAATTGGTATGAGGTCTTCATCACTTATCTCTTTTCCCAATGCCAATAGAGATGCCCTCAAAGTAGCAACTCGTCTCAAAAAAACTTCAACCTTCTCATTGTGCTTGAACTTGAGAGTATGCAGTTGTGATAGTAGGTTGAGGATGGCATTCTTGTTCTTTGCCTCATAGATTGTGCTCAACTTATCCCATGCATCCTTGGCTGATGTGGCATCTCTAATGTGGGGTTGCACATCGTCCGTTATGCTAAACAAGATGATCAACTTGGCCTTTTGATTGGCCCTGTCAAATTGAACTTGTTGTCTTCCATCATCAAGTGATCTTGTTGTTGTTCCATCTACAACTGTCCATAGGTCTTCAAACTCAAGTAACATCTTGATCTTCGCCTATACAAAGACATAGTTGTCTCCTCTAAGTAGTTGTGAATATGACAAGAAGAACTTTGGTGCTTGTGCACCAATTTCTGCAATCTGAATTTCTGAAACTTTGAATTTTTGACAAAGGGTAAAGCTCTTATCACTCCAGGTTTATGGTCTCCCTCTCAATATACCGTCAGGCCGATATACCAAACCTTTCTATATATGCTCCCTTTCGATATACCCATCGGTACGTGGAAGAAGATCACCCTTTCAATATACCCGTCAGTATAGAAAGAGGTGTTAATACACGTGAAAGAATTTAGTACGTGGTACGTAGACAAGTATGGAGAGGGGTTTGTGCAAGCACAAACGGATGGGAGGGCTCAAATGTGTGTGTATTGTGTCCTTATTACTCCTCGTCGATTTTATAGGGTCGATGCCTAGATGACATTTAGGTAGCTGTGTTAGGCATTAAGTGCAGTAGTAGTCATGACGACATCATCATCGGTAAGTGCTTCCCGGAAGCACCGTATATACCGACGTTCTTTATGAGATCAAAGATCTCATGTGATAGAACCAAACATAAAATAAAAAATTTGCACCTTTTTTTTTTGCACTTTATGCACTAATATTAGTACAAAATGCTCCAAAAGTACATCAAAATGAATTTTTGTGTCCCCCTCTTTAGAAAAAAGGGTCTAGAATCACAAAATACACAATTTAGGCCAAAAATATTTTTACCACCTAATAGGTGTTTTTCCACTAAATTTAGTGGTGGCTCTAAATGTGTTTGGTGAGCTTCTAAATTTAGAAATCTCCCAAAATTTAGTAATTTCTCCAATTTTTCAAAAAAAAATAATAATTTAACAAAAATATGGAGAGAGTGGGAATTGAACATTGACTGTTTGTTCCTTAAGATCCAAACAAACAATATGAATATTGTTTTCACCTTTTCTCAAAAAAGCGTGATCCGGGTTTTTCTAAAATTTTGACAAAAGTATCATACAATAGATTTCTTGAAACCCAAAAAATTTTAGAAGAATTGGAATTTTTGTTTTTGAGATCTTACCAATTTACCAGCTAGATCTGATTTTTTTCAGAAAAAATGATCCTACTTATACAGACTTTTCGTCACATGTAGAGGCCGAATCTAAAGATGATGTAAACTACAAAGTTGTGCACCTCCTTTTTATCTTTCCAGCAAAAAATGGCACATCAATCGATATTGTATGAAAAAGTTATGTCATTTTTTCTAAGAGCTATCTGCTAGAATTTTGTTGACGGGACTGCTTCAACCTTTACTCCCGAATTCTTCACACCTCCATTTTTAGATCTGATTTTTTTATTAGATCTGATTTTTTTCACTCTTTTTTAGATCTGCAATTTTTTAAAGATCTTTCTCCTTTTTTTTAAGATCTTTTTTTAAAGATCTCCAAATCTGAAATATTTCACCAATATGTTGGATCAATTGGCTATGCCAATGAGTAATCAAAAAAATTTACCTTCCAAATAAATGGATAGGTCAAATTTTAGTTGAGGGATGCTTGGAAGGAATGGAGGCTACGAGATGCTTCAATGGCTCTCCTTTGATGCAGATCTTCTTCTCCAATGGATCCTATCCAATATTGCTCCTCTTCAACCTTGCTTAGATAGAACCTACTCTGATACCAAATGATAATAATGGTATAGATCTAATACCAAATGATAGAATAAAATAAGATTGTAATAACCAAAGAGGGACGAGAATCCTCACAAATATTATTCATGAAATCAGATTACAAAACAATGCAAGAGCTGTAATATTTATAGATATTAGACAGCCTCATATGGATAGACATGACACCCTATCAGGCACTAACTACGAGATGATAAGACCCATCTCACATGCACATGTAATTACTACTAATACCAATATTGAATGTTATCTAACATAACAATATTGAATGCAAGTCACTAGACTAGAGTGCACATGTTAGATTATTAAATAAAAGACAATGCAATAAAATGTAATAAATATGCCTATGCTAAATTATGCTAACATAATCAATGTCCAATACATTGCATATATCCTCTTAATCTGAAGAATTGTTTAGATCTGCACCGGTTTTGAAGAAATTTGGCCAAGTAAGAAGAAAAATAATTGTTTAGACAAAGATAGACAAAACTATAGCAAAGAAAGATGAAAAAGAAAGCACAACGGAGTCATGCATCGCTTCTAAATTTATAGATATTAGAGACATGAATCTAGGCTCTAACCTCTTCTTTGAATTGATAGATAGATCCAGAGCAGGAAAGAATTCACTCATGTGTGCAGGAAAACTTCACTCATGCCTGCAGATTAAAAGCAGTGGAATTATTCGAGCTGCAGCTTTTCCATCCACAACCTAGTTGCCAAAGTTTGTTATGCAGGTGTAGATCCATATCCATATGTAGATGCAGATGTAAATCCATATGCAGATCCAGATCTAGATCTCATAGTTGCAAAAGCTTTTGGCACAAAGGCTTCATCCTCTTATTTCAAATGCAGCCCGTGAAGAAGTCAGTGCATGGAAAATTCCTTCCAAGATCTTGTGTAAATTCCCCATCTTCCAAGTTGAAGCCTTCATTAAAGTTTCATTCACCAGGAGTACTTTCCAAAATTTTTAATTGTTCGTATGCAATTAAAAATGAAGGGTTATTTATGGAAAACATTGCAGACCGACGCATGTACTTTGGAGAAGAACCGCAAAAGCTTCAAGGATAAAAGAGAAGACAAGGCGATGGAAAAATTTCAGCTTGTTGTTTCCAATTCTAGCTTGTTTCTTCGGATCCCCTACTCCCAGATCCAATTTGGTGAGAATCAAAGGAAAAAGAATCAGCTGCATGTAGACATGAAAAAGGACAAGACTGCAGCTTTCCTCTTCCTTCTTCTTTCCTTCGACAAAGTAATTGAGTGATCAATTAAATTATACAACTTAAGTGATTGGTTTAAAATCCATTACTTGAAGAAGTCAACTACTTGGAGATAGGTGGCACGTGCAAAATAGAAGGTTCTATTTTCAGTTGCAAATCATACATGTCATGCAAAGAGGAATTCCAGGATGGAGATTGTCAGTTGTTTCTTTCCTCCGACTTCCACATGTGTCAGTTCAACTAAAAGCTTCCAACTTGTAATTGCCCCTCTACATTCTATAAGTAGAGGAAGAACCTTTGGGTTAAATATCAGAATTTGTAAGCAACAATCTTGTGTTCTAGACTTTGTGTTGAACCCCTGAGATCCACTTGGAGTAAAGGAATACAAAGGAGCAGGTTTCCAGAGAACTTTGTGTCATGGTATACTATGTATGTTACTTTTAAATCTTAGATCTCTTAATAAACTTTGTGTTATTTTAGATATGGATCTAGAGCTGCCTTTGTTTTAGAATTATGTGTTTATATCTATTGGATTCTTCTATGTGCATGTAATTTAGATCTGCCATCTTCTGATTGGGATGCACATCTTCCCCATTTCTTCTATATGTTTATGTAATTACCTTCTTCTATAACTTTCCTTTCTTTAAACAGCTACTTACTTGCTGCAGAATTATTCAATTATGGTTCATGAACTGAGTAGTTAAATTAAAACCCCATTTAGATATTAGCATACTTAAAATTGACAAATCTAACACGGGAGCCTCACCGGTTAAATGAGGGAGATTTATCTCATGACTGCCTAGGTTTTGTGCTATATAGAAAATCTAGCCAACACTTGACCAATTTGGCCCTTCCCTATAAAGCGGTGCTCAAAATTGACAAAGATATGATTCTTCAAGGTTTTTGTTACATTGAAAATTTTCCATATTCAAGGAACCTTATACATAAAAACCAAATGTAATTTTTAAATTATGCACTCATAAAAATCATCCCATGTTGAATTCAATTCCAATTGCACAAATTCCCATGTACACTTAATTTCCCACTTTTTTGGCATCTATTTATTCACTTCATGGGCCTTTCATAAAATCAATTTACATTGTAGTCTATCAATCAACCTTTGGTGTTTCCCATAAACAATAATCATGCAATGATGATCATACTCGATCACTCCCACCCCCACATAAAACATAATAGGAAAAATTTCATGTCCCATTTTTTAACACAATCATTTCAAAACCAATATTCTACTTCCATTCCCACATCTTCCACTTATACCAAATTATCCAAAAACTATGAAATGAGGTAATAAACCTATAGAAGAAAGGTGCACACTTGAGTAAAATTGAAATTCCAATGTAATAAATGATAATGGAATACTAAACTAAACATCGGGGTGTGCCTATTCCTTTGGGAAAAAGCATGCAAAACACTAGTACCCCTAATTACCACTCAAACTCGTTAACTTAGAAAATTTAAAACTAGAATATTAGTGTGGAATCTACACTACTCCAGCACCACTCCAAGGTATATTTTCTAAAAATTTACAACGTCTAGAATTTTCCAAAACGAGATTGACATTCTTGATTTAATAGTTCCTATACCTAAATATAATGCACAAAAAACTTAGAACCACCTTGGTACTACTTTAGTATTTTAAACCTATGAATTAATAGGGTAGAGAAATAATGAACCTAAGGAAAAATAGATGAGGTTAATGATTACCAGTAATACCAAAGAGGAAATAACTATCTCATTTGTAGTAAAATTTGTGAACCTATGACTACATCTACTCCTCCCAATTCTTCACAGTTACCTCCTAACACATGAATATAACAATCATACACCTTCTAAAGGGCATAGTAATGCACAACCTAAAAAATAAAAATGATACCTTTTAGGTCTTATGGAACAAAACCTTACTAAATATAGTGTTACCAATTACTTGTGCAAAACCAAGACCAATATCACTATTTTTGAACTACTTTGAATCAACAACTAAAAGGATAACCTACTCAAAGACTTGTTTATTTCTCATAGAAAACATGTTGGCACAATAATTGATGTGCATATGGATACAAATAAATAAAAATTATAATTTCCTCCTTTCTTACTAACAGTTAGAATTTTTGGAAAAAACTCACACAATTTTTTGGTTGACTCGTGAGCTTATGGAAACTCATACCATATTCTATTTACTAGAAATTTGGGATATCTCTCGTGACTCATATTCATAGATTGGTGTAATTAGATAATACAAAGGTGAACTTGGTTTGATAAATCTCATACATCCATATCTATCTCACTTTGTAGACTCCAAATTGCAACAACTCATCTATATTAAAGTTATGGAAATTAGTGAGGTGCATGACATGATCTTGAGTAGATATTGGTCACACACTCTCAATGTCTATATGGAAACAAATTTATCACACTTTTGGTTTCCTTGGAATTGTGTTGCAAATCATATAAGGATTGATCGAGATCGTTGCATAAAATTCATGATCAATTAATACAATAATGTAGTGTTATATTATACATTGAGCTTGGGGATAATGTTTATATATAAGAGAAGAAGGAACCTTAGAGGTTAGAAGTCTTATTACTTGATTACATAAAATAGTGCACTCCACATAAGAGACAACTAAAAATTATGCAATCTATTCACAAATAAGAAATAAGAATTGACATGCCTAAGTTTGAAAAGCATTGAATCTAATGAATAAACACTAACCAAAGTTTGGAATGAGGAGACCCTTGAAGAAGGAAAATTTTGACATACAAGGGCAAATAGACCATGAATCCCTTTTGTGTAAAATGAGGGAAGATTGTTTATCATTAGTATAAATTATAGAGTTATAATTTCTCACCTTTCCCAAATGGTCCACATGTGTATTTACAACCAAATATTAAGAACTCGTTCTCTACATTTTTATCCATTCTCCATTGTACAACATAAGAAGCTCAATACACAAACCATTGTGAAAATGATGAACATACAAGTAGTGATCAACAAGTTAGGGTCCCCATGGTGTATCAAATGGAATACGAAAATTTTGCACAATGTAATTTCAGCCATATAAATGATACTTGGCATATGGAATAAGTTATACTAGATATATAGGATAATTCGTAGAGGAACCTCCTCATCAAAATACATAAGGAATTATAGAACACCTTTGATAAAAATATATATACAGAGTATTCCATTGCATAGTTTTCAAATAATAACAACCTATGGATTCTCATATGCCACAAGACTCAAAGATGGAAGAACGCATTTAGACCATGCAATTTGATGGATCCAAATCAAGACAAGGATTTGGAACATGTGTTGATTGATCAACCCCAAAGGCAAAAGGTATTTCCTGCATTTAAACTTCAATTCCTTTGTATTAATAATTCCAAAAAATATGAAGAACTTATACATGGCTTGGAGTTTAATATACAGAAAGCCGCCAAGTTCTTAAGGGAGTTTGGAGATAGACCATTATTCATTAAGTAAGTAAGAATATACTATACCTTTAATGAAAACAACATGTATAGATACCCGATTCATATTTGGAGCCTCATTGAATATTTTGATATATTTGGAATCTTTTCCATATTGTGTGTAGTCACTTTTCCCAACCCTTTAATTCACAAGTACACCGACATATCACCCAACCTTAACTAGGCACTCACTCAAGGTGCACAAAGGTGTCGAACCCCTCTTTTATGTGTGCCTTGCAAGAATATTCATCATTATAGCATAACAATATATAAACATAAATGCATACATCTTATGATAGAGATAATGAGACTAGATCTGAGCTTAAGTGATCCATATTATGATTCTGAATATTAAAAAGAACATACAAGAACCAAATCTGAACCATGAACACAATAAAGAACAAAAACACTTGGATCCATTAAACATTGATATTTAGAACAACCCCATTATATTATTTCACCATTATCACAGTAGCCAAATACATCAAGAGATCTATAAATAGACTAGATACATCAACCCGGCCCAGAGTTCTAGAACAATGACTCTACCCAAGAAGTTACAATAACATTTTCTCATTTTTCTCATAGATCTCTGTACTTTCTTGCATACACATATCGCACCATACACACCACCACCACCACACTTTTTTCAGTATAAATCAATACATATCAAGGGGATCTTGGGAATCTTCTCTCCACCACCTACTCATCACTCAAGAGTGAACCACATGCCAAATGTCATCATGCCTTGCCATACTCAAGTATCCTCAAGCATACAAGTGCCACTTAAATAAAAACTAACTCCACTTTACAACTCTTAATCCTGTCATGATAACCATACCCTAGAATATTCTTTCCTTGGGATGGAAGCCTCTATGCTCTAGCCTTATGCACAATTAGATCTATCCACTTTTAGGAAATAAGGGATAAAATATGCGGAATAATCCCTCACAGAATCGCAACAGTAGAAACTAATATGTAGAAAATATTACAAATCTCAAATAAAATTACAAAATAAAATAACACAACACAAATATACAATATTTAACGTGGTTCACCCAATTTGGGCTACATCCACCAAGAATCACTTGCTCAGATTTTATTACAAGCCACCGCTCTCTCAATACAATACCCAAATCTATTTAGAGCTATGCTCAACAAACTCTACAGAATTCACACCGAATTCAAAAACATCTACAATGTTACATTAACCCTACCATATGCACAAAACCACATAAGTAGACAACTACTTAAGTAGTTTTACAAAACCATGGGTATCAAAACCATGGGCCAAAAATGTCCCATAAACCTATGGGTCAAAAATTCCGCCCATATGAGAAAATCATGTTTCTCGGTATATCGGACACGTTTTAAGGCCATTTTTTTTTTTCTCGGGGGCTGCACCCTCGAACCCCAATGAGAAAACTATGGAAATTGTATAGTACTCTTGGTGTACAGTCTTTAAAACTTTCTCAAATGAAAACAGTTTCCACAACCTAACAATCTCCCACTTGGAGACTATTTTTCCTCTGAGCAAGCTCCTCAACCCTTCACTAGTTTCGTAAAGACCAACCAAAGCTAAACACATCTTTAGTTTTTCCTTGTGACCACCTTGGTCATCATGTCTATAGGATTCTAAATGGTATGAATCTTCTCCAACTTCAACTTGTCTTCCTCCAAAGTTGTCCTGATGAAATGGTACCTTAACTGTATATGCTTCATCCTAGAGTGGAAAGCAAAGTTCTTAGCTAGGTGTATAACACTCGACTATCACTATGAATCTTTCCTTCCTCATGCTTATGCCCCAACTCCTCAAGAATAACCAAATCATTTCTTTGCTTTCCTTAGTGGAAACAACATGCTCACCTTCCGTGGTTGACAAAGCCACTAACTTATGTAGTCGTGAAATCCATCTTACTATTGTCTCACCTACAAGTGTAAACATAACCTATTGTGATCCTCCTCATCTACATCTCCAGCCATATCGAATCTACATAACCACACAAATTGGTGTCCGATCCATTGTAACACAAAACCATCCCCATGGTCCTTCTTAAATACCGAAGGATCCACTTTACTACCTACCAGGTGATATCTACTCGGATCACTCATAAATCTACTCGCCACTCCCACTACATGGGAAATATCGGGCCAGTGCACACCATGGCATACATAAAACGCCAACTACTAATGACTAAGGTACCTTGGACATCTAGTTTCTCTCCTGCTTTGTCTTAGGACAGTGCTCCTTTGATAACTTGAAATGTCTTGCCAAAGGAGTCCCAACCGGTTTAGCATCTTGCATATTAAACCTCTCTAAGACCTTCTTAATGTAATCTTCCGAGATAAATTAATCTTCCATTCCTTCCTATCCCAATATATCCTCATACCAAGGTTTTTTGGCTTCCCTAAATCCTTCATAGCAAAGGATTCACTTAGTCGCTTCTTGAGTACTTTTATTTCATGTATGTTTTTACCGCAATCAACATGTCATCCACATACGAGACACAAGATAATATAATTTCCATCCTCAAATTTATTTGTATACACACAATGGTCGAATGACATTTAATATAACCTTGCTCCATCATGAAGCTATCAAATTTATTATACCATTGACGTGGTGCTTGTTTCAAGCCATACAAGCTCTTGTTTAGTTTGCACATCATCTCCTCTTTACCTTTGACCTCGTAGCGCTCTAGTTGGTGCATATATATTTCCTCCTTCAAATAACCATGGAGAAATTCAGTCTTTACATCAAGTTGTTCTAAGTGCAAGTTTTATGCTACAACTATTCCTAGAACAATTTTAATAGAAGTCGTTTTTATTACAAGAGAAAAATATCATCAAAATCTATAACTTTTTTCTCGTGCAAACCCTTGACCACCAACCAGCCCTCATATCTTTTCTTTCCTCCTTCTTCCTCTTTGACCCCGAACACCCACTTGTTCTATAATGCTCTTTTTCCTTTGAGTAGCTTTACTAAATCCCATGTCTTGTTCTCCATGATAGCTTGATGCTCCTCATCCATGTATTGCTCCCACCTCTTCCCGACATCTACCTACATTACATCATCAAATATCTCTCGGCTCTCCACTATCAAAGTGAGTAATAAATAATAAGGAGAAAAATGTTCAAGTTCTCTTCTTACCCTAGAATACCTCCTCAATATAGGAGTTTGGGGTTCTTGTTGAGGAGGTTCTGAATTGATTCATGTGTCACTTTCCCATCCGGAAGATCCTCTACCACTGCATATTATTTCTTGGATTCTTCCATGTTTTCCTATAATTGTTGCTTATACATGACTTTCTCATTAAATACCACATCCCTAGATCGAATTATTTTCTTGTCCTTAATACTCCAACATTTATATCCAAATTCATCACCATCATAACCAATGAAAGTACATTTTTCTAATTTAGCCTCTAGCTTGGTCCTATCATCCTTGTCTATATGGAAAAACATCTCACATCCAAAGACTCTAAGAAATGGATAATCAACTTTCTTACCATACCAAGCCTCCTCAGGTATGTCTCCATCTAAGGAACTTAAGGGTCCTCTGTTTATCAAGTAAATAGTTGTGCTCACCGCTTCTTCCCAAAAAGAAAGAGGCAGTCCTGCATGTAACCTCATGCTCCTAGCATGTTACATTATTGTTCTGTTCATCCTTTCGACACCCCATTCAGCTATAGATTTCCTAAACTGTCTTTTACCTATGGATTCTATTCTTAGAACAAGTAATCATCAAATTCATTATTGTAATACTCCCCTCTAATATTTGAACCGAGACATTTTAGCTTAATACTTGTTTCATTCTCTACCAAGGTTTTCCATTTAACAAAAGTGTCGATACATAAGATTTGTTTCTAATACAATAAACCCAAACTTTCCTTGTTGCATCATAAATAAAAGTAACATAATATCATGAACCCCCAAGAGATGATACTGATCCGTCCCGCACACATTAGAATGCACCAACTCTAACTTATTCTCTTTCTTTGTAGGTCCAACCTTGAGAAACCTTACTCGCTTCTGTTTCCCATATATGCAGTCCTCACAAAACTCCAACCTGTTTCTTTATATCTAGGAAAATCCTTCTTTATGATCTCCATGACCTTATGGATCGTATGACTAAGCCTATAGTGCCACAATGCTATATATACATCGAAGCCACCAAATTACAAACATTAGTTCTATAAGTGGTTAAATACAAGGTTCTAACCTTCGTACTCTTTCCATCAAAAGAGCACCCTTAGTAACCTTCCAAGAGTATTCTATAAATATCACAAGACAACCATCACTTCCTAGCTAGCCTTCCGATATCATATTTTGTTTTAAAGTAGTCACATGTCTAACATCCTTCAATAGCCATGTATTCTCATTTTGCATCTTAACCCAAATAGATCATTTTCCAACTATACTCCAAGGATCATCATCACTAATGAAAAATGCCAAAAATCCCTTGAACATAATCAACAAAAATAATGCCTATTTGGAGTAGCATGGAAAGAAGCCCCGAATCTTAAACCTAAGATTCAACAATATCATGTGTAAAGAAAAAAATAAAATCATCCTAACATACATTACCCATTACCACATTTGCTTCCTTGTTTTATTCATGTTATCTCTTCTTATCCCAAAGCTCCTAAAAATCCTTCTTTGTATGTCTAGACTCTCCATAGTGCCAAGATACTATCTTGCTTTTGAATTTTGACCTTTCTTAATCTTTCAATTTTTCACGGCTTCTGTTATTCTTCCTGTCTCCCTCTAGATTCCTTTGTCAAAGCATTCACTGAAGTAGAAGATTCCCAAAGATTTTTCTTCACATTTCCTCACTTAGAATCACCCCTACAACATCCTTAAACTTCAAGTTTGAGTTATCGGAACAAGTTGTTTACCGCCATTACTGTGCTATTCCAACTCTCGAGTAAAGAGAATAGAATTAATAAAACCCTAACTTCATCATCAAATTCTATTGTAACCAAAAATAGCATATTTACAACCATATTAAAATCATTTAAATGATCTCGATGCTGAACCATTCTCATACATATTCATATTAAAAACTTTTTCATTAAAAAAATATTGTTAGAGGTAGAGGGTTTTTCATAAAACTTCCCTAATGCATCCATCAGTTCTTTTGTAGTCTTTTCCTTTGAAACATTAAATAATATCGAAGATGCAAGACACAACTAGATTGTCCCAAGTTCCTTCCTATCTAGCAAATCCCATTCCACATCCATCATGCTTGAGGGTTTGTTCACCTTCTCAGACAATGAAATATAAAGATCCTTCTAATAAAGGTAATCTTCCATCTACATCTTCCAAAGAATGAAATTCTACCCATTGAATTTATCAACCCTTGATCTTCCATCATCTATCATAGCTCCCACTCAAGCTAAAAATTTTCCTATGATTCAACACTCCAGCAAACCAAACCAGCTCTAATACCAATTGTTAGGAAATAAGGGATAAAATATGCGGAATAATCCCTCACGTAATCGCAATAAGAGAAATTAATATGTAGAAAATATTAGAGATCTCAAATAAAATTGAGAATAAAATAACACAACATAAAGAGACAATATTTAATGTGGTTCACTAAATTTGGGCTATGTGCACCAAGAATCACTAGCTCATATTTTATTACAAGCCAATGCTCTCTTAATACAATACCAGATCTGTTTGGAGCTATGCTCAACAAACTCTAAAGAATTCACAATCAATTCAAAAACATCTACAATGTTACATTAACCCTACCATATGCACAAAACCGCATAAGTAGACAATTGTTTAAGTTGTTTTACAAAACCATGGGTATCAAAACCATGGGCCAAATAGAATCTTGGAGTTCACCAATATGAAATTCTAGTTTCTCATGATTCATTTTAATCTTTTCTTTCTTTGTTGTGGTGTCAATAATCAATTGGGTTCTCTCAATATTATTTGTTGGAACCTTCTCCTGCAAGGCCTTGAGGATGGCCTCTTCATCTGCTACCTGTGCATCAATAATGGGCTCACATTTATGAAAATGTTTGAATCCCTTGTCTACCAAAATGTTTACCTCCTTGAGTTAGGCGAGAAAGTCCTCCAAATCCGTAATCAAGGCGTCAACAAGGATATTTTAATTTTCTCTCTCCCTTATAAGCTCCTCATCTATGGTTTTTGTGCCATCCTTGATGTTGGTAAGAAACATCCCCACTAAATCTTCCAAGTACTCCATATCATCATTATAATTTTTCCGGCTTGGCTCAGAACACTGACATTGTCCCAAGACCTTCTTAACTAAGGTGTTAGCTTGATCATATGCTTCCTTGGTATGTGCCTTCTTTCCTCTCAACCCTTGTCACAGTCTCTCTATCTCCTTTTCCTTTCACTTTTTATCTGTGACTAAGGTCCAAATAGTCGCCCACGTCCAAAATTTTCCTTATAACCTTTGAGGACATATTTTTCAGTGCGTTACATGCCTGGTCATGAATGAGGTGGGTTGGATCCACTGCTTTATGCATTTTTCCCTCCTTCTTTAAATGAATGCAGATTCCAATCCGAGAACTTCTATATAACAATGCATATTCCAACTTATCATCTTCTTAGTCCATGTTACTCCCCCACCTTAGTCCAAAAGATCCCAAGAATGTAACTTCTCTAGGGCAAGGGTGCTCTGGAACCTCACGTGCAACACCTTCATGGGATTACCCACAAATTCCATATGAGGGTACATAGGCATCCACTTGTTCCTCTTTATCTTTCACTTTGAACGTTATTTCCTAAAGGTGCTTGTTCAAAGCATTTAACCATTTATCCTCCTTAATAACAAAGGAGTCTCCTTTAATCTTCTCTCCTAAGTTGATGGGCTGTATGGGTGAAGTCCCTCATGCTAGACTCTTCACAAGTTCCTCCACGAGAATGTGCTTTCTCCTTGGCATATGCATCGCTTACTTCCTTTGTCTATAAATTAACCCTTCTCTTGTCCTTCTCCTTAAGTTCCACCTTGATTTCCTCTCTCAATGTTATGTGATCCTCCTCTCGAGCTTGTTTCCATCGTAGAACTTGAAACATCATGTACATTCTATTTTTTCTATTCTGGATCTTCCCCTTATAGTTGTTTAACTTCCTCGCGCACCGACTATAAAGCCTCAGTGTTGCCTTGTTGTGATGTACTTGTGTCCCCGCTACTATTTCGGTGCATATAATACTTCCTTTTCTAGGAAGTGTCATGTTTCTCCTCACTTCCTTCTTCTTCTTCTTCTACATGGATCTCTTTCATAGGCAAGATCGGTGCTTCTCATGGTTTTTTAAAGGTAGAGTCTCAGTAACCTCCACTTCAACTCCTCCTTCATTTTAGGGAACAAATGCATAAACACTCAAAGTGGATGAATCCGTTAATGGTAACATTGATCTATGGATGTATATCTAGGAAGTCCGGATCTAAAGTTTTGACATATCTTGGCCTCATATCATACTTATAGTTTTCATGAATGGTGTGAACATCATCATCGAAGGTCATCTTCTCGTATGTCCTTCAACCGATTAATGGTGTACTTCATATATTTAGTAGTGAATGCAAACAAATTTTTTCACCAAGGCCCCATTTCTCTTTTGGCCATCATGAATTTCTCCAAGTTGAAGTGTTGCATAGCTACAAACTTCACCTGGTCCCCTACAACTTGTGGAAACTCATGTGGGAAATTTCCACTCATTCTCAAAAGCCTCACATAGTCTCTCATACCACTTGTTCATCCGTGCCTTATAGGTATTTGTGATGGTGCCATTGCAAGTGAACTACGAAAATTACACCCCAGAAGATGAGTGCGTTGGTGGGTAAACCCATATGTTCCCATCTGGTCCAATAGAACGTTGATTTCCCAATATATGATAAAAATTAGTATAGACCCCCATGTGATCTTTGCTCCAAATTCAGTCTACACATGTGTTTCATCAATGATACTCTTGGCAATAATTATGCAAAGTTATAGTGCACTCATTTGGATAAACTGTCAGATGCAATGTACATGAATATTTTATTTATATTTTTCCACCATTTTGATGTGCCCGATTTTCATCTTATGAGTTAGGCTATCACCCTTAACATTGGGTCACCAAGGTCTGAGATAACTTGAGCTCTTCCTCCCTTCTCATAGTTTAATTACTTCTCCAATTCTTAAATTTTCCCGATGGCACATAAAGTGAGTACCATGTCCTCACCAATGTTCTGCATGCCTATTACTCTTCTAATTAATTAGCCCATTAGTCTCATTATCCTCCCCATAAAGTAGAATAATTCCTTGTGGACCCATGACATTAACCACCTCAAGAGGGGTGTGGGTTTAGCGAAGAAAGGAAACTCCAAAAGTTACAAAACTCTAGTTATATGTAATTCATGTTGCACCAATTCATCCACCGTAGGGTTTCCATCTTTGACTAGATCCGCCCGCATAAAATTATTGCGTTCATTTGTTATGTGGTTGAATTTGCTAATCTTACACCGATATAACTTAAAATTCCACTTCGCCACTTTAATCACACCTGGGGGGTACTACATATCTGAGTATATCTATACTGGTTCCTCCTTCTCCACCGACGGTTTCTTGGTTCGTGCCTTCTTTGGTGCCATTTTTGTTTCTTTACTCCGTGCCCTAGGTGTTTGATTTCTCCTTTTTTCCGAGTTATCAAAATTTTGATAGCTTCACTTTCACGCAACCCCTTGCTTCCACACTATTTTATTTTCCCCTTGTTACTCCACAAAATATTGTTATAGTTTGTACAATGCCACTGGTTCATAAAAATTACTTTGTTTCCTTATCAAACCTTCGTTGCACTTCAATCACTCGGGAGCACAAATTTTTTTGAAGGCAAGGTAGTTAGAATGACTACCCTCACTCCCTATTTATACTTTTCCTAGATGTTAATGTCCTTCCGACCCACATGTCTTAACGTTACTTTTTAATGAATTACCTTATGCATTTAAATCAACTTCCGTGACTCCACCTCACGCACTACACCATAACCTTCTGACATGCTATCATTACTTCCCTACCACAGACCTCATCAGTGTGTCTTACTGCACCAAAGTACTTAACCTATGTGCCATCTACTAAGTAATTTCCCATGTTGCTGCCTACCTCATGTTATACTGCATGATCTTTCTTTCTCTCCTACATGGTCTTTAATCAACTCAACTTTTCTCATAACACCTCTATTACATCACAAACCTGAATACCATATATACCACATAAACCATTTCTCTACCTTTGCGCTTATCATTCCGAATGATTTTTCGATCAATCCAACCTCCTTAGAAATGTGCCAACCATTTTCTAAATTTATACACCAATCCACCCCACACTAAAGGTATGTGTGTGCGGTCCTCTATGCAATGGAATCACTTAAAATTTAATTATCTACTAGTGCACCAACGCGCCACACAACCCAGGACTAAAAATAACAAGCACAACAATGATGAAAGGAAACAAATGTAAAGGAAAATGCATTAAGGGAAAACCTAAGATAAGTGGCAACACTACATTATTACAAACACCAAGAAGACTTATTTATAGTAGGGATTCAACCTACTCCCGTTAAAGAAACTAGGAAACCGTGTGCCATCCAAAGCTTCTAACTGGAAAACACCTAAGTCAAGTATATAGGTCACGACATACGGTCCTAACCAATGCACTTGGAACTTCCCAGAGGTGGCGTAAAAACTTGGAATCATACAAAAGAACCATCTATCCAACCTCCAACTTCTTATTTTTAATGTGTCGATCATACCAGGCCTTCTATCTTACTTTCTTTATCTGTTCACTCCATCCGGATATATCTCTCCTCTCATCCAATTGCATCAATTTATTTATGTGTTCTTTAAGTGCTTGCTCATCGTCCAATCCTCCCGCACATGTAATACCTAGGGATGGTAACATAAACTCAATCGGTAACACAAATTCTGCACCAAACACCAACTAAAAGGGTGTGGCTTTATTTAACATCTTATAGGTTATTCTATATGACCAAAACACATCGAGAAGATTTATCGTCCCAATATTTCCTTCCAATGTCACATGTTTTTGTCAATGTGTAGCTCAAATCTTATTGAAAGCTTTCAGTTCCATTAGCTTGTGGGTGATATGGTGTGGTCTTATGATGGGCTACCATAAACTCTTCCAACAATATTCTAACAACCTCATTCAATAAATGAATACCCCTATCACTTGTTAGACTTAGTGGAAATCGATACCTACTTATGATATTATCCTAAAATAACCTTTCTCGCAATAGCTACAATGTAATCCTTCATAGGTGTTGCTTCCACCCATTGTGCAAGATAATTTGTATATGTAATGATGTAGCATGACCATGTTCTATGCACTTTGGTGGGGAAATAGGGACCAAAAAATAAATTTCCCATTTTTCAAAGGGTTCTACACTTGTTATAAGCCTCAACGAAATTTCATCCCTACGCACAGGCTTTCCAAGGTGTTGACAATGATCACAACCTCTGGCATATTCTTGGAAATCCTTGTACAATGTCTCCCACCATAAACCATCCATCAAAATCTTGGGCAAGATGGCCCACCCTAAAATTTTCCACCAGAAATCCCTCCATGAGCTTCCTCCATAATACCCACACGCTCATGCTCTAGTACACACCGATGCAAAATATCATCCTGGTCAAGTTTGTATATATCTCCACCAATCAACATATAAGACGTGATGCGAATGACTAGTTGTTTCCTTTCTATACTCTTCATTTCATTAGGCACCACACCTATTCACAAAAATACAACAATATCCTCTTAATTAGTGGGCATGTCTTGTAATCTGAACAATTATACATATGACATTGTTTCTTCAATTCTCTACATGTCCTCACTTGAATTAATTCTAGAAATATGGTCAGGTCCTAAATTTCACTTTCTTAGCTTGAACACCACTAAAAAGTTGAATTACTGAAATAATAAGATCCATTGGCATATGTGCCCTTGCAAAATAGGATTTTTTACTAAATACTTAAGTGTTATGTGATCTATGTAAAGGATAAATGAAGTAGCCAAAAAGTACTGTCTAAAATTATGCAGTGCATAAATCATAGAAAACACTTCACGCTTTGTCGTGGTGTAATTCTACTCAACCAGAGTTAAGACTGCTCCAATTTCCATCCCTAACTCATCCACATGCACATGAAAGGGCTTGTCCCAAGAGGGAAAGCACAAAATGGGCGCATTAGTAAGCTTCTCCTTCAAAGCATCAAAATCCACTTGTTGCGCCCCATCCCATTGAAATCTTCCTTTATCCTTCAATAGTTCTTCCAAGGGTGGGGTGAAGAAATCTTGGAATAACCTTTGATGAATTTTATATAGTAACTGTATGCCCCAATAATATTTGCATTGTGCTTTTATTGGTAGGTTCCTCCAAACCAAGATTAACAACTTTGGTAGGATCCACTAATAAACCTTCCTTGCAAATAATATGACCTAGAATGTACCAAAAGGAGTAAAGAAAGACACATTTCTTAATATTTAGAGAGATACTTAAATTTATATAAATATAAAACATCAATCTTAAGTTGCCAAAATGATCCTTTACTAATCCATACACTATGCAATCATCTAGGTAAAATTGTAGAAACTTATGAATAAAGTATTGAAATGTTTTCACTACAATGCGTGAAATATATAGTAGGTGAATTCTTAAGTCCAAAGGGCATAATCTGTATAAGAAAAACTTTCCCACTCCTTACCTAGTGATACCCCGAGAATCCATCTATAAAAGAGTAGATCTCACGCCCAGCCTACACCTTCACAAATCTCCTCGGAAAAGGCATTGAAAAAGGATCTATCACACATGTAGCATTCAAGTCTCTATATTCTACACAGATTCGTATCCTTCCATATTTCTTGGTACTAATCACCATGGGTATGACCCATTCATACTCTTTAATGGCCTCAATAATCTAAGATTCCAACATTTTATCTATCTCTTATTTCACCTTTACACGTAAATTAAGATTCATTCTATAAGGCCTTTCCTCATGTGCACGCACCTTCCTTCAACTTAATCTACATATCTCCCAACAAGTGATGAACTCCTTTCAATTCATGGTATCCCTATGGGAATAAATCTTGGTAATCATAGAGTAGATCAATTATCTTTGAGACCTCTTGGTCTATCTAGTAATGACCAATGATTTATTCTTTTGGCTCGCCCTCGTGCAATGTTAACATTCTTCATCTTTAATGGCTTATGGTAGGAATGTGCCTTCACATCCACACTATCCAAGATGTCACACGTACCATCCGTATGGTCAACATCATGGTTTTCTATTTCTTCATCTTCAATCAGGTACACCATTTTCTTTTCTCTTTTTCTAGGTAGGCGCACTCAAATTGTACTTCATTTGTCTCTTCCTCTTCAACATACGCCTCCAAGTTAGGTTCTCCTAGAAAATATATAATGAGGTCCTTAGTCTTGCACTATCTCCAAGAGTAAGGTGATTGACTACCTACAAAGATTCATTCTATAATGGTTTAAAATATAGATACTCAAAAGTTTGAATAATACCTGTTGTTAACTCCTACCAATTTCCTATTTGACAACGTAATTTTTAATGGACATACCAAGCACATGCACAACCCTATAAGGTGGAATCGAAATTATACACCAAAGGGAGGGATAAAGCTTCGGGACTTCCATCTAGGTTCTCTTACATTCTTAAATGTGGTACAAGGCAGATTCCCTCCCATGATAGTCACATATCCTTCAAGGTGCATTGGTTTGGAGAAATATAACAGAGAATGTGGTTCTTACCTCACGTCACTCTATAAGATTATCCAATGAGTCATCCAACAAAGAATGCTGTTTTCCCATGCAAGGTATAAACAAGAATATTTATCCATTCTACTTAACAGTCCACTAGACTTCCATAGCACGCAAGAAGACATTAGGGTTGCCTTCTCCTATGTAACCAGTAATCTGTCGTCTACCTCCCATACACCTAACTAAATGCACCTTGACAACATGGGTTAGAGTGCCCTTTAATTATCTTCCAACCAACTCATAATTTCCATGTGCCTAATTATCACTTGCGATGCGATTCGTATCACTCATGAACCGAGCATCATCCCACCGAATGACTCCTCTCGACGGATCAATAAACTCTAGGTCTCTTATAGTGCACACATAAATTATATTGATGTCTTCTTCCCCCAAATGCTTGACATAAGGCACGGACCTACAATCTATCGGTGGAATAATAACACGCTCCTTCTTTCTCTCAAAGCTAATGTACCACTTGTTGAAGTACAAATCTACATTATTCATATAACACCAAGGGTGTCAACGTAATGTTGGAAAGCTATCTACATCGGTAAGAGCTAAGAATTTAAAGTATCTAGTGAACTTGGCCCCTTGAATGCTTATGAAATCATATTTCAAGACTCCGATGGGCATAGCTTTAGTTTTGTTTTCCATATACAACACATTTGAAGATGGATGCAATGGTGGTCTTCCAATCTGATTCCACACATCCAGAGTAAGAACATTTACCTCTTCTCCTATGTCAATTAGTATGTTTGTAAAGATCCATCCTTCAAATAACACATTTAATGTGATCTTCTTGTCATAATCAAGACTATGATGGGGCAAGTTAGTACGTAAGATCTTCCTCTCGCGCTCATTCCCAATGCACGGTACCTTTCCTCTCAACCATTATCCTAATAGGGGAATGATATTATCTTGGTGCAAAATCTTACACACCTCCTTGACGTCATCCACATCCTTCTGAGGGATCTCAACATTCTTCACTGTTCCAATTCGTGGATGTTGCTCTTTCAAACACCGGATCTCTCCTTGAAAACTCCGAATCACCTCCATAGTCTCTTGGTAAACCTCCTTCTAGTAAGTCGATCAAAGTAATTTCTATGCAATACTTCTTCTCTTATAATTAGAGGCCTCTGCTTTGGTACTTCAATGGTGCATGTAGCTCAAAGGCATGTAGTTACTAATACTGAGCTCTAACTCAAGGTTAGACACTACCGTAGGCATGAACAGAGGTTCAAAGTGTTTCATACTTACCATTCCTACACCCTTATCCTTCTTCTGATTTTGAATTATATGATCATACAAGTCAAGGCACTCCTCATGCTCATATTTCTTTCCACACCACAAAAATTGTAGCAAATCTGACGCTCGCACTTGTAGTGATCCATATATCCACAATTGAAACGAGTTCCATGAGGGAACTCACTCCCTCCGTGCAACCACCACACGACCTCGAATCCTTTGTGAAATCTTATTCTCCTTCCTCTGCCATCTTCACATGCCTTCATGTTGATGCCCCTCATTTTTAGAACGGTTCACAATGCTAATATTGCGTAAACTGTGCTAATTGCATCATGAATATGGTCTATCATCCGAGCAGTCCTTAGTATCATGAGTGGTATATGTACAAATCTTACAATAGCATGACACATTTTTATGGAGTGCACGTTGTAACAAAGGGAATCTACTTGGATCATGATCCCCATGATATATTTCACAGTCCATCGATATGGCATGCACCAACTTTTGAGGGAAACTATCCTTGGTGTGTCCTTCTACTTCACAATCTATACACCAAAGTCCACTATGAGTCTCATGTGCTGAATTTTAGATAATTTCTCAAGTTGCTTTGCCATGGAAGAAATTTGTGCCTCCAAAAGGGACTTACCCTAGTATCAATGCTCCCCATGAATTCAACGTGTAAAAAACCTTCAAGCCCTCGCACGGATCCGTGAAAGTCTTATGTAAAAGCACTCATCTCGAAAGTTTTATCAAGCCTACAAAAATCATTAAGCATGCTTTGAGAGGGATGGATATCATAAGATAATTTTGACAAAAGGGTCGTAAACCACACATCATAGTCTTGAACACTCTCGCCACACTCTATGAATCTCCTTGAGCGCATTGATGCTCTTTTGCTCAAATTTAGGAATATGAAATTCCACCAAGAAGGCATCATGCAATGCCATATAATCCACCACCATCTGATGTGGGTCATACTTTTGATACCAACTATGCGTGTGCCCCTACAATGTAGTTACAAATTGGATTTCCTTTCACTCTGGGGTAGTGATCCCCTTAGTGCGCCATAGCAATTCACACTTGTGTACATGCTCTGCAACATCCTCAACACCTTTGTAATCAGGAAAATTAAGAGACATCTCATAAAATACCTACTAATGGGGTTATGGTACTTTTCCACTAGATCTAGAACCTTGATTCCCTCATGTGTTACCTCTACCACTAGATCAACTAACTCCACTAACTCCTGACCCTCTAGATCCACCAAATCCTCATGTAGTAGGCATAGGGACTGAATAAGTGATATTATGTGCTCCTACTGTTGTGTTAAATTGAGCCCTAATAGTATACAAAGTTAAACTACTTCTAGAAGTGATACCCATGTTCTACAAGCCCACACCTTGTCCAAATGACACACCTGATAGGATACCACAAAATGCAGGAAATGTATGTATAGACATAAATGGATGTAATGTAAAATGATATCTACCTAATGTTTCCTGCTTACCAATTACAACTGAACTAGTAATACTTTTCTCATAAATTTGAAAAATACGCACAAGGGTTGGATTACGAAGTGGGTTCAAATGCATGCCTACAGTCTGTCTCCTTCCTTCATACGATGAGCTCTCATATAAAGTTGAAGGGTTATTCTTCTCGTGTTTTCCAAGATGGGGTAGCATAGACTTCTCAAGTTCCATGTCCTCCACATGAACCTCAAATCCTTCCCACAACATCTACCTCCAAACATCCATCACTCCTAAAATCTCACATTGTCTCACCAATTCCCTCTCCCAAGCTTCATTATACTTGGGACACCTCTCTTCTCTCTCCACCTCTGCTTTGTATGATCCACAATTTCTCCCTACACTTGCTTCCATGCCCTATGCTAAGTGGGATTTTAGCTAGCCATAGGAAACACTTCTAAACTTAGAGTGATGATCAGGATCTTGATGGATAATGACATAACATGCAAGAAATATCCTCTCAGTTCTCACAAGAACTCAAACTCAGCAAGATCTCTAGGAAAGAATAAGTAGAAAATTCTTACTCCAACATGTAGCTAGTCAACACACCACTCCACTAACAATCAACAACATGAGTATAGAAAAGATAAACATAATGAAGCCATTGATAAGCTTCTTGGGTCCAAACACGAGGTCGATAATACTAACTCCTCCTCGATGCATACGCAGACAACCATTCATACAATTCTATTGGAAAACAACAAAATAGTGTTTCATAAATCTCATGATAATGATGCTCCTCTACCCATGTACGTGCATCAAACTTAGGTCTAGTGTTAAATCTCTATGCAAACTCATCCTCCGTGTTTTTAAGCCAAGTCTCCACATTGTCCAAAGTCAAGCGTTCTTCCATCATACACCATTTTTACAAAAACTTCAAAAGAGGTCCTGGAAATAGAATAAATATGTAGTCACTTTTCCCAACCCTTTAATTCCTAGGTGCACCAACATATCACCCATCCTGAACTATGTGCTCACCCGAGGTGTGCAAAGGCACCGAGCCCCTCTTTTATGTGAGCCTTGCAAGAATGTTCATCATTAACAACAAAGAAATGTATAGACATAAATGCATACATCTTATGATAGGGGTAATGAGACTATATCTGAGCTTAAGTGATGCATATTACAATTTTGAATATTAAAAAGAACATACATGAACCAGATCTGAACCATGAACACAATAAAGAACACAAACACTTAGATCCATTGAACATTGATATTTAGAACAACACCATTATATTATTTCACCATTATCACAATATCCAAATACATGAAAAGATCCATAAATGGACCAGATACATCAACCTAGTTCCAGTTCTAGAAAAATGACTCTACCCAAAAAGTTACAATAGCATTCTCTCTTATTTTCTCATATCTTTATATTCTTTATTACATACACATCTCACACCATACACACCACCACCACTGCACTTTGTTTCCATATAAATCAATACATATAAATGGGATCTTGGGAATCTTCTCTCCACCACCTAATCATCACTCAAGAGTGAACCGCATGCCAAATGTCATCATGCCTTGCCAAACTCAAGTATCCCCAACATGTAAGTGCTAGCTAAACCATGAATAAATCCACTTTATAACTCTTAATCTTGCAATGATAACCATACCCTAGAATATTATTTCCTTGGGATGCAATTCTCCATGCTCCAAACCTTATCCGTAATCAAATCTAGCTACATCTCTACGTGTCCCTCTTTGCAACTTCAACCATGGTCAAAATTATAACTAAGTCTAGAGTTTGTTCTTCCCGAGAACAAATCTCTATTCTTTCCTTGAAGTTACTTTTGTGCAAGTCTTTTGTCCTTGCTAGCACATGAAAAAACCCTCCACACCTTAGGTACTTAGTATTCATGGGGATCAACACTATGTAATAAAAATAGTGTTGTAGATGTGATAGTTTGTGCAACAAATAATTTGGATGCACTACAAATTTAAAATCTCATGTTCTTCTTATTCAAATTTGTCTCCCAAGCATCCATCCTTGATTTCCTTGATTTCCTTGATTTCCTTGATTTCCTTGATTTGTCTCATAAACATATCCTTGATTTCCTCTCTAATTCTCAAGCTTTTGAAGCTCAAATTGTAGATGAATTATACAAAGAGAAAATCAAATGGGAAAACATGTATTTTTAAACCTAAAAACTGATGACATGCCCACAAAAATCATATCCTTGTAGAGGATTATTCGATATGGATTAATGCACAAAGAATGAAGGAAAAAATCCCCACTAGTAAGTGTACAATATTGGTCTTACAACTTAGGAGAAAATATTGATCTAAATCATGTGTTAATAGGAGATTCCTACACCCTACAAGAGAAAATAGATTTGTTAAGTGTACTCAAAATATACCAAGATGTCATTGTATTGAGGTACAATGAACTAAATACATTTAGTCCTTCCATCCCGATGCACACTATCCCATTTAATCCTTGAAAAAAACCATTCCACTAGAGGAAGAGGCCCTTAAATGCATTTCTTGAGCCTCTCATATTAAATGAAGTGAAAATGTTTGTTGATTACAAAGTTCATATTTCAAATCCACCACTCAACATGGGTTTCTAACCTTGTTCCACCACACAAGAAAAGTGAGAAATTCTCCTGTGTGTGAACTTCAACAATTTAAACAAGGCATCGAGAAGATAATTACACATTAAAATCCTTATATGAGGTGCTAGAATTATGAATGGTGTACAAATTATGTCCTTTCTAGATGGCTACATAAGGTATAATTAGGTTATTTTTCACAAAGAGGATATAATCAAAATGAATTTCACCGCCAAGTGGGGTAGGTTTTCCTATAAAATAATTCCCTTTGTTGTAATTAACACTAACACAACCTTTCGGTATTTCATGGATATAATATTCAAGGAATTTATTAGAAAATGGATCATAATCTACATGGATGACCTCACAATATTCTCCAAAGAGTGTGTTATGATCCTAGCGTGCAAATTCACTAACACCTTGAGATTTTGGTGTAACAGTTTGTTATATTTGGTAGCAAAGTGACCACTCGGTGTTTGAGTCCCAAAGCATGGGTGGCTACACCGGCATTGCGGTATTCCCAAGGTCTAATCTAATGTTGGGCGTGGTCTTGTTATACAATTAAAAATATAGCTTATGGTCTAGACTACGAAGCACGGTGGGATAGTATGGTCTGATGTGTGGATTCACTTATGCCTTAAGGTTTTCGTATAATGATTCGTTATAGAGTGTATTGAAATTTCAAGGATTTTCATCCAGTCTATAAGGGTGTTGTGAGCATGTCATCTACCCCAATCCAAATAAGTTTTTATTTGGAATCAGTGAAAGAAAAATGTTGTGGCACATCATTTTTGAAAAGGGTATACTAATTGATCTTGATGGGACCAAGTCCATCCTAAAATACCCTTCCTCACCGAGTTAGAAAGATATGAAATACTTTTTCAAAAAAACTAACTTTGTAAGAAATTTGATCTTAAGATTTTGTGAGATATTCACACAACTCAATGAAATGCTAAAGTAAGATATAAAGTTCGAATGGAAAGATTAAGTGTCCATTGAATTTAAAGAGATCAAAGATGCCATCAATGGAGCTCTTGTTCTAGTTAGCCCGTACTATGTACACCATTTCTTCATCTACACACTTTCCTTAGAGAACTCTTGTATCACCATCATAACCCAAAAGAAAGTAGAAACAAAGAGTGAAATAAACATGTTTCATTCATGAATTCACCCTTGTGTAATGTAGATCTCCATTAATATGTCATCAACAAGAAGGATTTTATGTTAATAAAATCAAGGAAATAGTTCATGCACTAAATATTACTTAGCAAGGTGATTCCTATTGTGTTTGATCCCATAGTCAAATGCATATTAAAGAATAATGATCTTGGTGAGTTCCACGGAAATTGGATGAACATCATAAAATATTTTTACTTGAAATATAGTGAATGAAGATAGTAAGAGGTATCCAATAGTATACAATCAAATCACTCATACTAGATGAATGCTACTAAGAAATAATAAATTATCTACTCAATCAAATAATTCCTACCCACCTCAATCATACTCAACATAGATATTTTGTACTTGAAGAGCAAGTAAATTTATGATAAAATCATGCACACTCTATCGTAGAAAGCATGAAAGCATCTATGTATGATTCCTATCGAAATAAGAAGCTTCCACAAGTATTACGTGATTTTCCTATTAATAATGACACCGGACATGGTTTAGGAAATTCCACTACACATCAAATCCACGAGAGTGGGCTACTATTGATCATGTTTTTTCAAAGACGAACACACTCACATTAGGAATTTCCACATTTTCCAAACTAGTGCATCAAGGGAGTGTAATCTTATCGTGCCCTTGTATCTTTTTATTAAAGCATATCCATTTCCCAAATGGGCATTAGAATGTTTTGGCATCATTAAAAATATTTATTCATATGGCCACAAGTTCATTCGCATCACTACTAACTAATATACAAACTTGGTGAAAGAAAAAAATTCAATAATTTCATAATGGACATAGTCATCAAGTTCATAGAGGACAAAATCACTATGGTAGACACTTAAACTTGGTAATTTTCACTTTGGAAACCTTGACTTGACTATGCACTCTTGCTATAACAAACACAACTTCTCCTCTCCCGCTTACTACTTCCTAAGGTTTGGGTAAGTGCATGAAGTTGGTGGACAATTCTGTGGACATAAAAACCTGAAATTTAGGAACCGCGATCGGGTTTTTAAAGCTGCGATCACAGGTTCCTAAATTCTAGGTTTGGAAATTATCGAACCTAAAACTGTGATCGTGGTTTAGAACCGTGAGCGCGGTTATAAACCATGATCATATTTTAGAACCATGAGCACGGTTATAAACCACGATCATGGAACTCTGAGACAAAAATTAGCAGTCCCGCGACTCCTTATTTTCCCCATTTTTCATTTCAAACTACAATTTTTCCTAGACGTTTTTCACTTGAGCTTTGAATACCACCTCAAAATTTCTCATCAAACTTCTGGATAGCAATAGATTCAACCATGCTGCCAAGACAAGGAGGTAAGCCCCGATTTTAATCATTTTTTTGCATTTTAGGTTTTTTTTTGCATTTTCATGGGTTTTTTGAAATGTTTGTTTATGTATACAATTTTCTTGTTTTATCAGTTGGTCGGCAAGCTTGAAATCATGCAAACCATCAAAACATTCCTCAAAACCCACCGAACATTCCTCAAAACCTCCGAACATTCCTCAAAACCCTCCTCCAAACATAGATTTGCCTCTTGTGGCTCCTTCTGTCCCCACTAAGCTAGCAGAACACAAGATAATATCATTGGAAGAATCCAAGAAAATAAAATTTTCATTGAGAACCTAATTCAGACTATAAGACAAAATCATGCTACAAATCCATCCCGCATGACTTTAGCCAATACATTGCAAACATTGATTGGTGAAGTCGAGTCCGTAACCAACCAAATACATAGATGGAATACCTTTAGAGGTGACTGTAGGTGGTGGTATGTGGATAAACTATCCCATGCAGCCGTAAAAGACAAAAAAATGGAAAAGACCTCATTTGTGCATTATTTACCGACCCTAGAACCAATTCCCCCGCAGTTACTTACAAACGGTTCCCAATCCATTGGTGCCACGATGACTGAATCAAAAAAAAATGGACTGATGGTGGATGGTTTTTGATTATCCACCATGCAACAAAAATGAGGTTCCTCTTTATTTTTTGAAGAAATTATATTGCAAGTTCATGCTCAATGAGGTCCCAAATTATTTTGACTTTTCTAACTTTTTTGGTCGAGGAGGTGGCTCTGCACAGAGTAGACCTAGTGCACACATAGGTCAACCTAGGATCCCCCATGCCCCAAAACGCCCGCCGCCTTGTCATCCCTCCTAAAGTGAAGGAGGTTGTGGAGATTGATACATTGCATGCATTAAGGGAGCTCATCGACACTGACCCAACATAGTGACTGGATTACATCCGGTGATGTTGGTGGAGGTGTCGGGCTTCTAGCGCACCACACCACCGTGGATCATGTGGTGCCGTATACCGCATGCAGCGAGACATCATTCGCTGGTTCATAGGATTTCTTTTCTATAGATGAGATGCTTTGGGAATGTTTTTGGAACCGGTGCCACTTGATATTGGTCTTTCATAGGTAAATTTCAAATAAATATAAATAATATATATATATACAATAGTTTAATTCACATGTTTGAGATTTTAATATATATATATATATATATATATATATATATATATATATATTTGATTGTGCATCATGTACATACATGTAAAAACTAATTTTTTTATTTTATTTTAAATAGCAAGAGCCAAATGAAGGAAATATCCAAGCATCGACATGCTAGCATTATTGCGGTTGGCGTGTTTCAAATGTAACTTTCAAGTTGTACAAAATTACATTTTTAATTTCATTTGATTGCACTAGATTATTATTATAATGTTTCACGTGTATGTTGTACATATTAATATGTTTCTCTTTATGTTTCTTCTCTCTGGGAACTGAGGCTACTGGCACGCCTCACATGAGTTTTATGCAGGTTAGTAAATCTCTTTACACTTTGTTTTTAATTACTGGAAGTTCACGTGGATTACATTCTTTGGACCTCTGTTATGTGGTGCATATTCATGTAGATTTTAATATTGATTTGTACATGTTATTTATATAGCTTATGATTGCTAGAGAGACTCCTCCATATATGTAGATCTGCAGAGTTCTTTGTGAGATACGCCACAAGATCTCTGCAGATCCACTAACCGAGGTACAATTTTTCAAATTTGTTAAATTTTGGAGGTTCATTATTTCTTATTACTTAAATCTACAATATCAAATTTTGTATGTATGTGAAATATTTAATTTGAAAATTAATTATTTGTATGTAGCTTACCCCTCGTGAGTCTATTGTTGTCCTGCGATGCATCAACAACAAATTGATAGGGATCATGACATCATGGTAAGATTTCACATGAATTTTAACTAAATTGCATTACGAGTTTCTAAATTTTGAATGTATTTTAAAATTTTGGGTGTTAAAAACTTGTTGTTTATGAATGTGCAAGTTAGGTTGCAGGCATGCTTAGAGACACCTAGGACCACACAGATGAAATCCGTAGTGGCATCTCCCTCCACTACATCCCTAGGTCATGGATGTGCTACTTCTAGTAGGGAGAAGAGAGGGAAGATGTTTCATGAGTAGATTCATAGTCCACCTAGATGTACATAGATATATATATGGGCCATCTGGTCCTAGTGAACATGTTTCTTCATATAGTCCATTGTATATATATAGCCTTTTGCGACCGCATGTGGTCCCATATGTACATTATGACACACTTAGTTTGAGATGTACACATACATTATGAACTTATGTATATATTTTTAGAGATGTGCGTCTGGAGCACACTTTGTTTGATTCTTATATATCCATGTGTGTTGGTTTTCATAACGATAAATCTGAACTATATATGTTTGATTTGATTTCATTGCATGTATGATATCCTTCTATGTATGTTTTCATAACCATTTAAATTAGTTCTCTGATATATGTATGTTTGATTTAAATATTTAATCATGTCTTCTTGTATTTGGATTGAGATGAATTTTTTTCATTAGATTAGGTATTTTCATATGGTTTCCTGCTTCAAATTTCAAGTGTTTTCGATCTCTAGAATTGCAAGGATCTAAAAAGGCAAGTTTTTTCTCTGAAATTTTAAATGGGATGCTATAAAAAATTAGGGTACCAATGGAAAATATTTTTAGATCATCTTCAAGGAGTTCATGAGTAGAATTTATGGGAAAATTGCATAGGGAAATGGAGCAAAAATGGAGATATGAGCAAAAATGTGATTTTTGCAATAGGGTTTCTTGAAAATTTAGTAGCATAACTAAATACTAGCAGCAATGAAGGAAAAGGAAATATTAAAAAGGGATTAAAAAATGGCTAAGTGTATGTTTATACTCACCTCTTAACATTAACCTAGCTAACTCACCTTCTAACTCATCCTTGACCATTCTGGATTAACCCGAGTTACATGGCATGACAGGGTAGGGTTACAAGCCTTAAGTGACAAAGGGACTTAAAGGGGTGATAATGTGAGAAGGGGTTAAGTATTCATGAGAGGGGGAAACATAATCAAGTTGGGGTGTTGAGGAATTGAATACCTAGTGAGAATGTTACAAGCCTTAAGTGACGAAAGGGAGAGATTTCATGTGGTGGTGCATTCTAATGTCCCAAGTTGAAAAGGGTAAAAATTTGACAGTAAGCCCTTATTAGTATTCTTAGGTTCCACCCATCGCATGAAGAATCCTCCTCTAATGAAGAATCAACTCATGTCTTCCTCCGGAAGATCTTGAATGATGAGGATTTTCCATAGACCATCTTGTTGAATCTGGAAACTACAAATGAAACTTTCTCATCTTCCAAGATGTTCACATGCTCTAATGTGTTGAGTCGATTCTCAGGAATGGCATTGATATTTCCACAGGTAAGTGCACCAAGTTGATGGACAAATATAGGGTCATCCGTGGACGTCATATTGCAAAAAACAGTGAAATCTCAACTTGTAGGGATTATTAGCTATACATGCACTCTAAATTAGAAAAAATTATATAAATATGAATCGTAGCATTCGGAATCTAGTTTCTAAAATACTAATTTTTGTAAAAAATGGACAAGTTTAGCTATATTAAACACTTAAAATTATATGACTTACTTTTTTTTTTTTCGAAAAAACTTATAAGATTGTAGTCCGTTTGCCCGCATTTTGGATGACCAAATCTTGTTATTTTTTTTTTCCTTTGGTGAAAAGTTAGATGTAGTTGTCTATCTTGGGATGGATTTTATTTTGTATTTTTTTTAGCAATATTTTTTTTTATGATTTTTTCCGTGAAAGTGGTCTGAAAATATTTAGAAAATGGAGCGCTTTCCGTTTGCCCGCCATAACTATATCAAAAAATATCGAAATCAATTTTTTTTTTTAAGGTGCATAGAATTTGTCCACGCTTGGGATGGTATAATTTTTATCATATTTTGATAAGCGAAACAAAAGTTACAGTCTTAAACGTAGACATGAACATTCACGGGAAAAAATGTCTTAAGGACCTATTGTTAGTAATAAATTATAAAATGATATTTATCTTATTCTATTCACTTTAAAAACAATATTTTTACAAAGCTAAGAGTCTACCCTACGTGATGGCACCATTTTTGTGAAATGTTTTTAGTTTTTTAGCATGGTTCAAGTCTTTGGAAGAGCAGATTTGAGGTTTTTTGATCTTTTGCACTTCATAATGACCTTCCATAGCTTTGGTTGGGGAAAAACAAAGATTTTCCGAGGCTAAGGTTCGGCAAATAGCTCCGCGATCGCGGTTTTTTTGTAAAACTACCGCGAACGCGGTTTATAAAGCGCGCTCGCGGTTTATAAAGCGCGCTCGCGGTTTATAAACCATATTTACACACATTCCAACGTCCGAATTACCATGTGATTTTTACTCTCTGACCTTACCGTACGAATTAATTGCAGAATTTGTCTTTTTTTCGTGCACGTTTTTTATCACCGAAAGCAAAACATCATGGGAGACAAAAAACGAAGTCAAAAAAGGAAGTCATTAAGTAAAAAAACACCAAACGAATTAGAGGCCAACAAAATTGAAAATGCTGAGCGGATGCGGAAACTTCGTGAATCTAGAAGAGGTTCATCTTCAATCCCAACTACTGTAAGCAATGAAGAACTAGGTAATGTTTCTACTGTCAATGTTGAAGTTGAATTGAATACTCGTGATGAAGAAGTTTTTACTCTCAATGTTGAAGAAGAATTAAATACTCATGATGTAGCAAATGTTGAAATTGAAGGAGACAATGAAAATGTGAATAAGGAAATTCATGTTGAAACTGTAGACAAACAAAATTTGACAAAAACACCTCCTAGGATTTTACATAAGAAACCTAATTTTTTGATTGAAATTGATGAAAACATTTTGAAACCAATGTCTGACAAACTTTCTGAACGAAAAATCAGAAGAAAAGCTAGTGAAATTTGGGATAATCATTTTGAAATTTTAAATGATTCCCAAAGATGTCAGTTGTTGGTTAGTTTGATGAAATTGATTAAAATGAGACCTACATTAAACACCTTAGGATTGACAACATCTAACATACGTGGTCAAACCTCTACAATTGTTGAAAACCTTCATGATGCATATCACACTGTTGGTGTAAAGAGACGCACTAGGGATAGTAATATTGTGCGTCGTGTACTTGCTACTAGTGTTGTAAGTGAATCAATAAAAAAACAACGTTTGATTACGCAAACAAGTCGAATGTTGCAAGTTAATCGAAAAACTCTAATGAAAGCAATTGAAAGACGTAATATCCTTCAATCACTCAATAATGTCGATTTTTGGGCATTTTCTGCTAGAGCACCGCGTAAGGACAAAAATAATTCTGATGCTATAAGAGAAGTTGTTATTAAATTTTGGCATGATAACACTAGAGTTTCACCTAATACAAGAGATGTTATAAAACGGAGAGTTGGTTCTACTAATCGTGAACCACATCCAAAGCATTTCTTAGATATGACTCAAACTCAATTTTTTCGTAAGTTTGAACAAGAGAATCTGGAAATTAAAATTAGTCAACGTTTTTTTGAAATGTTGAAACCATTCTATGTGAAAATCAACCATGCTCGCACCACTTGTTGTTGTAGGCAACATGTTGAATTTGCAATGCATTATGCTAAATTTTTACGTATTCGTTCCATTTTTCATTCTGAAACTATGTTATCTGAATGTGGTGTTCAAGTTCCACCAATATCTTCTAGGGATTTCATTCCTACTATATTTTGTGAAAAAGAAGTTGGACAATTTTTTTATAGTCAGGATTGTTTAGATGAAAGTTGTAGTACATGCGGCGGATTACCTAAATTGGAAAGTTGCATCCATGAGCAAATGGAAGGTACAATAGGACATAATTTAGTTGAATTTGATAAATATAAATCAGTTGCATACCAGTTGAAAGATGGAAAAGAATCGAAACGGTGTGAGCTAGTTACAGAACAAATGCCCATTTTTCAATTTATGAGAAAATTTAAGGATGAACTTGTTTATGAGTATGCGAGGCATACACATAGAGCTCGATGGTTGGATGAACAATTCCAGCTATGCAAAGACACATTTCCTATTGGTACTATTGTTTCAGTGGTCGATTTTGCAGAGAATTACATACATGCAACCACAAATGGAGGTTCAATCGCAATATTACAACTCAGTACAAGTTGCCATTTTTGTGCATATAGCATTTCTACATTCTCCTGACAGTACAGAGAATGATCAAAAATTTTAAGAGAGTACCACTTTTATATCAGTGATGATCGTACTCATTCTACTGAATTTGTGCAAGGGTGTTTCCAGTTATTTTATGGAAACTTGTGTGATAGGGACATCCACTTCAAACAACATTATATATGGTCAGATAATTGCACGTCTCAGTTTAAGAATGCACGAATGTTTTATTGGATGAGCAGAATGCATGTCAAGATGGGTGTGCAACATATTTGGAGTTTCACTGAGGCTGGACATGGAAAAGGAGAGCATGACGGTGCAGGGGCATGTGTGAAAAGAGCTCTTGCAAGAGAAGAGTTGAAGTACAAAGATGGTGCTAAATTAAAAGATGCAAAGAGCATAGTGGAATGGTGTACTGACAACATGACCCGAGGTTCTCAAGAAAATTCCACAGTTTGCAGATATTTTTGGTTGATAGAGGAAAAACATATTGCTAACTACGAGGATTGTATGACACTCACTGGGTCCAGTGATATGCACTCATTTTGTAGCTCAGACGCTACTTCGTGGGCCGTATGGACAAGAAAGTTGACATGTTTTTGTGCATCTTGTATCGAATTTGTCACTGTTGAGTGTGATTCACAAGAATGGGTGGAAGGATGGATTTGTAGGCCTCTAACTCCGCTTCCTAGTTATCAACCTCCACAAGCACTACAACTTGTTTCTGCAGATGAAGTTACAACATCCAAGGACTTTGACGAAATTTCAATTTTGGTGCGACAAGGTATTTATCCAGTTATTTATTTAATTTTTGTATTGAGTTATGTCCATTGAAATTTTAATATGTAATTTAAATTTGAGTTTTTCAACCTTGGTTATTTTTTTGTAGGACATGTGTTTGCAGTAATTGCGACAGAAGACAATGAAGAAGGAACAGACTATTTCTTATGTCGTTGCATCGAGGAAAGAAAGAAGTTGACTTCTCCTATTATAGATGGCGAAGAGATTGAGTATCCTACAGGGTCAGTGGTAGTTACTGGAACTTGGCTTCGACGGTATCCATTAAAAAACTCCTCTGTTTGGGTGTTTGAAGACTTTGAGACACACAGGAAAATACTCTTATATTCACATCTAGTTCTAGCGACAAATATTCAGTTGTATAGATATCGAGGAAGACCTAATAACAAGATTCTTTGGAAGGTTCGAGAGTCAGATCATGAAGCAATCTTGTCTGCTATTCAGAGTAGATCCGATCCTGATGGTTCATTGGAATGAATTTACAATGCTCACATGTCTGGTATATATTTAATTTCAAGTTTCAATTTATATAGCGTATATATATATATTATTTTTTTAGTTTAAAGATCTAGTATATGGTTTTGATTTGAAACTTAAATTTCTTTGACTAACAATTTTATGTTTAGGTTAGTGGTGCCAGAAAAGCTTCCACCTTCACGTGGTTGGTATCGTTAGTAGAGAATTTTAAATTCTCGAAGCTAAGAGAAGCTTGAACATTGTTTGAAAAATTTGTAAATTTTGAAAAGTCAAGTTTGTAAATTTTGAAAATATTGTAAATTTTGAAAATGTTGTAAATTTTGAAAAAGTTGCAAATTTTGAAAAAGTTGTAAATTTTGAAAATGTTGTAAATTTTGAAAAAGTTGTAAATTTTAAAAAAGTTGTAAATTTTGAAAACGACTCCTCTAGGTGCCACGGAGTCCGAGTAGTCACCCGTCGAATTTGAACGATATTTTGGTCTCAGGGCTCTTAAGGGACGTGCCACAGTAGAAAGTGATTCGGTGCCACGGCCCACCGTTTGCAAAATACAGCGTTTGACAACCTTAAACTGGCTCCAACTGCACTATTGTAGAGGGTTCGTATGCCGAGGTGTCGGATCAGACGAGGCCTCTCTAGGTGCCACGGAGTCCGAGTAGTCACCCGACGAATTTGAACGATATTTTGGTCTCAGGGCTCTTAAGGGACTAAGCCCGAACGAAGTAGCCCGGAATCAACGACCCTTTCGCGCACCGAAACACCGCCTCCTCTAGCGTTCACCTGCCACCGGACGTGCGCAAGAAAGTGTTCGGGTGCCACGGCCCACCGTTTGCAAAATACAGCGTTTGGCAACCTTACACTGGCTCCAACTGCACTATTTCGCGCGTTTGCAAACATTAGGACAGCGAGAGCACCGAAATGAGAAGGAAAAAAATGGGAGAGGCTATTGTAGAGGGTTCGTATGCCGAGGTGTCGGATCAGACGAGGCCTCTCTAGGTGCCACGGAGTCCGAGTAGTCACCCGACGAATTTGAACGATATTTTGGTCTCAGGGCTCTTAAGGGACTAAGCCCGAACGAAGTAGCCCGGAATCAACGACCCTTTCGCGCACCGAAACACCGCCTCCTCTAGCGTTCACCTGGCCACCCGGACGTGCCAGTAGGCGGTGATTGCCACGGCCCACCGTTTGCAAAATACAGCGTTTGACAACCTTACACTGGCTCCAACTGCACTATTTCGCGCGTTTGCAAACATTAGGACAGCGAGAGCACCGAAATGAGAAGGAAAAAAATGAGAGAGGCTATTGTCGAGGGTCCGTATGCCGAGGTGTCGGATCAGACGAGGCCTCTCTAGGTGCCACGGAGTCGAGTAGTCACCCGACGAATTTCAACGATATTTTGGTCTCAGGGCTCTTAAGGGACTAAGCCCGAACGAAGTAGCCCGGAATCAACGACCCTTTCGCGCACCGAAACACCGCCTCCTCTAGCGTTCACCTGCCACCGGACATGCCGGCAAGCAGCGTTCGGGTGCCACGCCCACCGTTTGCAAAATACAGCGTTTGGCAACCTTACACTGGCTCCAACTGCACTATTTCGCGCGTTTGCAAACATTAGGACAGCGAGAGCACCGAAATGAGAAGGAAAAAAATGAGAGAGGCTATTGTAGAGGGTTCGTATGCCGAGGTGTCGGATCAGACGAGGCCTCTCTAGGTGCCACGGAGTCCGAGTAGTCACCCGACGAATTTCAACGATATTTTGGTCTCAGGGCTCTTAAGGGACTAAGCCCGAACGAAGTAGCCCGGAATCAACGACCCTTTCGCGCACCGAAACACCGCCTCCTCTAGCGTTCACCTGGCCACCCGGACGTGCCGGCGCAGGCGGTTCGGTGCCACGGCCCACCGTTTGCAAAATACAGCGTTTGGCAACCTTACACTGGCTCCAACTGCACTATTTCGCGCGTTTGCAAACATTAGGACAGCGAGAGCACCGAAATGAGAAGGAAAAAAATGGGAGAGGCTATTGTAGAGGGTTCGTATGCCGAGGTGTCGGATCAGACGAGGCCTCTCTAGGTGCCACGGAGTCCGAGTAGTCACCCGACGAATTTCAACGATATTTTGGTCTCAGGGCTCTTAAGGGACTAAGCCCGAACGAAGTAGCCCTAATCAGCGACCCTTTTCGCGCACCGAAACACCGCCTCCTCTAGCGTTCACCTGGCCACCCGGACGTGCCGGCGCAGGCGGTTCGGTGCCACGGCCCACCGTTTGCAAAATACAACGTTTGACAACCTTACACTGGCTCCAACTGCACTATTTCACGCGTTTGCAAACATTAGGACAACGAGAGCACCGAAATGAGAAGGAAAAAAATGAGAGAGGCTATTGTAGAGGGTCCGTATGCCGAGGTGTCGGATCAGACGAGGCCTCTCTAGGTGCCACGGAGTCCGAGTAGTCACCCGACGAATTTCAACGATATTTTGGTCTCAGGGCTCTTAAGGGACTAAGCCCGAACGAAGTAGCCCGGAATCAACCACCCTTTTCGCGACCGAAACACCACCTCCTCTAGCGTTCACCTGGCCACCCGGACGTGCCGGCGCAGCAGCGGTTCGGTGTCACGCCCACCGCTTGCAAAATACAAGCGTTTGTGCAACCTTACACTGGGCTCTAACCGCACTATTTCGCGTTTGTAAACATTAGGACAGCGAGAGCACCAAATGAGAAGGAAAAAAATGAGAGAGGCTATTGTCGAGGGTCCGTATGCTGAGGTGTCGAGATCGAGACGAGGCCTCTCTAGGTACCACTGAGTCCGAGTAGTCACCCGTCTAATTTCAACGATATTTTGGTCTCAGGGCTCTTAAGGGACTAAGCCCGAACGAAGTAGCCCGGAATCAACGACCCTTTCGCGCACCGAAACACCACCTCCTCTAGCGTTCACCTGGCCACCCAGACGTGCCGGCGCAGGCGGTTCGGTGCCACGGCCCACCGTTTGCAAAATACAGCGTTTGGCAACCTTACACTGGCTCCAACTGCACTATTTCGCGCGTTTGCAAACATTAGGACAGCGAGAGCACCGAAATGAGAAGGAAAAAAATGAGAGAGGCTATTGTAGAGGGTCCGTATGCCGAGGTGTTGGATCAGACGAGGCCTCTCTAGGTGCCACGGAGTCCGAGTAGTCACCCGACGAATTTCAACGATATTTTGGTCTCCCGACGAATACTTCCTATGTTGATCAACTAAAGTTATATCATATTGATAACAATACAATTTACAAGCTCAAAGGATGATCTAATGTCATATTTTATCAAATGAGATAGTTTCAGGAATCAAAAGTAAGAAATCAAGAAAACTAGGATGAGCTACAGGTACTACTTCTTTAAGATACAATTTACAAATGACTCATATAAATTGTCACATTTAAGGAAATAATTACGTAAGAATAAAAATAGAGTACAATAAGGTCCATCATCCATTATAGATTGCAAAGGAAGTAGATTGTATTAAAAGGGGCGACATTCCAACTTATAATCAAAGCTAAATGATCAAAGTACAAACTAAGATATCTCACAAGACTAATGAAATAAAATTGAAAGCATATGTTTAAAATTTTAGCTCTAAGAACTTGTCAAGCTTCAAAGATTAAAAAATTTATAAGAAAAGTTTTCAAAGTTGATATTTCAATATGATTAAGTCTAAAAATTTGCAAAATATCAGTAAGAAGGAGATAGAATAAGCTTTGAAAAAGTAGAAAGAACATAAACAAACTTCAATAGAATAAAATACATTGCATCCATAAGGTTATAATTTATTAAATGTAAGGAAAATTTCTATACAAAGAGTGTATCATATGCAGCACTTGTATGATAATCATGGTTAAATGAGTAAGATGCAAAGCAAGTTAGAAAAACACTAAAGAGGAGAACCAGTTTCTTAAATGAAATAAAATCATTAAGAAAAACCTCTTATTCATAATAGTCAAGAAACTCAAAACTACTTAGAAGATGACAAAGTGTGCATATAGAATCATAATCTACATGTATTCAAGAAGACAGTTCACAGATCCACATCATCATTGAAGGTAGAAGATACATAATTTAAGAATACAACTTATTCCAGATTAGTTTAAAGTTTTAAATGGCTAAGTATAGTTTTGAGTTTTCCAAAAAATTAACTTATTTAAACAAAATAAAAAACTAGAGAAAAATAATGAGAAAAATAAAAAGTAATCAACCTACAAAAAATATCCATCTTTCTCACTCCCAAATTCTAAGTCCGCCATTTCATTACTTTCTCCACTAAATCCATAACTAGAAGTAATACACTAAATCCACCGAACAAAGATCAAAACCCACTTTCTCAGAGTTAGCAATAATACCAAAATAACCAAATTTATAGCCTTATTTAACCAACACACATGGATATATATATATAAGAATCAAATAAAGTGTGCTCCAGACGCGCACGTCTCTGAAAATATATATGTACATGTATAAGTTCATAATGTATGTATACAGATCTCGAACTAAGCACGTGCCATAATGTACATATGGGACCACATGCGGTCGCAAAAGGCTAGATATATATACAATGGACTGTGAATAGATGTACTCATGACCACATATATGTGGCATCCAAGTGGACTATAAATCTACTCATGAAACATCTTCCCTCTCTTCGCCCTGCTAGAAGTAGCACGTCCACGACCTGGGGATGTAGTGGAGGGAGATGCCACTACGGATTTCATCCGTGTGGTCCTAGGTGTCTCCAAGCATGCCTGCAACCTAACCTGCACATTCATAAACAACAAGTTTTTAACACCCAAAATTTTAAAATACCTTCAAAATTTAGAAACTTGTACAATTTAGTTAAAATGCATGTGCAATCTTACCGCAATGTCATGATCCCTATCGATTTGTTGTTGACGCTTCGAGGACAACAATAGACTCACGAGGGGTAAGCTACATACAAATAATTAATTTTCAAATTAAATATTTCACACTCATATATATACCTACAAAATTTGATATTGTAGATTTAAGTTTAATAAGAAATAATGAACCTCCAAAATTTAACAAATTTAAAAAATTGTGTACCTGTTAGTGGATTTGCAGATGCTATGGCGGTATCTACAGCAGCCTCCACAGTCTGCATATGTGGAGGAGTCTCTATAGCAGTCATAAGCTATACAAAAAACATGTACAAATCAATTTATTAAAATCTACTTAAGAGCTATACAAAAAACATGTACAAATCAATATTTAGTTACTCAAGAAAGAATAAAAATACATTATTAAATTTTATCTTCTATTTAGGCTAAATACATAGGATCTATAAATGTTAGCACGGAGGCCATCTATCTTCATATGTATTTGTGTCCAAAGGTTGGGATGGAGAATACTCGTTATCTAGTAGAAGCGAAGTGGATATAGAGTGAGACATTGGTCACATTGGGAGCTTTTTGTACAGGAATAACAACTTCAAAATCTGTGATCGACTGATATGTGTTGCTTGAACAAGGAGAATGAGGAGGAACATTCTCCTTTGCCGCTACATGCGGTTTTGATTTAGTGTTTCCGGTCCTCTATGTTTCACCCACGGATAACCCCTTGTTTACATGATCTGTGATCTCTCTCAAAGGGGTTGCTAGGAAAGATTTGACCATGTCTTCCTCCTTAGTGTTTGAATTAGGGATTTACTTAGATTTAAATACGATATGTTTAGGGAGGGCATTTATCCACCAATTATTATTCTCTTTTTTAATGTTTTACCATCTCACAATCAGGAGCAGAATGCCCCAAAAAAATACATCTCCTACATCTGAAACCTGTAGGCCCTTATAGTCCAGAGGATGAGTGCAAGTTTGATTTTGCACTTTAAGATTAAGGTGGGTTGGAAGATTCTTTGAAGTATCAATCTCAACTAGGATTCTTGCATATACATTGTATGTGTGAAATCATAGGTTTGGGATTCGGACGTTAACGATGTTTCCCAAGGTATTTCCTATGGATATCGTGACAACTATGGTCCTAAAATTATAGGGGTAAGTGGGGTAATTTGATCTAGATTGGTTTGTGTGATAAAGATTCAAGAGAGGGTTGAATGATGTGAACCATGGTTTTAAGATAAGGTACCTTTGTTGGAAAACCCAAAGTTGTTTAGAAATTTTGTCCTTGTCACTATAGAGGGAAAAAATAATAAAAATTCCCTTAAAGATAGGGGTAGAGGTCTAACTTACCCATTAGAAGCGGGAACCATTCTTGGAGATCTAATCATGGAGGATAGGGAGGCTAGGCTAAAGATGAGTGAATCTACAGAGATCAAGGCATGATCTTGGTAAAATGAATATATTTCGAGGACTTCATCGCCAAAGGTTACACTTGGGTTTCTCTAAGTAGGCCTCATGGTTTTGATCTATGTCTTCTTTTACAAAACCTCATTAAATGAGTGATTGACTAAAGCTTTAGTTGAAAGTAGGAGTTTCAAGCTATCAACAAGGAGAAAACCTAGTGTTTGCACCCTAACAAAGATGTTAGGATTCACTCAACCTCCCAATGGGTTATTAGTGTCCCCAACAAAGATAACAGGATTTTCCATTCCTCCTTGCAAGTTCTTGGCAACATTGGTGCCAGGAGTGTCAGATCCAACCCCAACAATGGCTCCATTGCCACCTGCGATTTGAGCAACTGAAGCCCCACACCCAGTGCCCAAGAATATTTCTAGAAACAAACCCTTAGGGGTCTACATGTTCTGCAGAGGGGGATGTAGTTTCTAAAATGAAAGGACACCTCCATCACGTAATTTCACACAACCCTACGTGTGCACATATATATGTCCGCCGCCTCCAAATCTATTAGGGTTCATATGAGTGGTGGAGTTAGGGTTCGCAGGAGTTGTCATAAATTGGAGGAGCATCACATTAAGGGTACAATGATGTTGTAAATTCTTAAATCTCAAGTACACCAATCCATATAAAACTTATAATCATATGGAAAGGACGCATAGATTTTTTTAGATAAAGGGTACGAGAGGATTTAACCTTTTTTACATTTCTTCATCACTCTTATCATTCATTAAAGAGATTTGTAACTAACCTGCGTAAAACTCATGGGAGGCATGCCAGTAGCTTCAGTTCCCTGAGCAGATGATGACCCGCCAGGCTCCTGTGTATAAAAGAGAAAAATATTAATACATGTGCAACATACACGTGAAACAAATTATAATAATAATCTAGTGCAATTAAATGATTTATTAAAAATGTAAGTTTGTACAACTTGAAACTTACGTTTGAAACACGCCCAAACCAGCAAGAGCTAGCATGTCAACACCTAGGATGTTTCCTTCACCGCTCTTGCTATTTAAAATAAAATAAAAATTAGTTTTTTACATGTATGTACATGAAGTACAATCATATATATATTAATATCTCAAACATGTGAATTAAACTATT